>WHYT01016673.1:76987-272124 GCA_009806455.1 Tetrax tetrax
AACTATTTTTATTTTTCAAATAAGTTAAAGAAACTTCATTGACCCTCATACAAAAACAACTAGCTTCAAGTCTCCTCACTTGTCCAGCTTCCAAATGCTAATCATTCATGTCAGGCACCACACTCCTCTTACCTGCTTCAATTCTTTAGGGAGCAGTTCATGCATCATCCACTCCCATTTAGCAATATGCTATTCTCCAGAGAAAGACCCGTTCTCATTTAATCCAGTCCACCTACTGAAGAGGCTCGAAAACACTCTATAACCTTTGTGAAGGTTATACGGTGGAAAGACCTACTGTTTAATGCAGCACAACATCCTGAAGTACTACAGCAACTAAAAGGTAATAGGAGGAAGAAATATAAACGAATGGAGAAGACATGAAACTCTCCCTTATCTACGTCCTGCAGGCATTAGGACTGGAAAAAGATGGTCTTTCACTTTTTATTGCTGAATTTGGAAGATGTGGTTATAAATGAGGAGCCCTTGCTCCCTGTTGCTTTATGTAATAGATGGGGAAATTTTAATGAGCTTACTGATGATGTCCCAAATTCATTTAGTCTCCCAGTGATCCAGTTGAATGTATTTCCAAACTGTTGAGATAGCTTAAAAATCAATTTTGATATCTCTCTAAGCTCTAGCAGTGTTTGATGAGTTCTTGTTTGCTCTCCTAAACCAGCTGGGAAACAGGTAGGACAGCAACCTTTCTCCCACTGGGGTAGAGAAGGAGAAATTTCTAATCAAAATGCTTTAATTTCTTTATTTCCTGTAGCACCTGGCTAGAATTAAGTGCCACCATTTCAAAAGCACAGGGCATGACTCAGGGAACTAATGATGCATTCAGAAATCGCACATGTACTCTTCTCAACTTATTTTCTCTTTGAAACTGTTATTACACCCAATGTGGTGGCAGATGAACACTGCGAACAATGTGATAGCATCAGATGTATCACCTGCAACTATTTAATGAGTCACCAACATCAGTAAAATGATAAAGAAAAAATAATAAAAAAAAATTATGTTACCTATCAAACTTAAAGCCAAAGTATCTCAAATGCTGAATGTAATTATTAAAAAAGATCACAGAGCAATATGGACTTCTCTTCACAAAATAAGATCTTAAAGATAAAGTAAGAATCAATTCTTAAGAACTAGTAAAGACCAAAGACTAGTAAAATGGCAAAAGCTTAATCTTTCTACCCTCTTCCTATGAGCTTTTGTAGAACTAAAGGAGTTTTTACTTTCCCTTCACTTAAAACTACATTCTCATATAAATTCTGTAACGTTAAATGTATTGGTGACAAATCAGACTGCCTATAGTGTACAGGGGATACTGTTCTCTAGGTATATGTTCCTCAAATCAAATAGCAAATCTGACTTCACATAAATATAAAAAAGTTATTAAATTATATTTTCTTTTAGTCCAGATATTTCTAATCCTAAATCTGTAGCTGACTTGTTTTATGAATCACCTTACTAACACACCACAGGAACCCACAGAGAGAAAAATTACAGAGCTGTCAAACTCTTTTGATGATTAGTACTCTTAGGGAGCTTTAAACTCTCAGATTACATTTCCAAAGGTCTTGCTACATGAAATTTCAGTATAAATAGCTGGTTTCTTCAAAATTTTCTCCTGTATTCTTTAGGGATATATTATCATATCAGTTTTAATTCACTGTATACTGCTTGAGACCTCTCTGAAGGAGGAAACTTTCAAGTGCCCTTGAAATACAGAACAGGGTGGGTTACTATGACTGTACTAAAATTTAAATACATCAGTCAGAAGGACAGTTTTCAGGTATAACCCTTCACATTTCATATCATTTCATAACAATTAAAGTATAAAAAGGATCCCATTCTGCATCTTCTGTGTTTTTGCATTGTTGAACAAAACCAAGAGCTTATAGCAGTTTGGTAAGATTTAACCCACCAGATATTTTTTTTTCCTTTACGTATTGAAAGGTATTGAGTATAAAGAATTTCCAGCCATGATTGTTACATTGCCCTGTTGATAAGTTTCCTTGCTGAGCAAAGAAATCTCTATCAGGTTTGATGAAAAGTACATAGTCATTATTCTGAACAGCATTTATCATCATCTTCATTGTAAACTTCCTGTTTTCTTTTACCATGGCCTGTTTTCTTTAAAGTCTCCTGTTGCTGCTCATTCCTCACTCTCCTGCAGAACTCCATTTCTAGACAGGGAACATGGCAGTTAAAAAAACCTCAAGAGACTGTTGAATTGCTAAGCTTCCCCCTTTGCAAGGCAAAAATCCCACAATCAGTAGTATAAAGCAAAGCAGGCACATTCTCTTCTCAGTTCCTGTTACACATTGACCAAATTCAAGATCATTCCAGGGCAAAGCAACATACTAATTTCCTTTGCATTTCTGAGAGGAAGACTATGACAAACAACTAATTGACCCTTCTCCTATACTTAACTTGGATTGTACAATGACAGTACTGCTTTGCAGAACATTGAGAAAAAAAAAACAAAACCCCCAAAGCAGACTGCAAATCCTTATCCCGACCTTATTCTTGCAAATGCTGGATGCCACCCTGAATAATGAATTTATATTTACATATTCTTCTGTACTACATGCACTTTTATACATATCTCAAGTGAATCAGCCACTCAGTGCCACTAACCAAGACACCACCAGTATATGAGGATACCACAAGGTATCAAGATACCACCAGAGAAGGATGGATCACAAGAATGCTCACTGGGAGGAGCTGGCATGCAAGTTAAGGCTCAGAGCTAAGCTACCGTGCCCGACCCTAGCCTGGACCCTAGCTGAGCTTTCCGTATGGTAACCAAGCACAGGAGTCCTCTGCACTTGCCTCCAGTCAGGCTCACACATCTGAAGGCCATCTCTAAAGGCCTAGCTTCATGCAATTTACTAGTTTCTTCAAGCAATGTGAAAAAGAAAATGTTTTGGTTGCTATGAAAATGCCAATTAAAATGTGAAAATGGAAAAAAAAAAAAATAACTTTTTCACTGATTAGCTGATTTTTACTGGTTGATTGGTTTTGCTGGGTTTGTGACTGGAGGGGGGGGTGTTTCATTTTACAGCAATGTATTGATACTGTAAAAAGTAGTTTGATTGTTGTTATTGTAAATCAGAGTTTAAAACTGTGGTAGATGTTAGTATACAAGATCTAGCCTGGATTCAGACTTCACTTATATGGCTATCAATATGGAACTAATTTGATTTAACGAATTAGCTCAGAGTTACACTAATAACAGAACTGAATCTCACCCTCCACAGCTGAAAGGTTCTTTAATATGTTCCATTATACTTGCTCTCAGCAGCATTGCCAGAAAAATCTTAAAATAGTTCCTAAACTAAACCAAATTAAGTATATTATGCAACAGTTAACTATAATAACTTTTTTCTAACTTCTCATATAGTGTTTTTATTGTTGAAGTCTCAGGTACATTTCCATCTGCAGGAAACAAGACATTTTAAAAGCTTTGCATGTAATTGCCTTTCTATACCATTCTGCATGCTTTGCCTAAACAGTATAATTTTTTTTTCCTGATCTACTCTAAACCCCATGAAATGAAAGAAATGGTAAAACATGATTTCCCGTATGAATTATCACATTTCTTGTGATTAAATTTTGTGTAGTTATAATGTTATCTGTTTCTTTTGACAAGTGTAATTATTGTTGGCCTGTGCACCCAAATTGTGTTTCATTTTCTGAAGCCACAGCTCATTACGATCAGTGAAGTCTCTAGTAAAAGGAAGGCATGGAAAAAGTACTTTATAAATATTGACTTACTCTTACTACCTGTCAGCAAAAATGCAAATGACCACAAATCACAGCTGCAGAGGAAATGCAATAAAACCCAGAAAGAGATACTGTATACACTGCAAGGGTAAAGTGATTTCCAGACTCCCATATGTCTGAACTGGAAACACTTAGACTAAACAAAACAAAGATGCTCCAGATGGACATTTTTGGCCATAATTAACATTACATCTATATGCATTCTGTATCATTTTTGGCCATAATTAACATTACATCTATATGCGTTCTGTATCAGTAGAGGATACAATATTTTATGTCAATATTAGCTTTACAAGATAGCTCAAAACCAACTTATGGTTCATAACTCATATTCTGTTCCTTTCCTGGCCTGTGGTAGATTTGACTTATCATATTTGAATACAGTAATACATCTACATTGTCTTTCGTCCAGGCTTTGATCATGGCCAAATGATAAGGACTAACCCACATTCATACTGTTCAAGTCACATTAACTGTGTCCAAACTACATATTTTCTACAATGACACCATAATTATTCTGTAGTGTTTGTTCCTTCATACATACATAGCCTGTAGCATGTAATGTGCACTATGCTCGCATCCCTTCTACCTTGGGCAGCTAATACATGTTTTATTTAAGTGGCCACACCATACATGGGTCAGACTTTTCAAAAAACTAATGAACGCAGCCTTATTTCTAATCTGAACCCTCCTGCTGTTGCTGCTTGTCAAGTAGCAAAAACTTTGTAGGGATGACACTGAGCAGTGGATCCCGCCCCCTTGGAGGAAATATCATTCCTGGACCTTCAGAGAATCTCTGTACCAAATATCTTACTCTCCTGAAGCCTTAGAAATAAACTTACTGTTCCAGCAATAAGATTGGTAGCAAGGTGTAAAATTTCTGAGGCCACTGTGGAAGTGCATTCTTTTTAAACTCAGAATTTGGGTTTACTGACCATGACAGTATCCCTATGGTCACTACAAAAGACAGTTACATATATGTGTCGTAGTTCAGCCCCGATCGCGACCAGACTATGCAGCCTCTCTCTCACTCCCCCCACCCTCCAAGAGAATAGGGGGAGATGATATAAGGAAAAACAGCTCGAGGTTTGAGATAAGGACAGGGAGAAATCCTTAAAGTTACCATCACTGCCAAAACAGACTCGACTTGGGGAAAACTATTCATTTATTTCTAAAACTAGCAGAAGAATGAGACAGGGAACAAGCTAACCTCCCCCCATACCTCCCTCTTCTCGGGCTTAACATTATCTCGACTACCTTCCCCCTCCCCAAGCGGTACAGGGGAGAAGAGGGAATGGAGGTCGTGGTCAGTTCATCACGCATTGTTTTACGCCACTACTTTGTCATCGGGGGAAGAACTCCTCGCATTCCTCCCCTGCTCCTTCGTGGGGTCTCTCCCACGGGCCACAGTCCTTCGTGAAACTGCTCTGGCGTGGGTCATCTCTTCCACGGGGTGCAGTCCCTCCAGAACGGCTGCCCCAGCGGGCCCTCCACAGGCCACAGCCTCCTTCAGGCCTCCACCTGCTCCGGCGTGGGCTCCTCCACGGGCTGCAAGTGAATCTCTGCCCCTCTGTGGACCTCCATGGGCTGCAGGGGGACAACCTGCTCCTCCATGGTCATCACCACAGGCTGCAAGGGAATCTTGGCCAGGAGCCGCATTACTCCTCCCCCTCCTTCTTCACTGACCTTGGCATCTGCAGCCATTCCTCACAACAGGCTGGCAGATGCCTCTCAGGATCCTTTTTACATGTCATTCACTTCTCATCTTCTTTCCACTTCTTGCAGCCAGGCCAGGCCGAGTTGGGCCCAGTCGGCTGCCCAGCAGGAGGTCAGAGGATGAGGCCTGCAAGACCCACAAGGCTTGCACCCCCCCGCCGCCTGCCCCCGCTCTGCTGCTTCACATCTTCTCTCCCTTTTTTTTTCTGTTTTCCCCTTCTTAAATACCTTATCACAGAGGTGTTATCAGGGAACATTCTGCTCCCACTTGGCCAGCAGTGGGTCTGCCCTAGTTCCGGCCTAGTCCACTGAAAAAAAAGGGGAGCAACTTCTAGCAGTTTTCCTACAGAAGCTGCCACCTTAGGCACCCCCTCACCAAACAAAAACAGAACAATATGTAATATCCATTCACTGCTGAGTTCCTTTCCTATGGATTAAACTGATTTCTTGAATGTTTATTGTAACTACTGTGTGTCATTAGTATCATTAGTTGCAGTATCTTATTACAGTTGACATCAGTTTCCCCATTCCTAGTTCCACGTGTGCACCCAGGACAAATAGGAATGGCTCCTGGCTCCTTAGATGAAGCCTTGGCTCCATTGAAGTTTGTACAAGTTTAGCACTAGGATCATAATTTTTCTGTCTCTTTTGAGTCTCTACTTGATACATTTTGCACTTGTGGGGTTGATTAGTCAAAGCAAGCTAGAGAAAGGTATGTTCTGCACAAAAGTGTTCTCAAGTACATGCAATGGTTATTTTTATAGAAATCCCTTAATTAATTTATTATTCAAATCTCAAGTTGGCTCATTGTTTTGTTTCTGTTATGTGGGGGTTTTTTTAAACAAAAAAAACCAAACCCATACTGATACAGAATTAAGTGGCTTAGTGGTTCATAGACGTGCCATGTAGAAAAGAAAAAGAATTCAAACTACTACTTGATTCCATTGCCTTCTGCTTCTAGCTGTTTTCCCCTTCTGAACATAGAAGCCAACTTCATATACATTACTGACAGAAAACAATTTAAGTCTCTTCTTCCCAGAAATGGCTTTTTGTTACAGGACAGAAAATGAAATGCTTCAGTTTTATTTGTTTTATTCATAGCAGTTTCAGACTTTGACTGTGGCCAGCATTGCAGAAGCTTAGCCATTAAAAACAGCTCTCAGAGTTTTTATTAAATGAAGTAATTTATGCTTTTTCTACAGATATAAGCCTTGATATGCAACTGTTACACAGATAGCAAAGACTGGCTTGATTTTTTTCCTCCATGAAGACATCTAGAAAATACCAAACATACACTTGTCTACATATCCTACCCCCTTAAGTATATCAAAGGTTGACTGAAGGACAAACATCATATGGAATTAAAAATACCAGAATATAGATTTTATCAAATGGATAGCAAAAACCAGTGCAGGAAGAGGGTCAATGGTAACAATAAAGAATGATAGATTATAAGATACAGGAAAGTTATTTAAGTGTTCATTTTGCCTGTTGGATGAATCATGTATGGATGTATCTTGTGAGCAATCTCACTACACTCAGATGTATGGATTTACATCTGTAGAACAGCAGGAGAGGTTTCATGGAATCTGTGAAAAATGCAGATGTACTGCCTGGGAGAAGAACTGTAGCTCTGGAACATAGAGATTTTTCTAGGGATGTCTACAGGAAGCCTCAACCGTGATCCCAGGTAAACCAGAAGGATTTCTACTATTGGCTTTAAAAGGGAATGGGATTGATCCTTTTGGTTTCCTGACAAGGCAATGTGGAAAAAGGCTATCCATGAACTTGCATGCCAAATCAGAAAAAGTAAAGCAGGTAAATTTGATATTAGGGAACACTTAGCTAAAGCAATGTTATTCAGTGTAAACACTCAGGAGTGATACTATCACAAGAAACAAAGCTATTTCCTTTTAATATAAGTAGCTTTGAAAGTATCTAAAATACTCTAAGGAAATGTGATCAAAATTTGACAGTGTGACTGAAATCTAGCAAAGGGGAGCACAAAAGGAATAGGAGATAACTGAAATTCATCCAGGCTGAAGTTAAAAGGAAATAAGGCAGCAGAGACTAATTTTATCAAGACTGAATAATCGAGAACAAAAGAAGCAATAAAACTATTTTTAAAAAATGACTAGTCTGAAAAATGGAAAGGAATTTGAGGTCCCTAGGTGAATCAGAATCAAACTAAAGAGTAAGAAAGAGGCTGTTCCTCTGTTATAGGAGAGGAGGAAAGGGAGATATACACACAGCAATCTCACTATACCAAGATCTTTGATTATAGTTTGCATATCTAGTTCTCTGAAAGACAGTAAATTGACTGTATGTGGCTATCCCACCTTTCAAGTAGCAATTCTATCATGAGTCTGAAGCCTGATTCGTGTCACATACTTGCTATTTGGTCCTTCTTATGTCTGAAAAAGATTACACTATGAGATCCAATGAAGAAATATTTTATTCAGCTTAACTAGGAAAGCTTTTCTCTTTTTAATTTTCCTATTATTTTGAAAATGTAAAAGATTCCTTTATGTATATTCCTTTATGTACCCTCCTCTTGCCTAAGAATAAAATCTTCTCCTAGGTTCCCTGAAGCATAAGACTGGAGCTGCGTGTCATATTATTGTGCTTACTTTCTCAAGATTGCTTATTCCCCTTGCTTTGGCACTCAATTCAAAATAAATGAGGGATTTTATATCGCTCCTGGATTTTGAAGTAGACTGTAATAGCAGCAAGCAGCAGTACATGTTGAAAGTTCTATAGAAGTCCTCCACAGGTTTCTTTTAATACTTTCTGGGTATTTATTTGAGCAAAATAACTAAATATCAGCCATGTGTTTTCATTTATTAACAGTCCCTCGGGAACACTGGCAATCAATGTCTTTATTTGGTGGGGTTTCTAGATTGCCTTTTAAAGTTTTTTTTCAGTATGTTGCTATGTATTTATTCTAGCAAGGGCATAGTCTAAGGAGAGGAGAAGCTTGCAAGATTTGTGATTGTCCAAAGTCTCAGCTTGTTTAATCCATGGTCTCAAGCACAGCCTTAAGAGTTTTACTGTCATCAGAAATGAGACTTAATCCTACATAGGAAGGTGCATCATGCCAGTTTTCCAAAATAGGCTTTATGCTGCAATTTTTGAAGATCTTTTAGATGTCTGAGGACTCATGCTATGGAGTTCCCCCAAGATGAAGAGAGGGACCTTGAACTCACTTTGATTTTCTCACACAAGTCTGAGGAGTAGGAGGGGTAGGATGGGTCAAATATGTTCACAAAAGCTGTTCTGCTAATGAGATATACTTTAGGATTCTGCATCAGTTTATGCTTCCTAAATGCTGAAAAAATTCACCACCAAATCTGAAGATCTGGCTCAACAGAAACTCCAGATCAGAAATGGCAAGTACACATAAGCAAGACCAGTGACAAATGCTTTCTTGCAAATCCTCCCTATCACACAGCTCAGACATCAAGTTCAGAAGGCAAGCAATACATAGAAAACTAAACTTCAGTTAGGTTACAGAGTGTTCTTAAGCTTCTTTGATGCAGCAAAGAATAAGATGTGAAACAAAAGTGTGATTAATAGACAAGCTGAAAGCATTTGTGGTTTTCCTTTGTTTTTATTAGCTAGAACCTTTCCATTTCTTCAAGGAAAAAAATTCTTGTCAATATACATAAATGATCAGAATCACAAGTAGATTTAGCTGCTTTCAGATCCTCTGCTAACACGATATCTCTACTATTATAGCCAAACAGTAAGAGGACACCCGGTAAATCTGTCATTGCTTAGCAGGAAATCAAAAAGAATTAATTGTACCAGTAATATGGCACTAATGCCTCATTAAAAATATGGTCATCCTTTTGACAAAGAAGAGTTGCTGAAGAATGTAGGACAAGCTGATCTTGCTGGAATCCAGCCCTGAATTTGTTGCCAAATTCTTTGTGTTGAAATGCAGGAAACTTTCTTGGGTTACATCTCTTGGGTTACATGAGGCAAAATGAAGAGGACACTATCCATCCCAGGTGCCTGGGATGAGTTCTGCAGGGGTTGGAGATATGCATGACATTAACAATTTCATCAAGATTTAGTGCTCATTATTAATAAAAAAAAAATATTAATTCACTATAGAATCCTATTGCTTTCTGTACTATAAAAGTTAGCTATCGTCCTGTCTCAGTTAGATGACCAGCCAGCCCTAAAGATAAAACTACTAAAAATGCAAATAGAGAATTGGAGACTGAGATAAAGAAATGGCAGATTTATTAAGCAATTACTATCTATTTTCTGCCTTTAGATGAAGAAAGAGGATTGATGGACTGCTGCATACCATATTCCATGGTATAATACAGTTTGCAATTGTAGTGCACAGATAGCAATGGAAATGGTTCTGAAAAGATTACTCATATATTAAAATAGACAAAGTACTATGTCTAGCAATATGCAGCTAAGGTACTGAAAGGAAATGAAGATGGAAATGAAGAAAGTTTTTTTGTCACACTAGTCAAAAGATTGAAGAATATTAGAACATTACAACTATTCAGAAAATAGCCATAGAAAAGACTCCAGTCGCTTTAACCAGTCTGACACAAAATGATCATGACAACCTCTGAAATCATGGCCAGGAAAAAGAAAAAATTTTTTGGAGAATAAGCCTCCTCACACTGCCTGAAATAGCACAATAGATGGGCGTTTGCAATATACCTGACAGAGGAGTGCAAAAATCAGAGGCCTCCTGTGCTGTCATGGCACAGGCTAACTTACCCTGCTATTCAGGCAGGTTTTGGTGCATCCACTGATCTGGAGCCTACGGCAACAAAACTTCTGGCTTCTGAGAGTCCTGTTACTGCAGAGGTGACACATTCAAACCATAGTCTGGCTTAAAGCAAAAGCAGAACAAGGAAAGTGCTGTAGTTAGTTTTTCTTTTGCCTTGAACCTTCAATATTGATTTCTCCATACTATTACTTTGACTGTGAAGTACATGCAGGTTTGGGGTATTTAATAGTATAAGCTCACACATGTATGTTTAAGGTTCTCTTGGTACAAAAAATAATGCCTTTCTCCTGTAAATAGGAGCAGATACAGTTTAGGAAAGTGTTCCTAGAAGGATAATATCATTTTCACCATACCCAAACAGGTTCAGTGTGTCTTCAAAATAGGTGAGCACTACTGAAGGAGGGTGGACAGAGCTATGGACAAGTTAATTTAATATCAGCTTTCAGCATAGAGGATATATGCTGAACATGAGCATGGGTCATGGAAAATATGTTTTGACAGAGAACGAACATGGATTTAAGAGACTAAGGTCATAACTAGCTTACTAGACATCTTTAAGATCTTACTGTTGTGGCAGGCACATGGAAATATTGTATACTTTGCTTTTTCAGAAGTAACTGATAAGAGCATACCCTGAAGATCACCTAACAAAAATTAAAGCAAGAAGCAAGCATAACAAATGAGCCTAGCACAAGTACACACCTGTGGGGTAAGAACACAGCTGAAGCAAACAGAAGCCAGTGACAGGGTTGCAGGCTGAGCCACAGGTCCTCATGAGGAAGCACAGGAGATGTTCTGCTGGTTTCCTAACTCCTGCAAGCAGGGAATGCCCGATTCCCTGTATGTGAAGCCAAGGGCTTCTGCAGCAGAGTCTCACTTTTGCTCCCAGACAGGGAGGTGAAGGATGAGCTAACATCAATTAAGAAGAAGGGAGATGCAAGATACCCCATGAATAAGAATGATAGGATTTACATCCCCTCTGATGCTCAGCAATAACTGAGTTGTGATTCGGAGTCCCAGTCTGATCCCTGCTGTGTGCCTGGGCTGCACACTGTCATCCCAGGGCTCGATGAGTTGTCAGAGTTCTGAACGGAGCTGCACCAGACTTGCCAAAGATGGGTTTATAGGATCAAATACATTCCTCATGTGAGCAAGATGGCATTGCCACAGTACGCAACAGAGTAAGTAAATTTTGATAAGAAGAAGATTAGAATAAGGAATAAACCAGGCAAATGGCATCAGGATTTCCTGGGAGCACATTTTCCTCTAGAAACCCCATTGAATAAAGCCCAGTTTTTCAAATAAAAAACCTTGCACAAATGCATGAAAGTAGAATCTTCCAACACCTTACTCTGCACTAGTTTTCCCCACATGCTGTTAAATATACAGGTAGATCTATTGTCTTACATTGTTTCAGGAGTGCCCGATACGCATGGTGAATAAAGACAAGAGCTTGCACAAAGACAGAAGCTACTGCTATGAACCAGGGACTTAAATGGCATCATGCAGAGCTGGATTCCACTGCTGCATCTCACAGGATACATCTGCGTAGCACAATGCACTGCTGTGCTGGCTCCACTGAGGCTAAACAAAGCAGTTCCTTATTAACTAAAGTGAGAATGTAATGCTAATGCCGATCTGCTGGTCTCAGTATTAAAGCAAGCAGAGATATAATTGCACAGCAATGCGCTAACGTGAAATGTGATGCATCTCTGATGTGATGTTAGAATAGCCATTGAAATCAAACCCCACAGCTGGTTACCAATATAATTTCTACTTACAAATAGTCATCTTGATACTGGAGTTTGAGTCACAGAAGTGTCACATCTGTGTCTAAAGCTGACTAGAATTGTGCTTTCAAAGCATGAAGTTTGCAATGCTAGCCATTGCAAAGAAGAAAGCCAGAAGCTGTTCCAGTGTTGATGTTATTCAGTGTCCCAGGTCTTCTATCTGGGAAATGGAACTGATAGAAAAATATAACTTTTCTCAGTCTCACAAAAATTAGTATAAGCACTTGGATAGCATAATGAAGATTTACCGAAATAATTTTATATTTGTAGTAGGGTTACAACAATGGACAGTAGATAAAGTTGAGTGCCATATACTGAGCAATAAGATTAAAAGGTAGTAAATACTGGATGCGAGCAGTGCATATTCTGCACATTGAGCAAGCCCAGGGTCTGGCAGGGGTAAGAGTCTTGTGTGACTATGTTAAGATTGTTGCAACTCCCATGCTCAAAATGGCAATGTTGAAGTGATCCTGGCACTAACTATTTTTGAGTATTTGACTTTGGAGTCCTAGTACCAATGCTAAATTCTTTAAGAAAGCTCCAAGCTAGGCCTTAACTAATGCAGAAAAGCCAGTCTGCTTCCTCATACATTTTTCTGATGCTCTTTTCCTCATCCTCTACCGTAGTATTTTCCCAAAGAGCAGAGATTTCCCCTCAAGTCCAAAATATGTAAACTCAAATGCAACACTATCATTTTCCAGACATACAAAGGTCTAAAAAAACACATCACAAAGGCAACACAGTAGCAGATCTATGGCTGACAAAGCTTATGTCAGGATAAGATAGATGCACAGAAGATCTGATTTCAGGATCTCTTTTTTTCCTTGTCTCCATCTAACTTCAATGCAAAAATAAATAAGTCTACTGCTGTTCATGTGCATAACAGAACACATCACTAGTACTCTGCTCTCTGCTTCCTGCCCCTCACACCACTCCTCTTATAGTCAAAGCCATGAGGAAAGAGGCCCTGATGTTATGTTGGATCCAGTTTCCACATGGACTAGCCCTGAGGTGGTTTTACCACAAGTGCTTGAAAAAGCAGTCATGTTAGTAACAACCACTACTCATGTATGCTTGGGAACATGTTAAAAAGGCAAATCCATTTCTATCAAACTTTCAGTCCTATAGATTCTTATTATGAAGAGATAATAGTACAATTATACCATGACTGATGAGTTTATGACCATCACTCAATTATAATTTCAGTCTACCCTTACTAACAGATGACGCAGCTTTTACAATCAGTTTAATCACAAGAAAATTATAATCTCATCACCCATCAGTATCAATTGTGCATGGTGTCAGATCAGTTTGAAGAAATAATTAGTTTCTGCACTGGAATTCCCTAGGTAGAGGATATTAGCACACATATACATAGTTTTCATTTAAACACAAGCCGTGTAAAACCATAAACATATGGGAGCTGAATAAAGTGTGCAAGATCCAGAAATAATTCAGTAGCTTCATGCACCCAGATCTTTTCATTACCCTCCTGGCAACCTGTCACAGAAAATACACATTTTCTCCTCATTATTTCATAGGAAGGTTACCAAAGAGAAAAACACAAGCATTATTTAAATATTTATGCAGGGGAACTGTCTATATTGTCTGCTAAACTTCATTTTGGGATATGAAATCTTTGTAGATTTGTGTGTGTGCTGTGTGAGAACACAGACAAAGCTGCAATTTAGGCTCCTAGGCATGACTCCAGATACACAGGGAAGAGGTCTTTTAATGTTGCAGAACTTTAATGATCTTACCAGTCCTCTATTTAAAAGTTCAAATTGATGCCTTAGCAAATAAATAGTTTTTCAGCACACTAACATACTGGTTTGAGTCCTTAAATGTAAAATTTAGATGTGCTGTTAATGAACCTGTATTTATCTCTAAATGCTTTCTATTGCACTGCAATGTTAAAGAGATGAGGCATTTAAAAACACCTAAAAAAAAAAAATCAAAGTTCAGCATCAATTCCTTTGCTGGTATAAATTGATGAAGCAGAGTAGTGGATGTAAATGAATGATCTTTCAGCTTTTTTTGATGAAGGAATACGTTCCTATATTGCGAACTGACACTAAATAATAGATTTAATTTATGGAATTTCCTTTTTTGGATCCTTTAGAAAGAATTCAGGAAGAGCTGAAGGGCCCATGGATGGGAGGTTGTAAGCTGCTACTGTAGCAGCCTCCCTTTGTTCCCTCACTATTACAAGCCAGAGAAGGTATCTGAAGTTTGTACCCTGAGGTGCTTACTCCCAAAGGCAGCTCAGCTGTCTGACAGGGAAAAAAAGAATCTGTCTTACCTCCTACATAAGAATGTTACTGTACTTTAAAAAAAAATCAAATAAAAAGATAAAATGCAAGGCTATTATGCATAGCCAGTGTTTGAATGTATGAAAGGGGAGATACGTCTTGTGGGCGCTTCTCCAAGAGCGAAGATATTCTTTGTAGGGAAGTGTGTGGGCTCCACAATTCAGTAGACTTTGAGGAAAAAAAAAAATATTAATACACTTGCTGGAAAAATCAAAAGCTTTACTAGACATTTTAATTTTTTTTTTTAAAAAAAGCTTTCGGCATTGGCCCATCTGGGTAAAATTTTCAAACAATCCACCCAAGATGTAAATTCTAAATCCTGTTTCCAGGAGAGTTAGATCCAATACAGGATTTCAGCAGTACTCAGCTTCTAGATGAAGTGTCATTAGACCCAGAACCCAGACCGAGGTATCCATTCAGATCCCTATAGGAGTATCCTGTTATTTGGATGACTGCTCTGACTACGAGAGTACAATGTAAACAGCAAGCAACACCACTGTCTTTTTATCTGCATCCTGTCAAGTACGGAGAAGGGAGGAGGGTCACCACAGTCAACATTTTGAGGGTCATTCCTAGAGCAGAAGTGCCAGAAAGGTCCTCTGAAGGACTTAAGCAACACTTGAACTAATTTTTAGATCTTTGCAAAGCTTAGGTAAGAGTCAGCTGGTCAGATTGAGTCAGCTGTGTGGGTGCATCGAGCAAGAACCTATGGATATGCCAGATCAGGTAAGGAGGAGATACTGGTCAATTTAGCCAGTTTTAGGGGAATGTAACTGCTGAACAGGGCTTCTTGAACAGAAGTATGGGCTTGAAGTATGTTTAAATTCTATTTTAATGTCCAATATCCTTCTATATGACGCCTATATATTATTGAAAGTCAATGAGAAGGAAGTCCTGAGTCACCAAAGTACTTTTTTCTTTATTGTTCTTTCCATTAGTCATTGTGATGTAATTATTTATGTCAAATACTACAGAGATTTTTACTGCAGAGACATCCAAGACTTTCATATTGACATAGTGAGGATAAAAATACAATGCTACATGAGTTTTATAATCCTAGTAGGAAGAAGAGTTAAATATTCTTCTGGACCCTTGCAGCCATCTAAGCTAAATGAGAATATTACATTCAGTGATTAGCCTGCAATGTCTCTTACTTTTTCCTCTGTGTACATAATTACTTTTTGAAAGCAACAGAAGTGATTTTTTTAAATTATTTTTTTGCTATGCATCTTTTGTTCATTATTATTTGGCTGTACTTCAGCAAAAAGGATTTGTAAGCCACAATTGTTCTTTGAAGCACATCCAAGTTAATTACACAAGCAACAATATAAAAATAACATAACTCAAGTGATTTTTAAACACACATTCCTTTTTTCTTTATAAAAACTTTCTTATTTGTATTCTGAGGACATAATAGTCTGTAGGAGAAACAGGATTGCTCTGCTATCTTAAATGATGGGCAACTGTTAGTAATACACACATTGGAACGCAAACCAAGGTGTGTACGTAGCAAGGGTGACTCCTGTTCTGTGTAATCTCCTCCACTGGTCAGAGATGCCACTGAAGTGCTATAGCCTTGGTACTGCTAACTGCAGGAGTGCAGACCATTAAGCTTAGATGTCCTGGACTTCAAATATTTTTTTTTTCTTCCTCCAGTTTGCTAGTGGAGAATAACAGCAGCTTTGAATTACTAACTCTAAAGCAGAGGGGAAAAGTAAAACACACATTGTGATAAGTATCAAACATTTTCTAGTTTTGTGCAACTTTCGGAACAAAATAATTTTCAGACCCTCTTCCCGAAACTGAATCTACAACAGAAGGGAAACTTTTCTCAGCAGTCATCCATGGACTTTGAGAGTCAGCAAGCAAGAGGTTCAGCTGCAGAATCAGGAAAGCAAAGCACCCAGCACGGTGAGTTTTTTACCATGGTGCAGAAACAGAGCGAGGTCTACTCAGGAAAATTTACGAAAGATACGAAAGAGTATATGAGGAAGGATAATAGGAAAGGTAGAAAGAGAAAGTGGCGAGGTGACTTGCTCAATTCAAGTATCTCCATCGATCTGTCTGGACCCAGCCAGTACAGGTATTTCACTGCTTATTTTCCATTATGCATAGAAAAGAGATACCCTGCATTTCCACTACAAGTACTTCACAAACTATAAGCTCAACTGCCTCAGAATACGGCTCCTTCAGGAGTGATGCCACGATTCTAATTTACAGGAGGACACCCACTTGGAAGCAGCTTCCTTGGAAGTGCTTTTCCCCAGGAGCAACCTTCTACTGAAACCACAGGAGCTGCACATAGGCTCATCAGGCGTACCAGCCCAACACATCTGCCACCTTGTTCTCAGGTCCTGAAATCCGACAAGACATCAAAGCCTCCTACACCAGCATTAAGGTAAGCTGAGAGGTCTGGCAGAGGCATGTACCTCCCTTCTAACAGCAAAAGGCTGAGCCTAACAACAGCAAAAATTAATGGATGAATTGTGGGCTCACATTTGCAGAGTGATTGGTGCTGCCTTAGTTATTAAAACACGTTATTTGCTGATTTTGTGTAGCTTGTATTGAGTAAACAGCACCAAGTATCTGCCTTTGGTCCTATTACCAATCAAAATAAGACGTAATCACAAATTAGTACACTTGCAGGTAGAGGTGATAATGTACAATGTATTTCTGCAGCACCAAAAAGGAGAAAATATCACAGCTAACACTTGTAAAGCACTCTGCAGAGATATAGGTCTAGCTAGGAAATCAAGATGCCTTGGATGTACAGAAAGACTTGGCAGACCCTTTACATATTGAAGTGGATCCCAGTGCTGACCTGCAGAAGTGAAACGATCACTATTCCCCTGCAACAGCAGGTAGTGCAGAGACAACCACCTCTGCCACCTCTCCACGCACTCGGCTTATTACAGAGCCGTGGCTTCCCTTGCAGCGTGGAGGCAGCTTGACAGCATAATAGACAAGTCAAGCTGAGAGATGAAGAGCGGTACATCCTTCGCTAATGCATTAACTATATCCTAACACTTAATGCACTCGATTTAGAGACTATACAGGTGCTTCAGCATGTACCACAGCTGCTGGATCACAGAAATTGCCAGGCAGCTCTTCCACTCAAAACACGCTAGATGTCAGTGGGGGGGGCTTCCAATTCTCCAGCCCCTATCACTTCTTTGAGCAAAGTCAACTCTAGCTTGGAAATCAGAAAACAATTTCACTTTCCAATTTCAGGACAAAATTTAAATGCATGTCACCACTAAGAATAAATTATCTTTAAAATTGTCTGGAGGTCATTAGGTTTATCCTTTTCAGAATTGCTTATTTTGGTTCTATATGACCTATTTTTAAGCTTTTGTTTTATTTATCCTGTCGAATCAATTTTTGTTTGCATCTGGTTTTGAATTGTTGCCACTCTTGTCCTTGTTACATAATCTGTATTCTTTGATAACTGAAAGAGCCTGAAACCAGAAAGCAAAGCACTTTGAAACAGAGCAGGTTACCTTTCAGTACTGTGGATCATAGTCACACATTTAAGTTCAAAGACTAGCATGTTCAGTTAAGCATCTAATTACATTGATCAATGTCCTTGTCCATTTAAATACACGTGTCCAGAGTGAGGTCAGTTTCTGTTTCTGTGGTCTTTTATTTAGGTACACAATTAACGTTTTTTTTTTTTAAAAAAAAACAAAACAAAACAACCTTCATGATCACGAACTGTATGTGATATTTCTTTCCACTTTCCTATTTGCTTAAGTAGCTCTATTAATACTTCTGCTTTCCCAAGTACCAAGTATTAAGACTATTTAAATGTAGAGAATAATTGAGTGCTCAGTTAAGTGCACAATACGCCAGGCAAACAGGCAGTTCCACATATCTTTTAAAATTTGTCTTTCAAGTAACATGCATTATGTTTATAAATTACTAGTTTGATAAAAATTACTTTGCTCGTATACATTTACCTCTGTGTTTTCAGTCATTTCTAGCAGGTTCTTGGGAAGAAATGTATGACTAAGTCATGACAAATTCCACAATGCATAGATGTATATAAATTAAGAGGAAAGCAAAACTACCATTGTTGCATCTTAATTTTCTAAAAGGACAGAAAATTATGGCAAGTAACTTTTATTCTGATGAGATTTCCATGTCCTATATTTATGTTGAAGGCTTAGTTTGGTTTGGTTTTTTGCTTCGTTTTGTTTTTGTTTGGTTGTGTTTTTGTTTTGTTTTTTTTTTTTTAAAGTGCCTTCATCTGACTCTGTAGACGCTCCTTATTTCAAGAAGTGGTATATATTCGATACAAACTTCAAAACAGAACTATATTTTATTCATTCAAAAATACAAAAATCTGCTAACCAACATGATTCCTAAATACTTAAACCTCCTGAAAGTGAGATATCTTACATATAGTGGGTAACACATTGTTATTTGAATCTGAATACGCCTCACTTCTACTTCACCACAGCTTAAAAGTTTTGGAAGGCATCCATTCTATGTTTTACATGTAAAAATTATATTCTACGTCATTCAAGGCAAAATATATGGACAATCCACACCGTGGCTAATCTTGACTAAATTCCTCAGCAGTTTTATGGGTTCCTAATAATTTAAATAAAAGAAAACCATGTATTGTGATAGCCTCAAACAAATATTGAGCTGGCAATATTAAATTACATCTTAAGTCAATTACTTAGGAAGCATTTCCTACTACAAGCTTAATATGAATTGTCACATGACAGACTCAAGGATTCTTTTTTAAACCTGATAAAACTTCATATTTTGCGGTTGTGTTAGTGTGTAAAAAATACCAGTTCAAACCCTTGCTTGACATAATAATCCCGAGAGGAAAAATCTACATGATTAAATTCCTACAGGAAACATGTACACAATACACTAAAAGGAAGCCACGTACGCATGTTGGATCCTAACCCTATGGAATACTATCTGTAGGTACTAGATGATAACATGCAACAGGGCAATGGATGAGAAACAAAGTTAGTCCTTCATTTAAAAAAAAAAATAGTTCAACACAGCCTTTTCTCATGACACATTAAATATGATAGGCAGAAGTGGCAGGGTGCTAATTACTCTAGTGATGTGATCCATTTTCTAAGTAGTGAGAACATCAATAATTCATCAGAAGTGGCTGTTAAAAAATTTAACGTCTGACAATCCAAGCCTGGCAAATAGGAAGATAATCTTTTGTGTCTACTAGTTGGCATTCACAGGTTTTCTGTTCATTATAAAATATAAATGCATTGTGCCTACTATTGAGGCAGTTTAGTTTATGAAAGATGGCAGATGTATAATGTATCTAGTTTTGATTGTTTCAGGTAGGAAGGCAGAATCCAGCAGAAAGAAATGCAGATGTCACAAATTTAATGAAAATTAGTTTTACAAATACCTTCAATAAAGTCTAAATGGTTTCTGCTAATAGTAACAGCCCTATTACATGGAAGTGAGTATAGCTACATAAAAATAAAAATATGGAGTAGTCAGGTGGTTTTGCTGGCTGAATATCACACTTCCAGTTAAGAAAAAATCCCTACTTACTCAGAAGAGCTTAATTTGGCTCTTAATGTTGGCATCAACATTTCACGAAGAGAGCATTAATGACTATAAAGTCAAAGTACATTGCAGAAATGGACTGGTAAAGCATCATCTTTGCTTACGTGAATTTCTAGCTTTTATATTTCTGCAGCAATGCAGACAAAAATAATAAATGATAAAAGCCATTCTGTTTAGCCTTGGCAGAATGTAATTTGCAGATATGTATTATTTGAATAGGAGAGGTTAGAAGAGTGTTGCTGTGCCTCCCAAAAATTAGAACATAATATCGTGTATAAACTACAGCTCCAAAGAAAAGCACTACAGCTCAGCTATTCAAAGGTATTTAGGCACTTAACTCCCATTCTGGCAGATACATTCTCTCAAAATCAGTGACAATTAGGTGTTCCAATAAGAACTAGGCTAATATGCACAAAGCCATTTGAGAACCTATGTCCCAGACTGAAACAGGTTAAAAGCTTCAATTAAATATAAGTGGATCATAATCTAATAGTCCAACTACAAGAAAATGGGTTTAGCAATGCTGTTTCTTTCCTTAACTGCTCAAACAAAATTTTAATGAAGGTCTTATAAAATAATCTCACCATACATAAACTGCTTAAACCCTCAAATCCTTGAATCATCAATATTTCAGTCCTCATGGCTTTTCTCACCATAGACCAACAGAGAGAGCTTTATGTTGTTTTGTAAGTCCCGAATGTAATTCTTCATTAAAACTTAGATTAATCCCTGAAGAAGATACTTCACACATTCTTGCCTCTGAGAACTGATAATTGAATTTTATCAGTTATCTTAGTAATGTAGATGCTGAAAGTGTGCTTGAACTATTTGCCATATATATGATCTACATGGTTTTTTGTTTTCTTTCTGTAATTTCTGTAATATTAGCTGCAACTCTTGGTTTCTGCCAACTCAAATTAATACTTTTCAAAGGGAGGGTTGCCATCCAGAGGGACCTGGACAGGCTGGAGAGGTGGCCCCATGCGAACCTCATGAAGTTCAACCAGGCCAAATAGAAGGTCCTGCATCTGGGTCGTGGCAATCCCAGGCACAAATACAGGCTGGGCAGAGAATGGATTGAGAGCAGCCCTGAGGAGAAGGACTTGGGAGTGCTGGTGGATGAGAACCTCAACATGAGCCGGCAATGAGCCCTTGCGGCCCAGAAGGCCAACCGCATCCTGGGCTGCATCAGGAGGAGCGTGGCCAGAAGGGCGAGGGAGGTGATTCTGCCCCTCTACTCTGCCCTGGTGAGACCCCACCTGGAGTACTGCGTCCAGTTCTGAAGACCCCAACATAAGAAGGACGTGGACCAGTTGGAGAGGGTCCAGAGGAAAGCCACAAAGATGATCAGAGGGCTGGAGCACCTCTCCTATGAGGCCAGGCTGAGCGATCTGGGGCTGTTCAGCCTGGAGAAGAGGAGGCTCCAGGGAGGCCTTATAGCAGCTTTCCAGCACCTCAAGGGGGCCTACAAGAAAGATGGGGAGAGGTTGTTCAGTAGGGCCTGTTGTGATAGGACGAGGGGTAATGGTTTTAAAATAGAGGGAGGTAGATTTAGATTAGATATTAGGAAAAGATTTTTTACAATGTGAATTGTAGAACACTGGACCAGGTTTCCCAGAGAGGTGGTGGAAGCCCCATCCCTGGAAATGTTCAAGGCCAGGCTGGATGAGGCTCTGAGCAACCTGATCTAGTCAGGGATGTCCCTGCTCCTTGTAGGGGGTTTGGACTACATGACCTTTGAAGGTCCCTTCCAACTCTAACCATTCTATGAAACAAAAAATAAATTTAAGAGAGGTAACAGAATAACTCAAAACAGTGATAGAAAACAAATACAGTACAATGGCTTACAACAAAATCTCAACACCCAACTTTTTCCCCACGTAGCAGGAGACTCTCCTCAGCACCCTCCTCACTTATAGATTGAGCATGATGTCACATGGGGTGGAATAGCCCTTTGGCTAATTTGGGTGGCCAATTAGTAACCCATTCCAGCTGGGTGCCCCAGCCATAGGGGCCACCAGCTCTGGTTCTCCTCCGAGCTCAGGTGAGTATTAACTCTATCCTCGCCAGAACCAGGACATTCAGTAGCAAAATAGAATTAAATTTCTCAATGAAACGAATGATTCCATGATGACAGGATAGTACTGCATTTTATGTGGATATGTTACATGGATTTATATTGATATATCTGCATAATATTTCCTATGTCTAAATATAACTGGATTTTAGTAGAAAATATAGCATCCTTAAAATGAAATATTTTTATTTTTTTCCCCTTGAAAAATGACACTGATATAGACTCAAAGCTTAGTAAACCAGTGTTCTGTATATTAGAAATGCCAAACTTTATTCTGTACAGTATTTTATGGAAGATTTCTGTAAACATGGCTTCCCATTCCAAGTTAACCTAGAAAATTTTTCATCAGCCCAAATCACCGTCACCTACTGTACTTCCAGCTGCTGCCCTGAGGCTACTCTAGCACAGATTCCTTTTGTCTGTACTGCAGTCATTACTTTACACTCCTTCCCAAAGTCTTAGTAACTTTTTCTTTAATATTTAATAAAGTTTTGTTTAATACTCTTCTTTTGTCAATGCACAGACGAAACACTGTGTATGCCTCTTCAAATTCCTGTACATTTGGTATTTTTTGAGGTATTCCTTTGTGTTATTACCTACTGAATATGAATATAAAACATATCAAGTTAACTTTGAAGAAATCTCTAGTACCCAATTTCCAGCTATCATATCATTTGAAGACCTACCTAAAGCATTTTTTTATTATTTTTCCTTGCAGTAGTTAAAACACTTACTATGTAAATATCTGCCTTTTATTCCTCAGCAGGTGGTTAAAGCTTCGCTTTTGTGATAACTCTAAAGGTCATCTTTGTCAGGCAGCATTAAAGGAAATCATCTTTCACAGATGTTTGTTTCCATAGCAGACTACGGAAAAGCCATCAGAATGTTACTGTGATTTTGTTACCTTTAGGGAGCCTTTATTATTTAGTTGTCATCATTAAAAATTCAGAGCAGTGGATTGGTGAGGCAAGCTTAAACAGGGTACTCCTCCCACTCACATTTATGGCTAAACAGTTGTGAAAGGAGGGATTTAAAAAGTGAAGAGAGGGTAGAGCGCCCTTCAAAACAGTAATTTTAGGGACCCTGCTAGCTGCAAAATTTATTTTTGAAAAGCCACAGATTAGTGATTTTGTTTCCAGAAACTTTACTCTACATAAACCTAGGTAATCATAAGAAATGGCACAGAGGCAGTGATTTGAACAACATATTAATTTGAACAGCAGCACTGCGTTTTTGGGATGGCTAAGCCCTTTTGGTTGTTTGCTTTAAAAACAAGAGTTCTTCGTTGTGCACTATTAAGGCACCATCAAACTCTTCGCACTGGTGTTACTCTTCAGTGTGGTATCAGATAACATATTTGGCATGGCCAAACCTTTTACTTTTGCTACAAAAGTCCTGTAGGAACAGGTTAGGGACTTCAGAGTAATTTCAGTGGTTTGAAACCGAGATCAGCTTCTGGAGATACAGCAGGTTGAATTCTGTGTATCTGTCCTTTTGCCAATGTCCACAGTTGCTTGAAGATGCTGAGAGAACAAGAGGCCCAGAACCACTCTTCCATCATCATCACATTTCCAGAAGGGACTCTACAGCCCTGTGCATGAGCTCCATATACGGTGTTGGTTTTTTCCTGTTTTATTTATTTATTTTTCTCAAAACTGAATTTACAGTTAATTTCCTGTATCCTACAAATTTTTAGTAGGAAGCTGTCTAAAATGGCCAGCAAGAGAGTTAGAAAGAGGAGTGAACCTGAAATCTCGCCCTTTCCCAGGTTTAGACACTAGTTTATAGGATGTAGAGAGGGTCCCTCTGTGAGATCTTCATCTTTTGATTAAGGCATGTAACAGTATTCCTTATTAAAAGAAAAGAAAATAAAAGCAAACAAGACAAAATATAAACCAACCAGCTCTGTTCACCTACCTCACTGTTTTGTGTTCGGTGTTTAAAGGATTCACAGAAAAAGCAAGAAATCTGAATTAAGCCAGGAAGACTGAAGCCTGCTGCTAAGGCCCACAGCCCAAACCATGAGCTATTCAAGCACAGGAGCACTCCTCCTCCTAGAGCCATGATATGGCACAGGAAAGAGTGTAAGGCATTTAAATTAGCCATACCTATTAACCAATTAGCATGTAGCTAATAATTTGCAACCCGTGTCTAATTAAGTCTCTCAAGCTGAATGTAGCCACACAGACTCCCTCTGTCATCAAAGGAGCGCAAACAGCATTTTTGTCTATAAGAAGTCACTCCCTGAGGGCCTGTCTCTGTAGCACTGTAGTATACAGAGGGAGGAGAGGACAAATTCTCCTTCGTCTTAAACGTCTCCATTGGATATCTAAAGTTTATAAGGATGAAACTGAGCTAATAGGATCAGTAAGCACAGAGAAAGACAAAGTTTTATTGGGCTGACTGACAGGCCAAGTTACATCTCTTCCTGAGGAATTTGACAGTGTAAGTGGGAGAAAATTCATTTATTCAGCCACCTTGTGAAAACTAGTGAATGACCTAGTATAGATGTGTGTGACATAAATCTTTTGTTGACTTATTTTGTAATGCACCTGCCAGTCATGTACAGTATATTATAAAACTTGGACATCTCAACCCCAAATATCTGTTCTTCACATGAACAGGAAAGGACACCGCCACAATCTATATCTGCCTCAGAGTTTATCAGGAAATATGAAACCTATAAAACATCCTTCCCTAAATTTGAGGACAGAATCAATTCACAGGTCATTGACAAAGAAATTAAAGTATTCTGCATATTCAAAGAAGTGTGATGCTTCAAGGTTTGACGGTTATTTGGTTCCGCTCTGTATATACTGTTAAAATCTTGGAGTAGCTAATTAGCAAATTCTATTGCAGGAACAGGAAATGGTCTATCTTAGACGGTGTACAGGAGACTGAACATTATGTTTTCCATTCCAGAAGAATACCAAATGGTCAGCTTGACAGGTAGAAAACAAGGCTTCTTTTACAGACTGTATCATGTGCTCCAAAATGTCATTCCACTTTTCATACCATTATTGAACACTCTGATACATGCTCTTTCTCAATTCATCAGTCATGAGAGAAGCAGGCACCAAATTATTCTGAAGAGCCCTAATTAATGCTGCTTTCCACCTGTAAAGTTTGAGTCTCCTTCCCCTTTCTCTCTACAGCCAGTTCTGCTGCGAGCTTATGTGGAGGTGCACTCGAAGTTAATCAAGTCTCCCTGCAGGCAGCAATAATACATCACTTAATACATGAACGTGTTTGTAGGCACATGAGGCAGTGGTGTGTAGTGATGGTGTGGCTGAAACCTTACATGTATGTACCAGTAACACCTCTCATTATAACAAAGGCTTTAATTCCTCCCTCCCACTTCTGAGCTCTCGACAACTTTACTCCAAGCGAACTGGAGACTGTTCATGGCTCCTATCATCCACTGAGAGAAAGGAGGTGACACAGTTCACCTAGGATCAAGAATACCCTCTGAAGGTGCTTATTTTTCTCTCTTTTCTCTCTATTTTATTAGAAATACACTCCTAATTTAAGCACCTCAGTCAAGTGCTTAACATTAGCTCTGTGACAATCAGCCACATCAATTATCCTCTTTGCTTTTCAAGTTATTATGAACTATAACCACATACATTTGCTGAGGAAGCAGTGGTCATATCTGACAGATTGCCTGCAAATTAAAAAAAAATTTCCAAAGTAATGGATATACATAGCACAGCTATTTGAGATAATTGTATTGTTTAATTTCAGTAATGGCATTTTTAAATGAATACTGAAACATGAGTTGAAAAGTATCTCTACTTTTCTGTTCCTTCTTCTGGCTGCTCATGTTGTTGTAGTTGTTTTCTGGTAATATCTTCAACAACCTACAGAACACCGGAAAAGTTATCTATTATTGTCTGACAAGTTTTGATAAGGGGAAACTCACCCTTTGCTAGAAATACAGTTAAAACTCCTGACTTGTGACTTTATTTGTGAAATATGCAGAAGAGAATAACACAGTTAAAATCTACCTTGTTAACTCCTTTTATTGCTAAAATCCTCCTGGAAAGTATTTCCAAACACATGAAGAATGAGAAAGTGATTTGGAATAATCAGCACGGATTCAGAAAAGGGAAATCATGCTTGACCAGCCTGATAGCATTCTACAATGAGAAGGATACCTTGATGGATGAGGGAAGAGCTGCAGATGTTGTTTACCTCAACTTTAGTAAGGCCTTTGACAGTATCTCCCATGTCATCAGTGGCACAAGGAGGCAAGACATAAGTGATGTATCACAGGGTTCACTACAAAGCACAATACTGTTCAACATCTTCATTAATGACCTGGGCAATGGAACAGAGTGCATCCTCAGCAAGTTCACAGATGATACAGAACAAGGAGAAGTAGCTGATATACCAGATACTTCTGCTGTCTTTCAGAGTGACCTGGACAAGCTGAAGAATGACTGACAGGAACCTCACACAGTTCAAAAATGGCAAGTACAAAGTCCTGCACCCAGGGAGGAACAAGCCCAAGCACCAGTACGTGCTGGGGGCTAAGAGCTAGAAAGTAGCTTTGCTGGGAAGGACCCTAAGGCCCTTCTGCTGCTGGGAAGGACCTTAATGGGGACATGATCATAGAATGGTTAGGGTTGGAAGGGACCTTCAAAGGTCATCTAGTCCAACCCCCCTGCAAGGAGCTGGGACATCCCTGACTAGATCGGGTTGTTCAGAGCCTCATCCAACCTAGCTGTTGTGGTTTTGCTTAGTGAGGGGAGCCTAAGGTGGTAGCTTCTGTAGGAAACTGCTAGAAGTCGCTCCCCTTTGTTCAGTGGACTCGGACGGGCCTAGGGCGGACCCGCTGCTGGCCAAGGCCAAGCCAATTGGTAGCAGAATGTCCCTTGATAACGCCTCTGCGATAACGTATTTAAGAAGGGGAAAAACAGAAAAAAAAAGGAGAGAAGGTGTGAAGCAGCTGAGCGGGGGCAGAGAGGGGGAGGCGCAAGACTTGTGGGCCCTGCAGGCCTCACCCTCTGGCCTTCTGCCAGGCAGCCGAATGGGCACAACTCGGGCCTGGCTGCAAGAGGTGGAGAGGAAATGAGAAGAGAATAAGATGTAAAAAGGATCCTGAGGGGCGTCTGCCAGCCTGTTGTGAGGAACGGCTGCAGACGGCAAGGTCAGTGAAGAAGGAGGGGGAGGAGTAATGTGGATCCTGGCCAACATTCCCCTGCAGCCTGTGGTGAGGACCATGGTGGAGCAGGTTGTCCCCCTGCAGCCCATGGAGGTCCACGGAGGGGCAGACATCCACCTGCAGCCCGTGGAGGAGCCCACGCCGGAGCAGGTGGAGGCCTGAAGGAGGCTGTGGCCCGTGGAGGGCTGCTGGGGCAGCTGTTCTAGAGACTTACGACACTGGCCTTGAACGTTTCCAGGGATGGGGCATCAACCACCTCTCTGGGAAACCTATTCCGGTGTTCTACAACCCTCAGCGTAAAAATTTTTTTCCTAATAGCCAATCTAAATCTACCTCCCTCTATTTTAAAACCATTACCCCTAGTCCTGTCACAACAGGCCTTACTGAAGAGTCTCTCCATGAGCCAGCAAAACACCCCTGAAGCAAGAATAGTCCAACAGTATCCCAGACTGCATAAGGAAGACCATTGCCAGCACATGGAGGCAGGAGAGCTGCCTTCTCCACTCAGCACTGATGAGGCCACATCTGCAGTGCTGGGTCCAGTTCTGTGCTTCTCAGTACAAGCAAAACATGGGCTTATTTCGGTGAGTCCAACACAGGGCTGCAAAGATTATTAAGAGACTGGAGCATCTCTTGTATGACCTGAGAGAGCTGTAAAAAAGTAGTCTTATGGGGGATCTCATCCTTGTGTATAAGTAGCTGATGAGAGAAAGAACAGGGAGCCAGACTCTTCTCAGTAATGCTCAGTGACAAGACCTGAGGCGATGGGGACAAATTAAAATACATGAAATGCCATCTGAAAATAAGAAAACACTTTTTTTTTTACTGTGAGAGTGGTGAAACACTGGCACGGGTTGCCTAGAGAGGTTGTGGAGTCTCTACCTGCAGAGATATTCAAAACCCAATTGGACACAGTCCTGGACAGCCTGCTCTGGCTGACCCCGCTTAAGCAGGGAGGCTGGATGAGATGATCTCAAGAGGTCCCTTCTGACCTAAATGATTCTGCATTTCTGTGAAAAGTTACAGCCAAGAAGTCTCTGATTACTTCTGTTGTTACGGAAGCCCTTCCTGCTAACTAAGATACAAATCTTTAATTTCCACATATAAAGAAAATGGGATTCAGATATTCAACTTACTACTAATCTCCCTTGTGATTGCAGAAATGTTGTTTATTCTCTCTTTACTTCAGATTTTATCTGTATAATTATCTAATCTACTTATATGGTTTTAACTACTTAAAATACATTAATAATAAATGTTTAACTAACTATTAATGTCATACTTTTTTATTTATTTTTTTTTTTTTACCTGAAGAGCTTAAGTGAAATATGTATATCTAGACAAAATTCAACAGACAAAAATGAAACACTCCCTAGGCAGGTAGATGAGGTGGTGCAGGGAGATGGAATCAGCTGAGTGACAGTAATTCAGACAGCTAAGAATCTTCTGCCTGATCTTAAACAACTTAAAGTTTTTTGTTGATACGTAGAGAAGAACTAATACAGTTCATACAAGTAAAGAGGAGAAGGGTAAGGTAATAGAGTAAGCCAAATTCTATCACTAAATGGCAAAAGACATTACATGGAGCACCAGAACTCCCTGGGGCCAGTAAATGCAGGGTCAGAATTGGGACCTTGCTAATGTAGCTTAAAAGGGTAGAGACAAAAAAAAAGCAGGAATATAAAACAGGATAAACTCCTTTAAGTCAGAATGCATCTTTTAAGCCATCTAGCAAAGTTTCTTTATCAAAATCTTGCATTCAAAAAATACAAGACCTGTTGTCTCCAGTGACTCTCTGAAAAAAAAAAATTCTTTTAACTTGTATTCTTGTCCTTGTAAGAGTCTGCTTAATCCATTCTCTGCCAACTTCAGTGTTACACTTGGAATTCAGAACATTTTTGTCCTTCTGTAGGGCTCCCTCTTTCTATGCCTCAGTTTCTCATCTGTTACGTGGGCAAAATCACATTTTCAACCTTGACAACAATGTTGCTATTAAAAGGCTTTTAAATATTATATTGATACAGACTGTAAATATAATAAATAGTAATATCATCTGGATTTATAAATAGAGTAATGGAAAGCATAATACACTTATCTTTTAATTCCACTTTCAGAAAACCATGGTGATGTTTGTAATTTGTTTACTTTATTCCCATAGAAAAAAAAAATAGCATCTGTAGTGCAAACTACAAGAAAATAAACTAAAATACTACCTTTCCTCTAGCGCTCTCATTTCTCTCCTGTCTGCTCATATGCTGTATTTTTTAATTCCATTCATCCTATTTGCATTCAAATTCCTCTTCATCCTGCCAGGTTCTCCCGTTTCATTCATTTATTTTAAAATAAATAACAGAAAATAAGATGTTTTGGGGTTAGGGAATGCCATGGTTCAGCCTCACTCAGCAGCTAAAATACCACACAGTCACTCACTCCCCCCTCACCACCCCCACAGTGGCACAGAGAAAAGAAGCTCCCTTAGCTCTCTCCTCGCTGATATACTGAGCATGATGTCACAGGGGATGGAACAGCCCTTTGGCCAATTTGGGTAAAATATCCCAGCTGTTGGCTAATTAGCAAACTATCCCAGCTGTGTCCCTCAGCCACAGGGGCCACCAGCTCTGGTTCCTCTCCCAGCTCAGGTGAAAATTAACTCTGTCCTAGCCAGAACCAGGACAGGGGAACTGGAGGGGTTCTGCCCACCAGCTGATATAATTGCTTCTTATTAGAATGTGTTCTGAAAAATGGAGAAGTATGGCTGAATAATTTGGGAAAAATACTCCTGAAAATATGCTACAAACCTAAAGCTGCAGCCATCTGGAGCAAGATGCCTGCCATGAACTTACATACTTCAAACTCTGAAAGATTTTCAAGCTGAATGAATTAACATCTGTCAGAGAAACAAGCAGACTTTTATGCAATGGAATGCAACATGGCAATTCAATGCAATTAAATTTATAATTAGAGAGTCATATCTAGTGTGCTCACAGTAATTTGGGATCAAATTTCTGGTACAGACAGAAATGAAGGCCCAGTCTAGAACAGAGATAGATCTAATGTCCACTCATAGCTTCTCCTGGAGAAGTCATCCCATCTCTAGGAATGGCTCTTCCAGCCTGGTATGGCCCCAGGCACAGCCAGCTATATGTCTTTACCAAATAATGTTATCCAGCTTTCCAGCCTACATTGCCTCTTAATATACAGGTTATATAAAAAGCAAGATGCGGGTTTTTTTGTGAATGCTGATATCCATTGGAAATCCAAGTCAGCCATGTACTCCACGCCTGCTTTGTTCAATTGGGAGTATAGGCAGATACTGCAGGCAGTAACGAAAACTTCAGTCTAGGAGTCTGAACCACGACCCCACACTAGTGAGGCAAAGCTGCCCACTGCACGCATGTTCAGCAGGTGGCCAGATTTGTCATGGGAGAGGGAGTAGGGTGAAGGGGACTGTAGTCTCCCCCTGACATCAGCTGGCATGCTGATCACACAATAATGAGACAGGGTACTGCATGGCTAACGCTGTTGTAGGGGACACACACCCTATACACTGGTTCCATGCTCAAGCATACTCAATGAAGAATTACATTGTTTTCAGTATACTTTATCATCCATGATACTGTCTCTTCTTTCCCTTCCTGAAAATTGTGATTTGCTGCGTTAAATCTTCAGATTTAACATATATGAAAATGAATACAGTATAAAGTTCAAAGACTAAAAAGCAGCTAAAAATGTATATTTTACCTATTGCCTTTTCACAGCAATGAAAATTGATGTTTATTTATGCCAATCTAAAGTAAAGTAACAGGTAAAGTATTCAACTCTGTTTTCTTTAGGAGATTTTAGGAAGTATAATAATTGTGTTTCTAGAGTTTAGATATTTAATTAAGGACAGATTTTAACTATTTCAAAGAATCTGATAAAATTTATCTACCTGCAAGAAACCTAGTATCTTTATGAAAGCTTTGGCTTTAAAGATATGAATGCCATTATAGAAGAGCATGGCACAGCCTTACTCATCTCGATAAGTTCAAGGCAATGATGGATGATTTCTGAGAGAAAAATCTGTTGCTATGGTTTGTGTAGTACTGAAGGGAAGTGCCAGTAAATAAGCCACTGAGTAAGTGTTCAGAAACACAGTAGTATTGTTTGCATGTGTTATAAAAAATAATTTTAATAACTGTCATCAAGGAACACTAAGCTCATCAACTGTCAAAATAGAATGACAATATATTATGCACAAAGGTGTCGTCTTATAATTTTAAAACTGAGTCTTCAGTACAGGAAAAGGCAGGAAATTAAAAGCAAATATATCTTCTGAATTGTTTTTTTTTGTTCCCAGGCAGACTTGCATAAGATAATTACATCATAATACAACCAGGATGCTATATAACACTGTAACAGTTTAGCAAGAAATAAATTAAATACCACTATGTTTAAATTATTTTCTACGCAAATTTCTGTGATCTACTACTTTCATTATTTGACTAGGAAGACTAGGATTCTTTTGTGGTAGGCAAATCTGTGGAAACAGAGTTGGTACAAAACAAGAGTTGGTACTCTGACTATGTTTTTTATGTTAACGGAAGACTACCAGAGTGGTCCACTGGCATAAAAAACAACAAGTGCCCCCAGGCTGAGTGGGAACATCCGCCTATGTCCTCTGAGCTTCTCCCCTAGCCTCTAAACTGGGAAATAAAATACATTAGCTGAGATTTCCTTAACTTGCTTTTCAGATAGCTCGCTTCACTCTGCAGCTGGGATAGGCTAAGAGGATACGTGCTAACTGCTCTCAGCGGACAGACAGGACCTTGTCAGGCCGCAGTAACGCACCCAAGATGTACCACAGGCTTGGATCCCGCATTATGTACAGGTTTGCTTTTAGATCATGTATCCTGTCTGCTGCAGTCAGAGAGCCCAAACGTCACCCACAGCAAGTGTGAATTAGCTGATGACAACTGTGTCCTTTGGCTGGGGTCACAGGCAGTTATAATTTACTTTGAAACCCATAATTTTTTTCACTCAAGAGTGACCTTATAAAATACTGTAAGCGATTTACTCTTTTCAATGAACACGTGGCAAATTAAGGAGTTCAAAATGCTTGTTTCATGAAAAATGTGTTTAAGTGCATAGCTGTCGTGCAACTATCATCAGGAAGAAGAGCAGGATTTTCAAAAGCATCTTTGGAAGTGACTCCATTAAGAACATGTGATGCTTTTAATCCATTAGCTCCTTCCTTCTGACATGAATTACTGGCTGCTTGAAGCTGGTGGCAGAAACTGCAGACACTTCAAAGAGGCCACAGTTTCACTCCTGGCACGAGTAAGCTTTTCCAGTTCTAATAACAATGAATTTACTATTTACATACTGTATTTTTTTTCTGCATTTCTCTCTTCATGTAATCACTACGTTTCAAGAAATTATTACATTGTATATGGATTTTACATCTATCTTTATTTTAAGAATATCCTCTTTCATCCAAGCATTTTGATCATGGCAAAGAAACTAGTACCAATCCGAATTACGTACATACAAGTGAAAGCGTTAACTGCGTAAGAGTTTGGAATTATTGCAGAGCTGAAAAAGATATTGAAAAGCTGAAAATGTATTGAAAAATACATTGACTTAATGACAAATATAATTCACCATAAATGGTGCTTTTTCAAAAGTCATAAACCGATTTACAAGATGGGTCTAATGTTAGCACACCTCAAATCAAAAGTAACTATCAGATCAAATTTAAAGAGGCTGAAAAGCATATTTTGGAATGTAGTGTTCAACTCACCATAATAAAGCCTCTCTGATGTGCAGCTAAACCAGGATACGCTTCCAGTTCTGCTTTGAGAGAATCTCGCCAGGTGCAGCAGAGAGATTGCGCTATTCAGTTATGTTCACTTATTGCTATTTGTGCACATTATCATTTAAATAAGCCCCAATATGTTGTGGTCTTGAAAAACTGCTTAAAAATAGTTTGAGTCCAGTTGCATACACCCCCTTCTTCAGAATAATTCTCAGGCCATCTATTACTCCTCTCCCAAAAGCTACAGGTACCAGTGCCATGCTCTTTCACTAAATTATATAACAGTAGCAGCTGGGGCACAGTCATCTCAGGACTTTGGAAGACAAATTTGGAAATTCACCTTCTGCGTTGTTTTATTCAATATCACTCTATGCTCTTCTGATCCATGCTAATGGCCACAATAACTCCCACAAACATGTTAGGAGAAAAATGAACTCTGCTATTAGGAAAAAATTCACTAACGGGCATATATGGGATTTCATAGATAGTTCATACAAATTTAAAGACCAAAGTCTGTCTCCAATGTAAGCTAGGGGATAATTTGGCCAAAGGCTATAAAACTCGTGTACTAACAATAAAAATATGACTATCAATATTAAGTCTTTGTTATGTTTCTGGAACATGGGGAATGTTGTATCAGCTGAACAGAAAACAATCATCAGAAAGAGACCAGATAATCGCATGGGGAAAAAAAAATTAATATTGCTGAAAAGGAACCTACATCTAAAAAGCTTTTTGAAAATACTATACAGATTTACTTTAAATGTATACTGTATATATTTATTTATATAATGATAATATTCAAAATACAAGTATGGTAAATGGTGCACACATACTGAAATCAGGTTCGTAGAGTATTTGCATTCATTGAAGTCCCGTCTCAGTAAACCCTTACACCTTGCTGCCGGGAAGGAGTCTGCATGGTTTACAGCAGTCAGTAGGAGACTCCACGTAAAGTGGCCCGTGCAACAAATCAGGGCTGCAAGGCAAGAGTCTTGAGTCAAGTGCAGCAAGCCTTCCAAAACACGGAGTCTAAAGGCTGCAACAACCAGTGAGGTGAAGTGCTTTAAAGATGAGAGGGTATCTTACTGTGCTACCTTGAATTATTGTAATGCACAAAAGTCTAAGGCAGAGGCAGAGTATATTTGCATATTTTTAGTTTCATAAATACAAAGTTACCAAGACTTACAAAGGCAGGTGTTTGAGAGGAAAGAAGACCATACTACATATTGCGGCACCAGATCCAGAGATCTCCCCGTCTGTCTCCAGCTGAGAAACTCCAGGTATTTGTTATATAAGTAAGTAAAGAGCTGGTCCCAGAGCATAGCCAGCTTTTCAGAGTTGCATTTTGTGGAGTATGAATGTTAGGGCCACGAGCTTCTTACAGTCAGCTCTTCTCTTTTTTTTTTTGCCCCTTCTTAGTCCAAATGTTATCAGGAGGAAATATGACTTTTGTTTTCAGATAATGATTATGCCAGCGTTAGGCTAAACCCTAAGCAGATTCTTAGCCCATTTTGAAAACAAGAAGAAATTCTCACCAGCACAGGCAATAGTCTAGTCTTAAGACAAAGCCTTCATTTAACATGCTACCAGATTTTTACTGAGCTCAGATATAGAATCATAGAATCTTAAGGTTGGAAGAGAACTCCAAGATCATCAAGTCCAACTGTCAACCTAACGCCTCCATACCTTCTAAACCATGTCCTGGAGTGCCACATCGACATGTTCTTTGAACACCTCCAGGGATGGTGACTTTACTACTTCCTTGGGCAGCCTGTTCCAGTGCCTGATCACTCCTTCAGTAAAGAAGAGTTTCCTAATATAATGGTAATCAGAAAATTTGAGGTGATCATGGGCTTAGATACTGTTGTTTTCATTTGTTATAAAGATGATGGTTTGCTGAGGTAGGGCACAGACTGCAAAGTGAAACAAATTGAATTTTATTTTATTTAATCAACATTTAAGAAAAAATATTATTTGGAGTGGAAGTTATATTGTATTTATTCTGAGAATTTTAATTTAAAAAAAAAAAGTGTACACTCTTTTTGGATTCTAATTCTTGTGTGCTCAATAAAGATCTCATATATTAACTTAGAAAGCCTGTAGGCAACTTGCACATTTTAATAACCGAGAAGCAGGTTCCTATGGGCCGTTGTGGAGTGACACATCTCTGTATCTGATTATCCAGGCATTTAAAATGTGCACTACTCCTCCAAAATTTTTCAGGCTAAAACTTACTGCATCAGAATTTAAGGTTCGGCAGAACTACAGACTGGACTTATAAAAGACCTCCGTTCAGATAAACATAAAAATAGAACATATGACTAATTAGAAAAGATCGCTTTTTAAAATACTTCCTTGGCTATCCAGCCAAGCCAATTTTAATGATCCTTTTCCCTGTAATTTAAGAGAATGGTATTATTACCATTCCCCAATGATTCCATTAGAATAGATTGATCTTGTTTTTCAAACAAAAAGGAGGCCTGAGAAAATAAGAAAAAGCCATTTTTTTTTTACCAACTAATTTTTGCAATAGTTTCAATACTCTCCTTAATTTTTTTCTGTATGACCATGAAAGAGAGAGAAGCATTGACAAGCTTTACAAAGCTCTATAGCTCAACGCACTGTCAGAAACCAGCTCCAGAACCTGTGGTCAAAGTTACCCACGCATCCCAGTGAGATGAATGTGATCTGTAAGTAAAACCACATCTTTAACCACAGCTCTGCTTTTGCTCTGCCAGTGTTACTAGTTAATACTCCCAATGAAAAAGTTAGCAATTACCCCTGTATCCATTTAAGCTGTCAGTGTTAAGAGGCATCGCTCTTTGGGCACCAGACACCCTGATCGGCTGCTGGTTCATTTCTAATGAAGCTGTCCGCAAGTGTCTGAAAAGTGATGTCCTTGAGACTAGCAGCTTCAATGTGAACAAGTGATTCCTACTGATTTTTTTTTTAATGGGCATTGAGTTTGTTTTTCAAGGAATGGTATAGAATTTCTGCATGATCTTTGGCAGTTCCTTATACACATTCTGCTATATATTTCACATTCTCTTAAACTAAAACACTGGAAGCAAACATTTATTTCTGTTTTGTAATGGGTGTGCCTGTCTCAAGATCAAGGCTATTTAGCTATTCAACAACATTATGAACAACATTTTTAATGGGCTTTGCTTAAGCTTCTCATTATACCATCAAGGAAATTCAAGAGAATGCTTTATTGCATGTTTTGTGAAAAAAGAAACAGAACAAAGATCAAATTCTCAGGAAGGGAAAGGATGCTTTTCAATTTAATGATTTAAAAAAAAAAGTTGAACAAGACTATTTTCATTGTGATTTTACTTCCCATGTTCCTAAGTTACAATTCCATTTTATTGTAAAGTTGCTATTGCCAGAAATCAATTGAATAGCAGTACTGTGAACTCCTTCACTACAGGGAATTTGTTACCTTGCATGGTTGGAGGGACACACAAAGAGCTCCTGAAACAAATAATAAATAATATTTTTATTATTCTTATTGCTAAGTTGTTGCTGGGGCTTCTCAGTGGCTAAATAAGTCTTACTATGTCAACTTTTAGAAAAAAACTGGTAGGAAGTAGTTGCTGCAGTGGGAAGTTTAGTCAAAACAGACAACGATTTGGAAGAGAAAAAAAATAGATTTGGAAATTATCCTACATATCCTACATATAGAAAGCATATTGTTGGGTGCTATCAGAACAAAACACAGCTAAAGTGTGAGGACTGTATAACTAAAAAGAAGTAACAAAATAATATCAGTATCGATATGTCGTAGTTCAGCCCCGATCTGGACCAGGCTACGCAGTCTCTCTCTCACTCCCTCCACCATGTTATATGCACTAAGCAAGCTGAAGAGCTACCTCATAGTTTGTGTCAGCACCATGAAACATTGCTGGACCAGCAGTTTTCTTTTTGCAGATGTTTTCCTTTGACCTTATTAGTTTGGCTTTTACAAAGGCACGGCTGTCAAATTCACAGCAAAAATGGAAAAAGTGTTGATCCTATCATATTGTTCACTGTGCAGGGTCTTCTTTTCTTAATTTTTTTCCATGTCAGCACTATTTTATATCAAATTAATCTTTTGGTATGATTTGCAGAACAACAAAAGAATTACTGCAGGGGCTAAAATCAATACAATAATGTAAGCTGCTATGAATACTTGTACTTGAAAAATGCATCCTTTTAACTCAATTTTGAGCTACAGAATCCTATTTTCCTCATTCCCTGTTGTCTTACAGGACTTCCTACAAGATTATAGAATTCTTTCACGTGTATTCTTATTTTATTTAGTCACTACACTGCTCCAAATACTCTGTCTTTACCTGAAATTACCCGAAAGAACACTAACAATTGTTATTAATAGGAATTATGAAGTGAGTCGATCCACAGGCGGATAACAGAAATCTCTAAAAGGTCTATCATGGTCTGGAAAGGAGATTCAGATTTGGCCTGTAGGAGTGTGTGTGTGTGTGTGTATGTGTGTGTATTCGTTAGTCAGCCTGCAATCCCACATTTTAATGTTTTTTCTTTTTCTGTAGCAAATTGTATATCTCTATGTTAGCATACCCATAGACTTTTTCCTAGTTATTATCTGCCATTGCTCTAAATTGATATTTTTGAGTCATTATCCTTAACAATGCTTCAAGAGTTGATTTTTACCATGTTGCTCGATGGTCTAAATTCACTTATTCACATCCAGTGTAGACACTTTGATTACTCAGTCTTCTCTGATACATCTTTAGGGGACAATCACCCACACGGACTTGGTGAACAGGGCAGAGACCGACACTGTTCTGCAGTGGTGGCTGGAGGGCGGGCAGGATGCTCTAATACGTCTAAACTGTCACCAGACACCAATGTTTAGGGCAACTGAATTTCACCTTTAGTAATGAAAGCAAAGATGGAAGAATAAAGTAACTTGACCTGCTCACTCACCTTTAAAAATGATCTTTTCCAAATGAGGTTAAGGAAGGCAGAGTACTATGGCAAATAGAAACCTTGGCTGTGCATCTCTGGCAAGAGCTGATGATAAGTAGGAAGGAGCCTGCGAGCCTCTAGAGGCATGCTTAATAGAGCGGGGAAAAAAAAATCTAGGGACTGTAACCGAATGTTATTAAGACAAGAGAAATTTAGAACCTATATTAGAAATATCTTCCAGGCACCTATAAAAAGCAAGTTGTCAAATAACTTCAAAAGCTGTCTTTGCTTCCTATTCCTTGGAACTCCTGTCTAGACAGAATGAGGAAGATTTAACAAATGTCTTATGGACACACCTTGGTGTGGAGGAAAGGGTGGTTACCCTTAAAGATGCAGGCCATGCTCTACTACTTCACCTGAGCTACCTCTGTTAACTAAAACATATGGCTGAAAGGATTAAAAGGAGCTGAAGAGACACTGAAGTCATATGTTACTCTTCTGATGCTCGATAGTGTTATTTTGGTATCTTCCACTTGAAATACTCCTAGAAGGTGGCACTTCGTTCTGTCACCATAAGTGATTTACAGGCTTAAAGCATGAACAGTTCATGCCCAGTAAGAGCAAATCCTGGGCTAACGAGGCTGAGACAAGTAGGAGAGACTGTGGTTTAGAAGACCAAAACTGAAAAGCAGAAGCTTATCTCTAGTAATTTAGTTATAATTTCTTCCGCTGTGACCTTCCTGTGAAATGTTTCCAGTAGATATTATACCTTCACTAAGAGCATGACAATCACCTGATAGAAACACTCTTCTCCGGTAGAATTAAAATAGGAACTAATTAGCATAAAAATCAATACACAAATCCTCCTTAATTATAATAAATAACTCGGGCAAGTCATGGATAGTGAAGTGCTCTTCTTTTTTGGGTGCAAGTGAATCTTTCTTGGTTTAACATAGGTAAAAAACACTTTTGGGATTCCTTTTCTCATTCATGTCACATTCTATTTGTCATAAACTCATTAATTTCACCCTAATATTTAGTAAAAAATAGCAACATTTTATAAACATTAGAACTAAAAAGGAAAGGTAATTTTCAGGGTAAAATTCAGAGAAAAATGGGCAGAATGAGCAAGACAAAAAGAAAATTGCAGGAATAAGGAACAGAATTTTAGGAATGAGGACAGAATAATGTATTCATGTAAATGGACATATTTACGTTAATTTAGTGGCTGCTCACTCAATCCTGCTCAGGTTTTGGCCTAACACAATGCTCATGCTAAAGCCTGATGCTTGCTGGGAGCAGCGCCAGATAAAGTTTTATTCACAGAGTGTGTTGTCCTGTAAATCTGAGAGATCCAAATGAACAAATATTCAGTCAAAGTGCACAAGAAATGGGTATGACTGGTTAAAAATATACTGACACTTGTGAACAAATATTTCCAAGATGTAATTATATCAGGTCTTCATAATCCTCTAAAGCAAATGTTAACTGGGATTGTATGTTGCTACTGAATACTTTTTATGCTTCTGGGAATTATACCTATGCATTTGGTCCATTTGAGATTTAAAACATTCTGGTTTTGTGGTACCTATACCAAAGGCAACTTTATTCTGCCTGCAAGAACAAAAAAAAAAAACACTAACAAAAAGTGTATTTGATTGAATCTACTTACATATTTAATCTTATACATTTATTTATTTAACCAAATATAAGCAAGATAAAAATATTGTGCATCTAATTACATCCCAGTTATGCATACTGAAGATTTGTGGCACTGTAATCTGCTTTATATTGCCAGTTGTGAATCAGAAAGTCTTCTCTAAATTTTTAGAATTTAACAGATTTACTGACTTCCTATTTGTTTCCTTTTATGTAAACTCTCATCGTGGTTAAAAGAAATATTCACATCATGGAAGAAATTTGAGATCTTTCAAATATCCATTAAAAAAGTCAATAATGTAATTAATAATAAGCCATTAGAGAAATTATGTTATGTATATAAACATGCATAAGTCCCAGCAAAATATAGTTTTTTAATCTGAAAAACTTTTTTTTTTTTTTGTTTTTTTTAGAAGAACACTTCAATCTGCTGGAATGGAGGAAGAGGAATTTATTCAGCACTCCTTATAGAAAGTCAATAGGCATTTGCTGAGATATTAGAAATGCTTCTCGTACAGTATAGCATCTTCTATTTTAACAGGAATTTGTATTTAAAAGTTTCATAGCATAGCAATAATCTACTCTATTAGAAAAAAATAAAGTGGCAATACAAGTAGAAGGTTGCAGATTACGACAGATATTCCTAGGAAGGCTTTGAATCATATTATGTAAACAAATATACTTCATTTTTGTACATAACAGTAAATGCACTAAAGTCCCATTTTCTTTCTCCCACTTGTCTATTAAAACTAGCTTCGGGTAAAACATCTCAGAATCTCAGCTCTGTGAATGAAAGAAATGGGACTGCCATGTTCAGAAGCTAGGGTGACAGTCTGTAGACAACTGTAAAAATGGTAAATAATATAGTTTTAATTAACAAATTTTATTAAGTTTGCAGGTTTGTATCTGAGATTTGAACCTGAACCTACCCCAGAGTGTACATAAGAAAATGAAGGTGAGCACAACTGAAAGCAGAATCTGGTCTTTCACCATCTGAGTATTGTAACTCAATGGCTTCAAGGTAATTTTCACAGAACATTACAGCATTATGAAAATGAATGCTAAACTTTGTAGAGCAGTACTGAATCTTATGCTTCAGGGCGTACACTATTACAAATCCAACATGGAAGGATAACTAGCTTTGTGTACCAAGCCCTAATGCTTTCCTCCGAAGCCTTGGTGATGGCCTGGACAATCAATTGATTGTCTATTTCCAATGTAGGTATTTACTTTTTTAAAAGTATACTTCCCAAATTGAAGTGCTTGATACAGTTTCAACTGAAGTCCACTATTCAGTATAACCCTGATTTAAAACTGGATTAAATCCAAAACTATGACACACCAGTTCTGTAGCAGCCAGCCTTTAAATTATGCAATATAATAAGAAAAGCACTTACTGTATAGCCAGGTAATTAACTATATGAATAACTGAGCAGTTTGCCTGCTATAGTTTAATTTGTGAAAACATTTTAATCACCTTTAAGTTAGTAGCCCCCGTGCAAATACTGTTCAGGTACTGTGAATATTCAATTTCCTTTTCTTAATTTGCATCCTTTTTAATTGTCTCATCTAAATGCACCTCTTTTTTCATTAAAAATGTCTTGAGTAATGATGTAGGAATTATATTCTTCAGGCCTTTTTATTTTCAGTTCTAGTCACCTGTGAATTATATCTTCTTTGATACTTGAGTGAAGACCTGCCATTAGGATGACCATAATAAATATGACTCGTTAACAGAATACAAATGGAAAATAAACCTATACTTTAAAAATTACTAGACCTCTGGGAGGAGTTAGGTCTTGATTTATATTAGGTCCCTGAAGACTATAAGGCTGTGACAAATAGTTCTCATTACCTGTGCTGTGCCTACATTTTAACTATTGCAGACTTCAGGGCAGACAGCTCTACATTTACAATGTACTCATGACAAAACAAGAAATATAGATAAAAGTCCAACAAATATTTACACAGACTTAGCCATATTCAAGTAAGAGTTTGAAGGGTCATAAAAATTATCATAAGTTCATTTACAAAATTGCTGATAATATTTTGGTTGGAAGAATATCACTGCAGACATTACTCATAGCAAAAAAAAGCTCTCTCCTAAGTGCCTCTGATTTGGGGTGAAGCTGAATGAAATTACCAGGTCTAAGAATTTTCTCACCTGTAAATATAAATTTAGCACAACTAGGGCAGTTTGCTATATTTTGTCAAAATCTCCAATTATTTTACTAATTTCTAGGAGCCCAATGCGTTCCAGGGACCATGGCCATCACAGAGCCTCAGGTCAAGTAGGCGTGTCACATGAAAAGCAGTGCTTCAAATAGGAATCAAGAACTGCAACCCATGCTGAAAGCTGCCACAACAAGCTGGAGATCAGGTATGGAGGGCTTCACCAGCAGCACTTCGAAAAGGCTGATATGAGCTCTCCTACGTCAAGGTTTCAGCAGCTCCAGTAGACAATGACTCAAATGAGAAAAGGAACCTGGATTAATAAGACCAGATCTAAACTGTAGGGCTCAAGGACATCTATTCATTGCCTGAGATACCCACATATTTTCCCTAGGTAGAAGGAACTTCAGAGTAGGTTGTCATTCACCCCTGAAGGTCACCTTTTTCTAGGCACTTTCCCAGACTGTGAGGAGGCAGAGTGGTTTGAAAAAGCTGGAATGCATTATGCTGTTCTAGGCAGACAGTATTTTATTCTGTCTCTACATCAAAAGAGATTGCATCTTATGGGAGCCTTACTGAGCCATATAATAAACTCCCTTTGTATTTATCTTTTTTCTTTTATTCTCTGCTATGTTTTCTAATATTTTACTATCCAGTATTGGATAAGAATAGCAGAAAGGTAGAAATGGAGGGAAATCTTGCTAGTTCTAAATCCAGTAAGCTGCCGAGAAGAGTTAGCACAGCTGAGTGTGGGACTTGTAAACTGCTCTTTAATTCAACACAAGGTGACAGTTGTTAATCTGAAATATCTCACAGAAAGAAATACTGAAATTCTAGGCAATGAGAATGTCCATGAGTTCTGTGTGCAGATCAAATAGTATATCCACAGAAAGGGCAAGAAATTAAGAGTATTAACTTTTTTTTTGTATAAATGAGTGATGCACATTTTTATTTCTAAAGAAAAAAATACCCAAGCATTTTGTTATCACTCTCCCTTCCCTCTTTATCAGAATTCTGCATTACAACCTGTCCAGAAAACACTTCCTAGCCTCAAATCATGTTTTTCCACTTGCTTTTTCAATAGAAATTCATTCTCACGGGACCATTTTGTTCTCAATGAACTACATCTCAATCAGCAGACAATTCAATGAGGAGGCTCGGTCTGAATTCTTGCTTCATCTAGTCACAGTCAATTGAACATAGATGCTGGTGATCATTAAAGGCCACAGCTTTTTTTCTGACAGCTTTGTGGAAAATGTCCAAAATCCACAGTGTCTGAATTTCATATTCCTCTGAAATAAAAGGTGCACACTACGTGGTGAGTTGTCCATCTTCTGTAGCTCTCCCCCCAGTACACTCACACTTTGACATTCTCATTCATACATCAAAAGTAATCAGGAAAATATGACCAGCATAACAAATGTGATAACAAAGGTTATAGAAAACACTGGATGTTCATATAAATAAGACACTGACCAGTTCCCTAGCTTGCCACACTTCAAATATTGAAATGATCTAGACATCTGAGAATTTCAGAACTATCTTTCCAAAATTATAACTTACTGAATCCATTAAATAAATAAAAAAAAAAAGAGTTAGCAGTTATGCAGCACCTATTTAGGAACTCTTAAATGCTATATATATGTTGGGGCAAATGCTTTGTGCCTGGAGGAAAGCAGAGAAGCTGCATGTTGCTGTGGTTGTCTGGTATGGCTGGGAGGTCTGCCAAAGCCCATAAAACAGCTTTTCTTTCAATATTTTATTAAAAGGATCAAGTAATTCTTAAAAGAAACAAACAACACCCTCTAAGGAAAAAAAAACCAACCAAATAAACAAACAAACAAACCACCAACTCTCTATGTAACTCTTCAGAAAACTTTCCAGCCTGGTCTCTAACTCATTATTGTCTGCAACTGGGAGAGGGAAAAACAAGGCCACCATAGTGATTACATGTTCTCCTGGCTGCTGGGAGCTGGTTTCTGCACATGCCATGCCTATGGCTTATGCAATACCTGGTGGCCGTGCCTGTACGCTTGCACATACCTGTTGGCTGCATGGGAACTGTGTAAACAAAGTTTTTGGTTTTTTACCATAGATTCTGTAACTTGTGAACTGAGACCTACAGATTTAGACTGGGTAATCCTATCAGGGGTACCTGTTATCTCAGCCTCCTGGTAGCATAAGAGACACAGTTGAAATACGTGGACCCATCAAGGCAGAATATGCAATCTCCAAGGTGGATGAAGGTAAACTTAATGAGTTTTCCCTTCAGTGAGTTTTCACCATGAGTTTTAAAGATGATCCAATCCAGGACGAAAGCTCCATATGCTTGTATGCTTGGGACTCACTAATATAAATGTCTCCTTTGTGTCTTGGTACCTTCTCAAAAGGCCTCAACTATTTCTCTCATCCATAACTTTAAACCAGTTTTAGAACACTTCAATCAATGCAAAGGAAAGTATTGTTTTGAATATATCAAAGACATTATAGAAAGTTCCAGGATACTGCACGATTTCATCTTTAAAATGGATATTTAAAAAAGCCTGGGGGGCTCAAAACTACCATTTACATGTAAAAAAAAATATTCAGACTGCCTTCTGATCTCACTTTAGCAAAAATAATATTAATGGAATCACAGTACAACAGAAGAAAGCTTCAAATACAGTGGAAATTAAGTAAAATAAATTCTCTAGGAGAATGGCAGAAGTATATTGAGGCTTGGTTCTTGTTATGATGACCTTAGGGAAGAACCTAGGTATGTTTTATCCAGAAAAATGGAAGTGGAATAACAAGGCGGTAATTTCTGTTCTTCCCAGTGATTCCAACAAAAGCAGTTTATAGACATTAAAAATAGAAAATATTCACTAGGTCATATGTTCTGTCTCCTCACCAGGCCAAGATACTTTGACTTACCTGCAAGTCACTTGGAAATCACGTTTTTCATGGTTAATAGTATAACTTGTTTAAATAGCTTTGAAGTAAAAGCAGTATTGAAGCATAAGGTAAAGCTCATACCTTCATTATTCTATTGTTCAGCTGACGAAGATTTTCTGCAAAGGCAGTTTATCAAGAAAGCAGCACATCAGCTCCTGTTATGAATACTGGTTTTGCAATGCAGGAAGCCTGTTTATTTATTTATAAGTGACAGCTTAGATTCTATCAGCTGCAGCACTGTCAGGCAGCAACAACCAGCTGACTCGCAGACACGGGAGCCAGAGAATGTCCTGGTAGAAAATCCTGCCTGCACAACCTATGGCCAAGACAGAAATCAGGTTGAATCTGATCCTTACAGTGTCAGATCAGGTTGTAAAAAAGGACTTTTTTGGTAAAGCCTTCTGCTAGAATCACTGCTCTTAATACACATCCAGTTTTCCTCCTTTCAGCATTACAATGACGGAGAAGAATAAAAGCAGTATTTTGCTCTAGATTTTTTTAATATGTGAGGCTTTTACTGAGGATTTTACCCTCAGGCAGTGGTTACCAACCTTTAACGTAAACAGCCAAGCCCACTAATAGGACTTACCCTGGTGTACCGTGAGATAATAAGATGCCAGTTCACAGCGCATCATTACCCAGGAAAAGACCCTGCCTACGTTACACTCGTCCTGCTCCCTGTTCACGAGTGGCTGTTAAGGGAGGTAAAATGCACACAAAACTGAAGTTGCTAGATAAAGTATTCTGTGTACTTTCTGGCTGTGTACACAGCCATTATGGCACACAGTGTATTTTCGTACTTGCGGATATCAGGCAGATATTTTAATTTGTAAGAAATAGAACTAATTAGCAGGAACTTAAGGAAGTAAACAAGTAAGTTATTAAATCGACTTATGACAGTAGCTAATAATCCTCATATAGGTAATGCATCCAAATAGCTTCACTGCAACCGCTTATAATTTGCTCTCCCATTTTTTCTATGTACATGTAATAACATTTACTTCCAGCAGTGCAAACAAACCTTCCACATCTCATATCAACAACTATCATTCTGTGAACTACCCAAAATAAAAAATGCATGAAGGCCTAAAATCACAGAATGAATGCTAATAAATAATAAGTCAGTTTTGTTGTAAGACTACAGAACATTGGAAAAATATTTATTGTCCTTCATATAGCGTTGAAATGAGGCGATCTGTATAGACTGAAGACTGTGAAATTGTACAGAATATGCCATTTGTATCTGTAGCTATTCACAGAACACTGTCATTTTTTCCACAGATTATTTATACAGTACACAGAGGAGAATTTGAAGTGATTGAAGAGGTTGCCAAACACCATACTCTGCCTTAAGGATATAGATGATACCTTTAAAATGGCTGAAAGACTAATTAATCTTGAACTGTTCATGGATGATATATAAGATAATATGCCTCAGCCTGACAGCGTTTTGGGAAGGCAGACAATTAAAAACTGAGCCACGATTTTCTTGGCAAGACAGCACACGCACACAAAAACAAGAGAAGAGAGTTTAATATACAGGTGCATGAGAATTTAAACGGCACTTGAAATACAATTTGAAACTCAATCTTCACTGCAAACATTGTAGGTAGCTACAGGGCAGCCAGGTTGAGTTTGACAGAACCCACCGACTCAGGCCCTTAAATAAATGTTTTGCTGGGGGAAAAGGCTGCGCTATGTGTTTTATTGTAGACCATTTTCTAGCAATAAATAATCTGCTACTTTCTAACAGATGCAACTTTCATGGTAAATTCCTATTATATTCTTCAACTTTCTCAAAGAGAAGAATCAAGATGTATGCAGCCCATAATGGAATGACAGTCTTCTTTGCTGTTTCATTTTGTACTTGTTCAATATATATACACACCTTTCATTATTGGCTCTTATTCCTTATCATGTTTAAAATTAGATGACAAACTTCCTAAAACAAAGACTATATCAACATAGCAGCCATGACCTCACCCTGAGTGAAACCGAGAATTGAAACATCTCGTGTCAAAGTAGTCCAAACTTAGATCTAGCAGCATCCAGCTCCAGCAAGGTGCACAGCAAAAACTAAATTACCCTGCTTCCCAGATGAATTTTGCAGCTTGCACAGTACTTAGTGGCTAGATTGCTTCCTGTACCTGAGCTAAGAGGTTTCAAGTGATTGACAATAATCAAGTTCTTTTGTTCTACAAAAGTACCTGCCAACTTTTGGAGTTATAGGAGTAACAGATAGCAATAACAATAGGTGAGATTTGGGGGTTTTTTGTGTGCATACTGCTGGGCTCTTCAATCCTCTTTTAGGTACTGGACTTTAAGATATGTACAGGACATAACAAATTAATGATATAAACATCTGACTTGTTCCAATTGCCTTGATGTAGACATCACATCTTAGTATACCAAAATCTATCTGCCAGAAATTTTGTTATAACATCCCTTATGGAATGTGGGGGAGGGCAAGGCAGAGAAAACATGGTTTAATCACCCAAAAGAGCAGGCTTATTTAACCTACCAATAAAAAGAATTCACCTCTTTCACTTATTTTGTGTCACATTCCCCTGGCTTGCACTATTTCATTCATGCTGTATATGACACAACTTTAAGCACAATCAAAAGCAAGGTTGTATTTGCATTGACATTTGGAAGAAATATTTTCTCTGTTGCACACAATCTCAAGAGCGGTGCCTACCTCCTAGTTAACCCACTGGAGATGTGGCTACTTGGAACTATCCAGATGGGTGGTTGCAGGTAGCAGCTGTCTATGTAGCTCACACATTTTTAGCATGAGTCTGTAATGGAAGTCTTCACCCTTGCTTATGTTACTAAATACACCTTTTTCAACAGTTTGTTTAATTATTTGTAATTATTGCAAAATAATTAGTTTAATTATTATAAAAATAGTATAATACTTACTTGCACACTAGAAAAAAAAAAAAAAAGATCTACTTCCACAACTCTTGGCTTTGGTCTCAAATTTGTCTTTTTTAAAAAATCCAAATTTAAATCAGTATGACATCATGTCCCCACTGTCTCATTTTCAGCTGCTCAGCATGATAGTAAGTAGCAAGGACACATGCTGCTAAACCAGACAAAAATCTTTTATTTATCATTCACAAATCTCTAGAGTTTCAGTACCACTCAGGTTAACATACTTCTCATACAAATTATTTAACACTTAGCTGTTCAAAGGATTTACAATGAAAGCAGACACCAGATACTTCTCAAGGCAGTTCACCACTGTTGAATAAATCACTTATTTCTGCAGTTCTTGCTTGTACCATTTTTAATAACTATTTATCTAGATACTGAGATGTATATGAGATGTTTTTACCACCAATATTTCTGGGACATAAAACCAGAATTAAGCAAGTGATTAATCCTGGGAATGTCAGACTAGGACAAATTAACACAGCTCATCCAATGATGCAAAGAAACAACAGATGCAACATCACTCTTCCATTACTACCAGCCTTAAAAAGTCTCTGTTTTTAATTTCCTAACTTTTTCAGCCATGTAGCTTATTCTAGGGATCATAAATAAATCTAAAATTGGGATAAAAATATCAAGAGTGAACTCTTTACAAATTAAGCCTATGGAAACCTCCCATTCTCGAATAATGAGGTAGTATTTCTCCAATATTTTGAAGCAAAGCTGTACTAATATTTTCTTCAGAGAACCCTACCATATATAATAGTATAAAATACAGTACAAGATACTAAAAATGTATATATCTTGTTACCTTCTAGTGAGTGGAAACAGAATTCTTTGCTTAGAACTAGAGAATTCCTTTTGCAGTTCTGTCATTGATTTGATAGGTATCTTTGCACAAGTTCAATAAGTCACTGAATTGTTGAGGGTTTAATTACTGCTGGTGAAATACTTAGCAGTTTCTGAACAGAAAAGACTATATAACATTCTAAGTGCCTGGGATTAATTCACCCAGGGACTGATGTACAAATAGCACATAACCCCCAATTTAATCAAGGTGACCAGGCGTCTGCTGTAATAGAACTAACTGGTACTTTATAAACTCAGAAGAAAGTCTGTGTCAGTTTTAAGACTTGAGGAATGTTGCTTGTAGAAACTGAAATCTGGAAAAGGTAAAAAAAGAAAGAGGCAAATGTCCGACAAAGAAGAAAAAGGGACCTTGTTGATCACAGATTTTGTTATCAGAAAAACAAAAAAGATGAGAACTGGAAAGTCCCTCAAGGGTTGTCAAGTCCAGCCTCCTGATACCAGAAACAATGTAGATAATTAATCCCTTTTATAAATGAATCAAAGAAGAGCAATTAGTTTTGGGGCTTGCTTCTCCACTGCTCTAGTTTCAAGGCTGTTCCAGAATATAACTCATACGATTTTGCTTTACCTTTTATCTTAAGTAGTAACTTTCTGTGTCAAACTACTTATCCTGCTGAAGACATCAAGAGGACTTCTGGAGAAAGCAATCCTACCCTCCCGTTGACTTGATTTTTCTAAGATAAGCAGAATTCTTTCAGTCTCCCACCATAAGATATGCCCTCTGTTGTGCTGATCATCCTACACGCTCTTTTGTAGAACTGTTTCAATTTAAAAGTTCACTTTTTATTTTAATCTACAGCCTGTACTTACTTTCAAGTACAAGCACATTTAAAATAGCAAATGACATAAAATCAGAGATGGGACTGGATGAGTAGTAGTAGTCTGTAGCTGTAAAGGGCTGGGGCTGTAAAAGGTTAGGAGAGAGAGGCACATGCAGTAAAGAAAGATCTGAAGTCACCAGGCTGTGATTTAATATCTTCTCATAGGGGCAAACACTTAATCTGTCATGCTAGTGAATTAAGAGGAAGGAGTTTATTCTTGCTGGGTTTTGTGTTTTCTTTAACCAGATAATTCTTGAGTTATTAAAGTAGGCTAGAAGTTTTGGAATACAACTGGCCATTTTTTCACCAAGATCTTTTGCAACAGAACAAATAGTTTCCCTGTCTCTGAACTTACACATTCAAGGAAGGCTTTTGTCTTTTTCAGAGCTGCATCACATAATTATTTTATGATTAACAGTGTCTCTGTCTTTATCATTCGTTCACAATTTACAGCACACTTCTTATTAGTAGTTCTTAAGTACCTGACCTTGTACTAGAACATTTCATTCTATTTCTATTAATGCTGTTTTAAGCTCATCCTGATCTTCCTATGTATTATTCTCATCTTCCTGTGAATTCTCAGTGTATCTCATCTTTTACTGATTACCAGATTTTTCTGTTTGGCCCATGACATTTCAGTAGTACTTTATTTCACATTGTTTAGGATGATATGGACTACTGGGACACAGTGGAAAGAATAGTGGATGCAATATATGAAGCTGGTGAGAAACACTGATTTTGCTGACCACCATAAACTTAGGTGCAAAGAGAAACAGCTGGAACACCACTGCTGTAGATAGGCTCCAAATTCACATACCTCATTTTCAGCATTTAAATAAAATCTATTATTACTTCTTATACTATCCATGATTTTCAAATGAAGTAACCTTCAAACCTGAAGATCTAAAACACCATTAGAACATGACTTTCTCATTCTAATTTAGAATCCCAATTTAACTGTGACAACCAGGTGTCCACACTTAAATGGAATTATCCTGAACTTCCATGACTAGTTTCTAGATAATACAAATCAACTTTATCCAAAGCTTGCTCCACACAGTGGCATTTTAAAACACCAAAACGAAAAAGCAATTTTAATATACTCATTGACACTCTGGAATTTTTTCTATGGATTGCTTTCTACTAGATTTGATCCTTTTCATTTGAAAGTGAACATCCATGAAACTGACAATAAAATAGTAAAATAACATGTATTTGTGCCTGTGTGTGTGGGCACGACGCTACATCAAACAATACACAATACATTTAAATTCCATATGTGCATTGTGTATACACAATACAAACAATAGCATTTGTTATCAAAGTACTTTACATACAAATCCCATCCCAGTCACACATTAGGACTCTTCTATCTTGGTTTGGATTGAGAAATATTCTCTAAATCAATCTTAATCAGTCCCATTTTACCTACAACAGCATATTTTCTCTTAAAAGGATAATTTTGAATCTAACTTTCTCTATCACTTCTTCTGTCAAAGACATTTTCCATTAAAAATCTTGACAGGTTTCTTTTGGGCCTAAATGCATGTGTGATATTTGTATAAACAAATGTGAGTGGGTGAGGAGAATGGGCTTTTTGGCCCTTTCTAAACAAATTACTTTAAAAAAAAAAACCAACCAACCTGCATCAGTATACAGGGTTTTATAACCAACATAAATCCAAATGTGTTGAGAGAAGAGTGCTGTGGATCTGGTGCTGTGCATCTGCACAGACATCTCTGACCGCTGCTCTCCACTCTTCAGTGGCAGAAAGGACCATTTCAGCTCAGGATCAGAAGCCTTTCTGTTTCTCTAGCTGATCCTGCAGCAAAGCATCAGCCCCGTCTGTAAGTCACAATGGTCTGCTGCCACATGGCAATTATGAGGTTGTAAAGGGAAATCCAGACAGAGGTAAAGAATAAAATAGGCAGAAAATGGTTCATTTTCTTAAACCACCCAAACAGGTACCAACAAGTACAATGTGAGATATTGCAAACCAAATTCTGTTTCTGGTCTACATTCTACTTCAGGACCGTCGATGCTTTTACCAGCTTTCTGAGTAAGCTATTAAGGAATGGAAAGTGATGTGAAGCTTAAGCACCTGAGCAAGAGCTCAAAGAGGAAACACATTCTCAAAAATTGTAGGGGTACAAGACAGATAGACAGCACCTCACAGCGAACTGACACTGGGAGAGAACAGAAGCATGCATTGCAAGATATCCGAGGAGAAGAACAGTGGGAGCTGGATGATCTTCCTATCAAGGGAGTCAGAAACAGATTGGTGGAGCTTTCAAGGTGAGAAATACAGCATGGTAGCTTTTATTTGTAGCCACAGAAAGGAGAGGTTTGCCTTTCTGAGAGCAAGTCCCCTCCTCCTGCAAACAGATACACAGCCAGGGAAGTTGCAGGTGCATCCTATTGAACCGGGCTCTCTGTTTCTCCACCTGCATTTGTCAGATACTATTTCGGCAGTGTATTCGTTTTTTTTCAAGGCCACTCCAGCATTGTTCAACACACATATATTTCTGTGTTATGCATCTCCCTGCATAAAGGAGATGAACAACATCCCTCAAGAAAAAGCTTAAAGCAGAATCTCATAGGCAATAGATTTGAATAAGAAATATAGCATTTTCCTTTCATGGGAAAATGAAAGCAACTACTCTTCCACAGGACACCCACAGAATCAGCTGAAACATTAATGAGGAAAAGGGAACACATGCCAGATCCTTTCCCTGCTTTATTGGCTCTGCTTTTCCCTGAATGGCAGAAGATATAAATATTATTGTTAGCCTTAGGGCTCTCTTCAAAAATGCTTGTCTGTATCAACTTGTATTGTGAAAAAGTGTCAGTAGCTGTGTTAAACCACTGCAGGCTGAAACTGAAAAATGGCACAATAATTTTTCCAACCAGTGCATGTAAGATCAAAGCTGTTAAGAAGGGATGACAGGTGGCATAAACGTCCCAAGGCCCTGACTCACTAGAAGCATAACAACATCCACTATAACTCTAATAAAAATAGTCCCAGTAAAAACACCATAAAAAGCAGCAAGTAGCCGGTTATATCTTTGATCTCAGGGTCATCCTACCAACAGGTCATCTGGCAGCCCAGTGAGAAAAATTTAATTCTATTTTATTCACACACACGAGGCAAAAAGTGTCAGATATTACAATATCAAGAAGGTTTTAAGAGACATATTTCTATTGATTACAACAATAAAATCAGTGCCAAAGGACAATTTCTTTATGGATACTCATCTTCAAAGAAACTGCATAGTTTTACACGACCCCAGTTTTGTTCTGCAAATAAGCAATTTTGTTAATCTTCTGGTGTTCAGGCTTGTAGCTCTTACTTAAGTTAAAATCATTAATTTACTTTAGTTGTAGTTAGTACTTACATGAAGAGTTTAATGCATAATCTATTTGTCATGACTAATATTATGTAGCAGATAATACAACGTATCAAAGCTAGACTTCTAGTAAACAATATTAATAGTTGTAATTTAAAAGCTAAAAATTACTATACTTAGTCTTTGAAAAAAGTAATGAAAATTAAAGAAATACTGGGTTCTTTTCCTATATTCTCTTATGTGTTTTTTCTTTGGTTTTTTTTGTTTTGTTACACATCTGTAATCATATTTGAAAGAAATCTGTCTAACCTAACAGTTTTTATTCAATTTGGACTACTCACAGCATCTTGAAATACATATCAAAGTAGATAGACCAGTGGTAGGTAGGTGCCTACTTTGGAAAGAAATAAAATCATGATAGAAATTAACAGAAGAAAGGATGTCAAGTATCAGCACTACACAGACCAGATTTAGGTGTTAGTTCTTCAGGTTGGAGGAAAACAACTTGTATTTTCCAACTTGGTACATAAAATGTAGCAGTATTCACTGTGATAATAAGCCAAAGGCCTTAGGAGGCACACACACACACAAAAAGTGAAGTTTGTAAAGAAAAAAAATAAGGCTAAAGCGTTATTTATAGGGATGTGCTTGGGCCCTTAACCTGTAAATAAATCATCTCAAGATTTTTCATGTGAATGAAGCCTCAGATTTATTCCTCCAGAGAAAGACATGAAAGCCTGCACTGCTTTGTGAAGCAGACCTGGTACAGCAGTAGCTTGGAGGCTGAACAGAGTTCATTTGAATGTTATTTAAGCACCAGCTCTGCAGAGTTTAAAGTGATCTTACATCAGCCTGCAGAGAGCTCCAAACTGCAGCCCAGCTAAGCTTTGAGGAAAAGATATAAGCAGAGCTGCAGGGGAAAGGGCCGTGCTCTGCAGGGAACAAGGGCGCCTGCTCCCAAAGCAGGCTGTGAAATCCTGCTTGTTCATAACAGGAAGGTGAAGTGGTCACTGATTAATAGGCATTTTCAGACATACACAGTATATAGTAAATACTTATAGAATCCTAAAATAGTTTGGGTTGGAAGGGACCTTTAAAGGTCATCTAGTCCAACCTCCCTGCAAGGAGCAGGGACATCCCCAACTAGGTCAGGCTGCTCAGAGCCCTGTCCAACCTGGTCTTGAACGTTTCCAGGGATGGGGCATCCACCACCTCTCTGGGCAACCTGTGCCAGTGTTCTACCACCCTCAGCGTAAAAAAATGTTTTCCATATGTCCAGTCTGAATCTGCTTCCTTCTATTTTAAAACTATTACCCCTAGTCCTATCACAACAGGCCCTGCTAAAGAGTTTCTCCTCATCTTTCCTGTAGGCTCCCTTTAAATACTGGAAGACCGCTATCAGGTCTCCCTGGAGCCTCCTCTTCTCCAGGCTGAACAGCCCCAACTCTCTCAGCCTGTCCTCAGAGGAGAGGTGCTCCAGCCTTCTCATCATCTTTGTGGCCCTCCTCTGGACTCGCTCCAACTGGTCCACATCCTTCTTATGTTGGAGGCTCCAGGGCTTGACACAGTACTCCACGTGGGGTCTCACCAGGGCAGAGTAGAGGGGCAGAATCAGCTCAATCGACCCACTGGCCACACTGCTTTTGATGCAGCCCAGGATGTGGTTGGTTTTCTGGGCTACAAACATGTGTTGCTTTACACTACCCAACTCACTGCTATTATACAACTTCAAGTACTACTTGTTGAGTATGACCAGCTGGGCACCCTGAACTGGGTGAAGCCAGTTCACTGCAGCTCACTTTTACCACAAAGCTTTGCTTATCCCAATTAAGGATTGCTTGAGAAGCTCACGTCCCTCGGAAGCTCAGGTCACTTCCGAGTCACAGCAAAGAGCTCGTGTTTGGGCTGACGTGTCACCTGTGCAGCCCTGCGAGGGAAGAGACACAGACAGGGCAAAGCCCCTTGCTGCTGTCACCCAGGCAGCATGCACCGCACAACTCCAACACAGCTCCCAGCCGCAAGGCGAGTCTTGCATGGAGCTGCTGGGGGACACCGTGCTGCTATGGAGGAAAAACAGTGATTCCCAGTCTTCATGGAGCAGTCTGGGAGTGCAAATTTTCCAGGCATCTTTCTTGCATAAGTTGCAGAATCAGTGTACTCAGCATAAGGACTTCACCTACTCACGTGCTCTTTACACTGTGGTTAAATAGGCAAATTGGTTATATTATTTAAAACCAAAACTGTTTTATAAACTCAAAATCCTCCAACTATTCCACAGCATAATTTTGAATGTGCACATAAAACTCCTGAGTGAGAAAGGTGAAGATAATGTTTGCATGAGCCACTATCAAAAGAAAAAAGAAAGCGAAGACAGTTCCCAGACATTTCCCAGCCTAATCATAAAATATCTTTTGAAAATCCTAATGTTGACTGAATAAAACAGAAACCTCAACTACTGCACATACATTAAACCAGCTCTAAGCCTCAGCTTAAGAACTGTTACCGCACTCAAGCTGAATTGGCAAACACTTCCAGTGCCTTAAAATGGGTGTCTCTGTCTTGTGTTGGTGACTGCTTCATAATCCCAAGCAGCAAAAGGAAGGACAAGAAACTAAAAATCAAAGCCAAAAAGGGAGGTATTACCCTGTCCATTTCAATTTATGGTCTGTATTTAATTGTCAGATATACCAATTGCTTTTCTAGCAAACAAACAACCAACACGAGCATTTCCTTGGAAGAGACATTGCTCCTATTTCTCCTTTCCTTTTACTCTTAAGTGATTATGAAGTTAAGAGAACAGACAAGGAGAGGCAGCAAATCTACTTTACTTAAATGAGGGGCTGTCAACGTGATAGTTCATGTGAGGCAAGTGGTACTTGCCTCCAAAATAGTTTGTTGGCAGAAAGACAGTGGGTCACTAGAGAAGCACACAGAGCCTAATCTTTGAAGAAAAGCAAATCATAAGTTTTAAAAATAAATCAGGCACAGAATATGTTTTACAGGTGTAAGGATCACTACTGTAATTCCAATAATCAGCAGGAGAACATGCAGTACCTGCTGAGTACGACATGTGCTGATCAGGTTTCTCAAGAGCAGATGTAACTTCAGTATTTGATTTCTAAGAATTCTCTGTTTATCATAGAGATTACTATAATTTTCTCTCTTTTGAGAGATGTGATTATTTTTCTGCTTTCTACCCTTTCATGTAATACTGCTACTTATCCTGTATCAAATGCCTGCTTGAAAAGGTGAATGCTAATGTCAAAGAATTTACATAAAGGAAAAACAAAGCCATTTTTTTTCTAATTGTTGGCACAGAGCAATTTGCCTTTTGAAGCAGTAAAATTCATTCGTGACAATATTGTTACAATGTATTTAGATTAGTAAAGCATTGATCCTACGGAGCATAATTAGCTCTGCAGAAGTACATGCGGGGGGACTTGAAAAATATTGTGGTAAAGTGACTTGAATTATAAGTAAGTTGCATTGCTATTTTTACTACATATATATTATGAGTAGAGTTGCCCAGATATCAAGGCACTCAGCTAGACGGAGTAAAGGACAAGAGCACGAGCTACAGTGATTTTTTCCTTAATAAATATTTTGTTTAATGGGCATTTCCATTGTTATCCTTCCTGGAGGAGCTTTAAAGGGAGTGCTGAGAGGTGCAGCTTGGCATGTTGGTCACACACGGTGCTGCTCCGGAATTCCCTTTCTGCGTGGCCTTGAGTCTCTGGGTGAGCAGACCTGAAGGTGGCAAAAGAGTGGACGGGACAGCACAGCAACTGCAACCCAAGGGGTGAAGGAGTGCGTAAGCGGGGACTGACCAGGGAGCACCAGCTGTGATGCTGACGGAGGGAGGAGGAACAGGCTGTGTTATCAGCGCGTCAAGGGACAAGGAGAGACAAATGCTGTCTGTGTGAAGCCTGTTCAAGGAGAAGGAACAAAGAAGAAGGCAAGATCAAATTTTTAATTTAAAAATCAAAACTTAAGCCAGATGATGCAGTGCTCCTATGACACTAATTACACCTCAAATCAAAGAAGCCGAAAAACAGATGGGCTATCGCCATGATACAAAGTAACACTTGGAGCCCCTACAGACCAGCGTCCGTGGGTTTGGAAGAGCATCCTGCCAAGGCTGTAAGGAGGGGTTCCCAAAGCACAGGCTGCTGCCGTCCCACAGGCAGAGAGCCAGCAAGGCAGCCCAGTGCACTGGAGGAGCACCCGAGGAGACGCACAGAGTGAGCGGCCCTGTCATGGTTTAGCTACAGTCAGCAATCAAGTACCACACAGCTGCTCAATCACCCTTCCCCTCCCCAGAGGATGGGGGAGAGAATCAGGAAGAGAAGAAAACTTGCGGGTTGAGATAAAGGTAGTTTACTAGGGTAGCAAAAGAAAATATAATAAAATATATATATATGTAATAATGATAATAATACTAATAGGAAAAATAATAATAATAATAATTAAAAAACAAACAAACAAACAAAAGAAACAAACAAAACCAATGAATTATGCACAATTTCTCACCACCCGTCGATGCGATGACAAATAGAACCTGTCCCAAGCAGCAATCACAGAATGAAAAAAAAAACTGGAACAATCCTGGAACAATTCCAAACAGTGAAAAAGGAAAAAAAAAAGCTCACCAGCTCACCTCTCCACTTAAGTACTGAGTGTGATGTTTATGGCATGGATTACTCTTTGGCCAGTTCGGGTCAACTGTTCTGGCTGTATCCCTCCCAAGCTTCCTGTACCTGCGCATCAGCGAAACTCGGGAAGACAGACAGTGATCTTGGTCTCTCTAGCAACAACTAACAACAATGTGTTTGTCAACATTCTTCACATACAAAATCCAAAACATATTAGCTACTGAGAGGAAAATTAACTCTATCGTAGCCAAAACCAGGTCAGGCCCACAGAGCTCACACATGTCAGGGATGGTCCCATGCACCACACAAAAGGGGACACAATGGGACACTAGCGCACTGGGGAGCTGCCAGGAGAAGCCTGGCTGCCAGCCCCTCTGCCACCCAGCCCCAGGGCTGGGAGCTGCTTCCCAGACCAAATGCCTCTGACACTGCGGAGGTGACCAGGAGCTGTTTCATCACCTAGAAAGGTTAGGGGTTTCCTCACTTGGGAGTTAGAATGAAAAACAATGGTACAAAGTCAAGCTGTTTTGACACCAAGCCTTTAAAGAAAACAAATGCTAGTACAGCCATGTTAACCCTTTGATATTAATGATGCTGCCAATGCAAATCTGACATAAATGTAAATGAGTGACCTGTGTAGATTTGGACATCCTACTTTGAAGAGCAGTGCTGATACGGCAGCATCTCATACTCTGATTTCCACATTACAGGAATGCTTCCTCGTGTCTGACTTCCTGTCAAAGTAAAACTGTGGCTCTTTCCATTACAAGTATTCATGAGCAAACCAAAATAATGTGTGTTGGATAGGTCCTGTCCAGTTTCATTCTACTCTGACAACTGACACGCCTTTCCCGTGATGTATTCATGATTAATAATTTATAATTACTTCATAATTAATTGTTCTATTACTTTTCTTAATTTTAAGTAATCACTGTGACAAAACTGCCTAATTGAAATCAGCAACGGAATAACATTCAAGATTCTTTGGCAGAACGCTTGGATTAATATGAAAAACGTATTCTGAGTTGCTGTACTTGAACATTAGGGAGAGCTGGTTAATTACTGTAAGTCATTACGACACAGGCTGAAGTATGAATTGAAGTGGGTTGAACCTTGTGATCATCGATATGCTCAGGAAATCCAGTAACTAGGCTTGTCATCTACAGAAATTATACTCTGTGAGATCTCTAACCAAAGTTGGCAGCACATCAGAGAGGAGATGTAAGACTGAATGAAAAGGAAAAAAAAAAAAGAGTAGAGATATCTCATAGCTGTCACGTCTGTTTCCCCAGACAGGCATTTTTATCCCCAAATTCAGCTAAAAATCCTGGGAAAGGAAAAGCATCCCAATTACCACAATCTCACTGAAGCCAGGGAAGGCAGTTATGACCCACCAGCTCACACCAGTGCTTGTTTCGCTATTACAAACATTGGGACTTCTGTAAGTGTAACTATTTTCATTCTTGATTATTAATCTGCTAAACTTCATAACTTAGCTTTGTGCTACACAAAAAAAAAGAGAAGAAACTGTAGTCTATCATGCCAATTTACAATGATGACAAAGGCAAATAACGCAAGATAATCAAAGAAAGCAAGTTCAAGTAAAGGAGTTTGTCTCTTCACTTACTGTTTGTATAAGAGCACTCATAACAGTGAAGTGGTACGGTAAGTGGACAGAGACACTTCTAAGAAGGAATCTGGGCACAAAGTGGGTGATCATTGTTCTCAACTGGATTAAAGTGGCTGTGAGGTATATAAAGCATTATGGGAAGAATGGGAAGAAAATATTAAGCCTTTAGATAAAAATGAAGATAATATTTCTAAAGTAAAATTGGCTGCTAAATAGGCTTGGAGGCTCGGAAAAAATTAATCTTACACTTGAGAACTAAAAAGTTACTTGGAATGAATCACAACTACCTTCCTTTGTCCTTACCTTTATCATTTCAGGGTTTAACAAGCACCTCTTGCTTTGTTTCTGCAGAAGCTGTTGAACACAATTCAGGCATGTGAGTTGCCCTAATGAAACTAATCACAACCCATATGCTTACAGCAAAACATGGACTTAAACTTCTCTGTGTACTGAACCGCTTTGATGTGATGGATTTGATTTTGTACAAAGGAGGTGAGCTTATAGTAATGCAACATATTCCTGCAACACCTACTTAGAAAGAGCCTTTATTGAAACCCGTATGACAAGTCAGATAAGCGCAGACCCTTTAAAGGAGGAGCAGAGTATCTCCAGGTCTACAATTTTTTAATTAGGCTCTTAAAAAAATAATCTTAAAGACACATTACAATACATTATTAAATGCGCATGCACTGCACAGATGAGAGCAATATCTGTTCATACAAAGCTTTCCACTTTCATTTGCTAACTTATTACATACCACACATCAAAGTTTAAAGCTATCATGTAGTCTCAGGCCAAAGGGGTGCTTCTCCATACTAATTGTCTGATTATTTATTCTTTATTAACCATCTGGATAGCCAATTCGTTCCTTCAGGGTAATGCTGCTCCTTACAGCTCACAGTCACCATTTCTAACTTTACTGCAGCATCATCTGGAGACAAGAGAAAGTACTTTCAGAGATCTCAAGGAATCCTCCTTCCTGCAAGCATTCAAATTTTATCTCAGAGAACAGCAGCACCCTTTCTTTCCTCCTCTGCCCCTCAAACTAGGCCAAGTAGCTGGGAACAAACATCAGACTCCCTTGCATCCCACTGCTGGTGTGGGGCACTCCCTCCCTCCTCAGCCTGATTCAGGTTTCACTGAGATCGATATACTCCTCCAAATCATCCTTTTCTGACAAAAAAAAAGAAACCGAAACCCACAGCATTAGAAAAAACACTGTTTTGCTCTGTTGCCATTTAATATACGGATAAACCAGCTTGCCTGAAGTGAGAGGCTTTCACAGCTATCCACTAGCTACCCGTGGGAAAACAGCATCGCTGGCACATTTATTGAGCGGTTTAAACTTACTTCTGCCTTTAAATTAAAGCTGCAGATAAACATAACGTTTCACACGTTGATTGAGAGAGTAGTATGGGAATTAGAGGCTTAATGTCATTACCACACCGAGTGCCTTTCTGTGCCCCACTTGCAAATACAGATATATAGTTGTTTTTCTCAGTTTATGAGAACACTGGGCAAAATTGATTCTGAGGAACTTCATCATACACTGAATGCTGTTGCCTCTGGAGCCTTTTTTACATCAGCATCAGCTGCTTTTCAAAAGTTAAGGTATTTAATATGGTCTCCCATTCTCTGACAAATTTGCATCTCTGAAATTTCATGCAATTAAATTTCACCTAACTTCTTACACTTCAATGATGATGAAATATGAACTGCAGAATCTAGAGACATGGAATAAAAAAAAATAAATGTCTTGAGACCAGCATCAGTATGTGTACAAGTATACATCTTAGATAGTTCCATCATGCTTTTCCTAGTGGAAAGTAGAATTTTCAGAAAAAAATTGCTAGTGGATAATAAATGTGATGCCTCATGGTCCTATAACAACACTACATTATAATACCAAGCTCATTTAAGGTCACCTTGATATAAAATTGATATTACAGGGGTGGAGAAAGGAAAGTAAAAGGAACACTGAATGATGCATAAAGTTGGGGAATACAGTTATACAGAAAGGCTAATGAAACTAGGCCTCTTCTCTCTAAAAATGGAGAGACAAGAAAAACGAGATATAGAAAGCTATGAAGACAATAGAAAATATAAACATGATTTCAGGTACCTAGTTCACACAATATGACTGAGAGACGTTCACTTAATGAATCCCTGTCTTGAAGTTACTCAGTAATAAGGTACACAAACTGAGTCATGACAAAAAGGCAGCACTATGCTATTACAGATAAACTGCAGTTTAATACTTGAATGCACACTCTAAATCTTTGCTTTGAGAATGTCACTAAGAAACAGCAAAACAAAAAGCCAAATCCGATAAGCATTTCCTTGACAACTGTGAAAGAAACTCTCTGCTAATCATGCAGCTAATGAATAATGATGAAGCTAATCAGAAGCTAAGTTTGGAAAGAAAAAATATTGTTGTAGAAGCTGATAACTGTAAACAAATACAGTGAACCAAAATTAAATGACACCAGTCATTTAATTTAATCACCACTCTCTTACCAACACACAGCCCGGTGCAGCGAATAGCGGTAGGACAGTACGGAATCCAAAACCTGCTGCTGCCCCATCCAAAATTCCCAGCCTTGCTAACCCAGCAGGCGCTGGGGCCAGCCATGACCTGGAATGTGAGGGCAGCTGAGGTTTGGAGAAGCTGCTGCTCTGATGCTGTGGCTATGTACATTTAAGCACTGCCTGAGCAGCACAGGCAGCTTCAATGAAGCAGAAGCACAGAAAGAAGGGAGGGTGAAGCTGCCGGAAAAAGGAGACACTACTGGAGAAGCTGAGATTGCAGTAAGCTCACTGGAAAATCTTTGCCTTGTTTTCCTCCTCTCCAAAATGAGTCTTACATCCTTTTTTCCACCCTTTTTGCTAAGTCAGAGCTATTTACCACCCAGAGGAACAGAACATAAAATCAGAACTTTTTATTTAAGTTCACTCTCTATTAAGTAATGACTGTAAAGTTACAACAAGGCAGAAAATAAATGTACACATAAAAGCTTCACATCCTGGAATTTTCTATCTCCTTTAAAATTTATGGTTATGCTGTAATTCAAGCATTTACTTGATCAGGATGCCATGGGATGAGAGAAGCTGCAATATGATACAATGTCACAATCTCAATTAATGAAAAATTAATAGATGAAGATATACATCTCCATCTGAATGCATCATCTATACAATTAGGCAAACATTTTCATTTAGAAACAACAGGACACGTAAGCTTGTCCATACTGTGGATTATTATTGTCTTAATGGCTCTAGAGAACTTCAAGGAGATGTCTCGTTTCTTTACTTCTTTTTTCTTCTTCTTTTTTTTTCTGGGAGGAGAGGCATGATATGCTGTCTTCATGATGTCGAATTTATTTAGGATTTTTAAGATTCATGGTAAATAAAGTAAATTTTATGTTCAAGGAAGGCATTCCAGAGTGTTTATTCTCTGTGCTGTGAGAGTCACTAGCTGCTCCTCTGCTCCTTGGCCTGTATTATTTTTTCAGCCCATGTAAGCCCTGAAATAAAAACAGAATGTAGGAGAAGACAGAAAAAGGTTCATGCTTTGTAATCATATCAAATGGCTGACAGAGTACTGCTGATCTGGAAGAGAGTTGATGAAGCATTTTACACCAGGATGGTTCCTTTGAGATAACAGTTCTCACAGCAGGTTCAGTCTTCAGTGTTAAAAAAAATCACCTTATTACAAATAAGAAAATAGAATAAGAATACCCTAACGTGTGTATAAAACTGATTATATATAGCAGCTGACAAGGAACAGTGCAGAATGGGTTATTTTCTGCCATATTAGCAACATGGATCAGACAATTTTCATTTTAGAAGTTCTGACATGATGAATAAAAAACACAAGGATGATTGTCTTTCTAGCTTTGATATGGGTTCTCAATGCAGGGATTTGACACAATGTCATTCTCTTTTGAATTTAGTCTAAAAATCTTAAATTTAATTCTTAAGAAGGATTTTTCCTTGCTGCATCCTAGGCCAATCTGGAAGTGGAATTTTTTTCCCTACCTCTGTCTCAGCAGACTGGTAAGTGAGCAGCTGAGCACAGTTGTAGGAGACGTCTGTGTCCAGTTCACAAACACACTTATGCAGCAGGAAACCTCATGGCATTTAGGCAAGCTGACAAGTTTAAATACCTGTGTAAGAGCTTCACCCATCAGTGATTTACTGACGATTCATTACCTTGCCCTAAAATCCCTTCTTCTGCTGTGTCAGGCCGAAATTTTTTCAATCAGCTTTTCCGTTTTATGTATTGTCAGGAAAAGATTGCCTTCCTCGCTCTGCAATCCACTCCTGCCAGCAACTAGTGGATTGCAAGCAAGTTTGAGGTGTAATTGAGAAAAGAATGTATTTCATGTGTTTTACACTGTGCTAATGTAATTCTGTTTAAACTGCAGTCAGGCGATGTCCCATAGCCTTCGCGATTTGTCCTTTAGAGCCTGTGTCAGATTTTTCACCTCCCTGAACCTGTGAGTTCCCCAGAGGAGGAAAAGAAGGAAGTGCTGCTTCGCTTCTGCTTGCAAAGTACCTCCTTCATTTCATGCATGACTGGCTGGAATGCACAGCACCCCACACGTCTTACGCAGGAGTTACATTCTGCTCTTGCATGCAAATTTCACTTTTTTTTTTTTGCTTTCCCTTTCTGTGTCTTCCTAAAATGCAAAGTAAGATTTGTCTACATGGCAGGTGCATGGTTTATCTTTTTGTAGGGCAGACAACAGTAATAACACTAACATCTGATGCTTCTACCTCTCTGCCATTTGAAAATTTCAAATTATTTTCTATTTATTCCTCATAGAGCAGTTTACAGACTTTTGTCTCTGAGAATCTTACAGTTTTTTTTAGTATATCCAGCCATGTGGATCCCTGTGAGATAAGGAAGCATTACATTTATTTTATAAACATGAAGTTGCATCCAAGAGAGACTAAACTATATGAGTGCCTAGGTATCCTACACAGTGCATGGGAAAAGACAGGCTTTCAAAGCAGGGTACACAAAATTGCAAGCCATATATTACATTTTCAGCTCATTAACCATGAGAAAACGTTGAGGACATTCACTCTCATAGGTAGGTCCTCTCATATGCACAATCCAAAACCCCTTCTAGAAAAGTAGTGCCTTCAAAGTTTCACAGGAACATTGTAGAGATACTCTTGTAATTTTAAAATAGCAAGGTTGTGCTATCTGATTAAATACAGGTTCCGCTCTTATGTCCTCCCATCCAAAAACAGCGGAGGAAAGAGATGAAACCGCAGTTCTGAGATAAGACTCCAACAAGGAGGCTATTGAACACAAAGCTGGAGGCAGACTGGGAATGAAAGAATGTCATTGCCTCAATGCTGCTATTGCAGGCCTCTCTTCCTAGACATCACATGAATCCTATTGCATGGACCCTTCAAGGGAAATGAGGTTTAACATGGTCCACTTTCTAGACTCCAGCTGGAATCAAAGCTACAATAGTCCAGCTCAATATATGTATGACTCTTAGAAGGGAAAGGCACAAAACAGTCACTTTACCTTTGATCTCTCAGTCCTAAACCTTAAGGGAGACATATGAAACATCTTCAAAAGGTAACCCTTCACAATGCAATTTATAACTCCCTTGGATACCAAATATCAGGGATCCAATTTTTTTTTTTTTTTGTGGCAAATGATAGTCTCTCTCCGCATTAACCTCTTGATGTTTCACAGTCTGTAAGCGGAATTACCTACCTTGCAGTGAAAATATCATAATCTTAATACATTTTTCCCTGGTAACATTCCATCTATCCCACAGATACTACACCTGTTCGCACGGTCAGGCTAATTGACAGGTATCTAATGACTTGTGTCGATCGCAGTTTGTGTATAGCTTTGAAGTCTGCTGCTTCTATTTCATACTGAAAAAAAGGCACGTGTGCAAGAAGCTTTTTGATGTTTCTTTTTCCAGTTATGCTGGTTGGTCTAATAAAAAAAATACTTGTACAAATCTGCCAAGTCTACCAAGACTGCAACAACACTTCTGCAGAGACCGTTGCATGTAGCCTTGTCAAATACAGGTCATATTAAATTAATATCTTACAATTATAGAACTAGTGCGACTACTACCAACATATCCAGGGCTTATTTAACTTTTATTATAGCCCAGAGTTTTCCATCACTTTTGGGATGAGTTTGAGGTTTGCAGTGAGTGTGGGCACATAAAAAGAGTATTCTAGGGACCCTACTACATGACATGTCTACCATATAGTTCTCATTGTGGGAAGCCTGCCTGAATGATTCAGGCTTTCTCTGCCAATTCTCTGTTAGCAGGCTGATGTCAAGTCCCCAAAAACCCCAGTAAACTTAGAAACTCAGTAAAGTTAAGAACTCAATTTAAGTCCCCTCAATTAATACTTCAACTACTGTACCTTTCCTTCTCTTTAATGATATAATTAAATATTTAAAGTTATTAACTCAGCCATATCTTTTTAATTAGGAGATTACAGTTATTTGGGGGGAACATTTACTGGGAAGACCACAGGGTTAATTGAATTTGTTTACTTTGTGTGTAAACTTGACAAAAAGGGCTTATTTGAATTTCTTGTTATGGCTCTCTTAAAAGTGCACAGGTTTTACACAATTTTAAAGTTTGAGTTCTAAAAACTGCCAGAAAATTATTAAGTTGAAAAGACTGTGCCAGTGATTCTTGCAAGTGGTGTAAGACAGGTGAGATACAGTGAAAGAGATGGTAACTCTGTCAACCCCACGTTTCAGCTCTTGTTGCAGATACTTTTCAGATAGTAAAATGCATGACTTTTCCAAATCACAAATACTGGTTTTCTCATTCCATTTTCAGATGATATAAAATTGGCAGGATACTCAGAGGGACATGGACAGGCTGGAGTAATGGGCTGACAGGAACCTCATGCAGTTCAACAAAGAGAAATGCAAAGCCCTGCACCTGAGGGATAACCCCATGCGCTAGTACATGCTGGGAGCTAACCAGCTGGAAATCACCTAGGCAGAAAAGGCCCTCAGGTCAGTTCTATTTAAACATTAAAACCAACTTTTTACTTTGTGGGTGATCAAACACTGGAACAAGCTGCCCAGAGAGACTGTGGAGTCTCCATCATTGCAGATATTCCAAACATGACTAGACACGGTCCTGAGCAACCTGCTCTAGGTAATCCTGTTTTGAGCATGAGGGTTAGACTATTTCAGCTACCTCAGCTGTCTGCCATGTTGCTTGACCGTAGTGTTTTGACAGAGCATAATGGGAGGGAGAAACACATGCCTACAACGGCAACTGATGTCACTGACTCTCAGAAGAGCACAAATCCCTTGCTTCATTGTTCCTAAGGAGCTGCTCTCAGCTGGCCAGAGGCCAGCCTAGGAGGAGGAGGAGCTTTGTAGGTGCAGAGCATCTTTCATTAGAAATGGGCTGTATCACTATGCAGAATAGGCTCAAAAGTGTATCTTCATGTAGAAGAATGTTTCTAAAGAAACTTCTATTATTTTTCAACTCAGAGCATTGATTTATATGAATTTTGCCCTGGCAACCTATTTGAGAAGTGAGGAAAGTGACTGTAATAGAGATACTCGGCATGGGATTGGGTGAATAGTGACACAGTTAATACAACTCAAGGCATTTCTCTTTCAGTTACAGTAACTATGAGTCAGGAGAGAAACAATTGCTTATAGGGTAAATCTGGATAGAGTCAACTACAAAAAGAACATAAGCTTCAATCTCCAGGCCAAATTTATTCTCATTTGTTGTATCGGTTTTGAGCTGAAAATGTATTTAGTTGGAAAAATAAGAATGGAATTGGACAGTGGGTTCAACTTTATGGGACAGCTTCTGTACCAGCTACAAACACAGAAGGCGAAGCACATTCTAAAGTGTCCTTAAGTTAAACACATCTAATTTGCTACTTGTCCCTACTTAATTAAGCATATTTTTCATATAATTTTTCATCTAATTCCTAGAGCTCCTTTCATTTCTAAACACAGAAATACTTATGCTGTCTCCAGGCAACTGGTCTTCATGCTATTAATTTGCAGGACACAAACAACAGACCATGTCAAGGAGCAAGTAAAGCGCTTGAGCAATGAATTTTATTTTTCAAGCTCCCATCAACACAGGCAAAACACCCCTGTATTCAAAGTAAGTTTTTGGAAAAGATACCATATCTTAATTTACATATGACTATGGAGGAAAGCAAGTCAAAACCCTCTGTGAATATTATTGACTTCTAAGGCTTTATTTGCTGTTGGTTTACATCCATTATGTGAATATTCATAGTTTGCAGGAGAGAGATAAACTGTCATTTACTCAACACTCTTTTAGTTGGTAGTAAGTGCACTATTTAGTATAAGATATTATTGGAAATAATATTCAATAACTACTTGGAGACAGAATAAGAAAGATAGTAATTTAGCATATACAAGTCTGCACAAGCTACTACGCACGCAGCTTACATCAGCTTAGTTTTATTTGGGTGACTACAAAGTTAGACAACAGGGAAAAATGAGAGATCTTAGAGACGGGTGGATCTGTGAGACAGAGACCTTTCCATAGGAAAAATCAGACAAATGAGATTCCTCACAAAGTAGCCTATACTTGTAAGTCTAAGATCATTTGGATTAAAATAAAATGGTAATATACCTGATTATTTGATATAGATTAAGATCACTGTATCATTATAAAAGATAGTAAAGCCAGGATTCAGCAACAAGATGCTGTCCCCAAGTGCTGAGTATGTGTCCGTGCAGGGGGTTCTATCCACAGTCTCCAAACACTCATATAAACACAGATTAAATACAGATTTTCTGCCTTGATAAGTTAAATACTTATTAATGGTTTTCAAAATAATCTTAACTATTGTATTTTTAAAAAAATTTCTTATTTATTTGTTTCATTATTATTTATATTTATATTATTATTTATATGTGCATCAACTGCATGTATTATATATTCATGCATCATATGGATTTACTGTGTCATATCTGAGTTGCTTTTCTTCAATGACTCATGTTATAAACTGTTTAACATTTCAAGTAAAATTATTTTGTATTTACTGTTGTGAGAATCTGGTGTCTTTGGGTTCATTTATACTCCCCTATTTTCTGTCTAATGTCTAGTAATCTACAGAGAAATACAGATTTGTGGCTTTATATTAATAAACCATATTTATAGATAAGTACTATTCATGACATCTACTCTAAATCACTCAAAACTAGATCTAAGAATGGAAAGTGGCTTGACCCATTCCCTTCACCAGTGGTCTAGCCTCCAAGACTCTTTAAGTCTTCAGTGTTCAGAGGCCAGAATCAAATAATTTTTTTTTTATGGTGACAGGATAAAGGCATCTCTCGCTAAACAGTGTTAGGAAATCCCCTACCCACCCACATAATCATTTATCTTCTTTTCAAACATCAACTCCCTCTCACACTGAAACATGGAGCATTGAAACTTCCGAAAGAAAAAAAATATATAGTTATTAGAAATATAGCTACTGGACTTAATTTCATTCTCTAGGGAAAAATAAAATAAAAATAAAATAATCCTATGGCCGATTTTAGCAGAAAAGTTTAAAATTGATAAGGTTATTAGGTGCTGAAAATATTCTGAGATAAAATGAGGTGACAAATTCAATTTTGGGAAAGAATATCAGCTCTCTTTTTAACCACATTTCCCCTCCATTCCCCTCAGCTAGCCAGTGCCCTTGCCAGGCTCTTCGGAAAAATTCCCAAGCCGTATATTTGATTAATTAAGGTTACATCACAGCACCACCTGTCAAAAGAGCATTGTTCTCTTTTGTTTGGACAACACCTTATCTTCATGAATGCAGTGGCTGGAAGAAGTGCCTTGAGAGTGTGCAGGACAGAGAGATAGTAATTCCAGAAATAAGAGCATGCTAGAAACTTGATAGCACAGGTGTCAGGTAACTTGTGGTTATAAAGGTGCTTAAAATGAGGTTTCAATTGTGCAAGAGGTTGGCATATATAAGTTTGATAACATATAGGTTTTAGGGCCAGAAAGGACTCTCTCTGACACTATTTAGTTCAACCTGCTGTGTATCACAGTGCTCCCTGCAGTGGGACTTATAATTTGTGCTTAGCTAGAGTATGTCTCCAGGCATTCTGTCTTGATCTGAGGATGTGAAAAGACGGAAAACTCCTCTTCCCAAGAAAGCTTCTACTAAAGATTAATAATCCTGGACATTAAAAAAAAAGTGATGCATATCACCAATTTAAATTCATCAAACTATCTTCCAGCTGTGGGTTTACATCATACATTTTATCAAGTGTTAAAATCTTCCTAGTTCATAATAATCATATTGAAGATTCTTATTCACAATAATCAAACTTTAAAAACAAAGAAACAAACAAGCAAAAAAAAAACCCACCACTTCACAGATCCAGATGGCTATGTCTCTTGCTCTAAGATACCTGCTTGAATCAGCTTTGTAATTTATGATTGCATATTTATAATACTTAGAAACTGTGGATACTAGAACTGTATGCAATATCCTGGTCACATAACCATAAATAAATCCATAACTATTTGCAAAAAGATCTCTTATCCTACAGACTGTGTTTACATTTCAAGGAGCCCATCAACCCTTTCTGTTATGACACAGGGAACTCTCATGCAGCTGCATGCCCACACTCCACACTTTTCCAGCAGATATTACTTTGGACTATACCCAGCCTGGTCTCACAGACTGGATGCTCCACAAAACAAACTAAAGGATAATGGGATGATTGGGAAACTGGTTTCTAAAGCACGCACCTCACCTGAACTAAGGTATCAACATAGGGACTCTGAATCACAGAATCATAGAATGGCTAGAGTTGGAAGTGTTTTCAAAGTCACTGCTTTCATGGACAGTCTCTAAACTTGTAGATACAGGCTGAATTCCTTGTCCTTAAATATACGACTTGTATTTGCTTCCAGTAAAATACCTAGTGACAAATTCACATTAACCACTTGCTTATTTAATAATGTTTTCTGTCATTTTTGTGTCTTCCATGAGTTTTATCAGCAAACAGTTTATAATGCTTTTTTTTTGGTCATTGATGCAAATCATGCATGGTATCAAGATGACTACTAATTCTGCCTGGACCATACTTTAAATATTCCTGAGATGGGACAACTTGTTACATCCCATATTTCAATGGCAATGTCTTTTAGGCTGAGTGACTGCTCATTAGAAGGATGTTGCAGCTTGCTCAACCTACCCAGTTCTGTCTAGCAGGCTGCTGGAACAGCCTTGAGGGATCTCAAATGAGACCAACCTGGTGCAACAGAGAAGGAAAAGTGACAGGATCATCAAGGAGCTAATTATAACCATCTCAGTGTAAGGAAATGCTGAGTTGCCTCAAGACAGAGCCATTAGATTTCGGCTGGCAAAGAACTCCAAAGGATTTGTCACTGAGGAGAAATGGCAAACTGCTGCTGTGGCCTTTTTTCGTCGGGGTTCCCACATAAAGGAGTAGGGAGAAGGAGTGACAGAAGGACTCACATAGCTGAGGAACAGATGTTGCAAAAAAATGCCTTTGCTGCATGGAATAAAATTCAGTGAGGCAAAGAAGTTATCATCCTTAATTCATATTTGCATTATGAAGAAGCTTTAAGGGAATAGATAATTTATTCAGATAAGCAAACACTTTCATTCTTTCAAAGAATGAAAGAATGGCTAATTTGCCTTCACACCTTATGAAATATCAGATTTCTACCAGCAACTCCAAGCCTTTTGAAAAATAAAGGTAGAAGTGTCATGTTCATATTAATTCCACAGATATTTACAGGTTTGACCTTAACCTATGAATATCAGGTGTGGGGTGTATTTCCCATGAGCCGTGTCATTAGCCAAGTACTCCGTCCCTCCCGTAAGACTCAGCTCGCATGCCCTTCCACTCAGAATCAAAGGCTTTTATGCCACACGGCCCATCTGCCAGGCTCTGTTGGCGGGAACAAAGGGCTGTGATCAGCTGGGTGAGGAGGACAACTGAAAGGAGCACGAGGCAGGAGGAAATGTGTGCAAACGGCTTCTCAGTAAAAGGGTCTATAGGAAGGCGGCAGCAGCAGGGTGAAATGGTGGCAGCCAAAACAGGAGTTCAAAGGAAGGGGTTGCGTGAATGCCAGTGGTACCAGAATGCTTTTCTACATCACAAGCAGTCATGCATCTTTCTTAAAAAGAGTAAGACACAGCATAGATTCAAACCCCACCAAAAACTTCTGGGATTACTGGGTTCCTTCCTATACTTTTCCAACATACAGAAGATATTAATTTATTTTATCTATCATTCTCCATTTTCCCACAAAAATTCTTCTGTGTTTCATGGGGCCACCTTGCTAAGATATATACCTCATCAAAGAAGATTTTTTTAAGGAAGTGGCACTTAGAAAAGACAAAAAATAATCTATGCTGACAAACTGCAGTGGGAGTTTAAAAGCTCTGCAAAAGGCAATACCTTCCCAAACTGCTTCTCACCTTATCAGCAGGCAAGGAAACAATCTGAAGCTCTGATCAGTTCCTCCCACCATCTCTGCTGGGGCGGACTCCAAATATTTTGCACTTGGGGAAATAGCATGCACATGTTACGGCCCAAGACTAAGACTGTAATTCTGTAACGTAAAATAGCAATTCTTAACTTCTCTTTTCTTATTGTTTATTTGTTGGCTGTTATCTGACCATTGTGACAACGGATTATCAAAATACATTAGTCAAATTCTCTATCAGAGGTAGGCTATAAAAATCAGCTATCCTGGTAAGCACTCATGTTTTGACTTGATCCCTAAAATGGACATAATTGGTGTGGCCAGATTTGTCCATAATTCCATTTTATTTAAAATTAAACTTAGTTCAATTGTTTATAAAGGTACTCTGAAAGAAGACAGGAGTATTTCTGGTAAACCATATAGAAAGCAAGCACCTGCAGTTCTTGTTCACGCAGCCTCCTGCTTAACAGGGTGTGTGGATCTGAAACCTTGTCCTTCTTTCCTCCCTCCTCTTTGCTAGCTTTGTTTCGCGTCTTTGTGGTGTCTGTAGCTTGTGAATTATTGCTTTTCCTTTATTTAAAATAATAAAGTTGGTTTATCAGGTAAAGACAGATGCTAACTAGATTCTCTAATTATCACATAAAATGGATCCATACATATGTATGACTTTATCAGGTAATAACAGGTACTGAATATTTATCCCCCGAGCCACAATTGCTACACATCACGAATTTATGACTGCACAGTATCTACTGTGCAGCCTCCTTCCAGCAGTCTCAAATGGACAAATCTCACTTATCTCTCATGGGGCTGTGATGGTTTTTGGATTTGTTTTTGGTTTATTGCCTTCAGCTTGTGTAACCACAACTGATCATGCCATTGCGGTGTCCTCAAAAAATACACATCTATTAATACCCACCAAATTTCAGGTTTTGCTGCCAAGGACCTGTGTATGTCAGGAAGTTAATAAACATACAAATTAAAAGTATTAAACGGACAAGTGATGCTTCCAAATCAAATGGAGACATTTTCCAGGTCACCTTGAGATATAGCACTTTAAGCATCTCATAAATTTCCCATTATGATGGCCTGAGATGAAATCCCTATAGCACACTATCCAAATCTTTCTGTCCTTGGGTAAGTATAGAATTATTTATGTTTCAGTGAACATAAAAATAGCTTTGTCCCTCCTTACTGAAAGGACAAACTTCACAATATGAAGCTATGTAAATGTGTAAGTCAGTCTCATCACTACATAAAGAACTGAAAGTATGGTATGTTCATGCTTTCTCACTTTATCATACTCGAAAAGTACAGCACACTTGTAAGACAGAAGAGTTCAAGTTTCTGTTACCACGTTCTTATCTAGCACGCTGCCCTCGCTAGCACACAGCATGTATGAGGTTACTGAAAAATTTGATAACAAAACTCCAAGTTAGAAAATTGCTTAAGTAGGAGACTGATGGGGCAAAGAAGACAGAAAGCATTTAGGTAAAGTATCCGATATTGGCATCCTGCCCTCAGCATCTCCACAGTCTGACTGCCTCTCAATCCAAACCAAGACCAAGGGTCTTCTGACCTTTTCAGCCCTGTATCACAGCTGGATAAGTTGTTCTGAGCATAGTGACTCTAATAAAGCCTGGTTTCCAACAGTTTTGTAGCCTTTGATCCTTTATTTCTTACCTTCAGCTTCCTTTTCCCCTCTCTCTAGCCTTCAATGAAGGCTGTCAACATCTGAAAATGGGCTAGCAAAATTGGCGGGCAATAAATAGCCTCAGCCACCAGAGAGAAACAAAGGGAAATCATTAACACTTGCAGCCACTTTTAGAATTTTTTTTAATGCATTCATTCTCACTTGGCACTCTGGACCATGAGCTGTCTTTCCCAGTGCAAAGAAAAGGTGAGTCACACTGAGAGTGAAAAACTCACTCAGAATCAAAGATGAAGGACAGCTTTCTATCTCTACACTGTGGTTGCAAAAATAAAGCCCTCCATTAATTAAATACACATAAAAGCTTTCACAAAGAGTCTTCTTTGCACAGTATTCATTCCTCTAAAGCACCACATTTTTTTCTCTAGAACTTATACAAGTGAGCGAAAAATAAAAGTTAGCTCAGCTTTAAAGTTCCTAGGAATACCTAGGAATATGCTCAAAATGCAACCATATAGTCAATCATTTCTCTGTCTCAGAGCTTTCAGTTAATCGCCTTTAGCCAAGACAGTATTTTCTAAATCAGGGTTTTTCAGTAATGGATCAGGATTTTCCTTCAGAAAATTAAAAAGGCATTCTGGTGCAAAGAGTGTTTGTTGATTCACAGAAGCTATCCTAACTTCTCTCTTCAAAATCTGTTCTCTTGCATTGTGTTATAGTACAGAAGCCCTTGGCTTTCCTTCAAGAACATAACAACTCAGCTTTTGGGAGATTCTCAAAGTAATTATGCATACACAACTAATTATGAAGAGTGATATAATCAGTCCTACAGAGATCATCAGTCCAACAGCATTCCCAGCTCCTCACTGGGACAAACAAGGCATCTTTTTGAAATGACCAAGGCAACTCTGTGAATGAACTCAGCATCCTTTTGCAGTATACCTTCTTCAAAACGTCAAACCATCTGCTTCTAGATTTTTAAATCATATATAGCAAAGTGAAATGTGACATTTTTGCAGTGCATTAGATACCATGAAAAGCTATTACAGTAGGATTTTTATTTATTCAGGACACAAGCAGTCTTGAATGTGGGTATAGAGAAAGAGCTATTCCAGCTGAGAATTCCTCTGTGAAATGACAGTCTTATAAAACTGGAGAAAAAAATGGCAACCCCAGTTGTTTTCATACTTACACAATGGGTATTGATGGTTTTTCCTCTTTATTATATCTGTCTGAAATGTCTTGGCTCCCTTTTTTGGTTTTAAAGGAGAATGGAAAAATGATAGAAAATATATGACTGTCCCACCACCAGATACATGCAATTCTTTTTGATTTCACATGGTTGCTCCTATTCCATAGAACAAAACAGGGTTCAAGTAAAGAACAGAAAGTTTTTTTTCATATTTGCATAATAGAACTTTAAACTTCAAAGCAAAATTGAGAGATTGGCCTTTTGTTGCTGAATGTCAAAGTTATTTGCTCAAATCAAAGCCAATATATAAATGTCACCTTCATAATATGAAAGTAATAAACAAGCAGACATAATAAATTAAACTATAACTGTCTTATTGTCAGTCAGTAACAATAGGAATTTTACTCAAACTAGTATACCACTGCTCTAAAAATGTATTCAATGTAAAAGGGGATAAGACTTGTTTCAGTCAATGGGTGCTCAATCTTTTCTTGGAAAGACAGTTTGGCAATCTTACTGTTTTCATTTTATATACAATAACCTGCTACCAGAGCAAGCAGAAAGTCACAGACTTGCATCTGAGGCTCATCTCAGCCTTAAGCCTATAGATGCAGGAGAAATCTCTTACAACTCCAAGAGGAATCCTCCCCAAAGCCAAACACTAATTTTCAGAAAGTCAGATCTTCAGGGCCACAGAAGATAAGACTGATTTCACTCTCTACCCAACAGGGCATGTTCTGAGGATTATACTCTGTTCCACAGACTGCATATTTTTCAATAATGAGTCACTTCATAAAATACATAATGACATGACAGTTAGGGTGACAGTTAGGAAGAGCTTTATGATCTGAACACCCTGTCCTGATGCTGATATTGTGAACTTTGTAACACACAAAACTGCACCATTGTGTCAGGTACCTTTTCAAATCTGCTTTAATTATTTTCTTATTCATGCACATAACCCAGTGTTTTTATTATTAATGGCCACGTTAAAATGCTAATAACTAAAGTTTAGTAATGAAATATGCATGTCAGTACACGAAGATATCATTAAAGCCAATTTACTTATAATATGTCATATAATTTGTGGTTTTGTATTTTGTACTGGCTCTTGGTAGAGTAATTAAAGAACAATCAAGCCTTTCTCACTAATTAACATTGTCAGTATGTCTGTATGATATGTAAAATGTGATAATGAGTTGAGAACTTTCAGCATTTGGGATGGCTTGTGTTTTTTTCTCTCTCCTGGAAGGAATTTAATAAAGAAATATCTGGACGTGGGGGCATCGTTATATTTAGTGGAAATCAAGGAAGGATAATAAATGGAGCTAGAGGTTAGAAATAAGGAGGCATTAATTTATCTATCTTCCTCATTGCGCTCCATTAAGTAACCGATGCTATCAAATAAAAATAATTATTTTGAATATTGATGACAATTTTTTTCATTCCAGTTTGAAATTATGAACTCTGAACAACTGTATTTACTTCTCAGCTCCAACATGTTTATGGCAGTAGACTGGCTTTTCACTTTAACCCAATCTGGGCTGAATCCTCAGAGAGTAGTTAATACAGTTTAAGTATCTTTAATCAAAATGTTTTTTAACTTTCCAGTAAAAGATTTTTTCCCATGTAATTCATATGGATCAGCAACGATCTTTCAATAGCAATGGGAAGTTTTGTCAAACTTTTGCTAAGACACTAGCAAGCTTCCACCAGAGACTCTTTTAAGTTTATATCATCCTGCCATGCACTATCCAGGTTCCCAGCTTGGGTCTGTTATTTTAAAATAACTTCAGGAAGCAGACTAATCCATTCTTGGTAAGTCACAGGCTTTCAAGTTGCCTCTTTCCAAAGAGGGACATATCAAGGGAAGAGAATAGCATTTGGGATCCCAAGACTTTCAGCACCTTAAAGACTTTCTGTGCAGTCAGCCCTTAGGTTCCTGGCTTTCTAACACAGGATCAGGAGTCAATGTCTTGCATGTTTCAGCTCCATGCAGAATTTGGCTTCCAGCTTTACAGAAGCTAAGCGACATAGATATCTGAGGCTTACTAAACCGTCAAGAACAGAGGTCCAAGCCAGGAACTCCTTGAACAAAAAAGAAATAAGCATGCTATTCAGGAAGAGAACAGGGAGAGTTTTTGATAATCAACAGCTAAACTTAACCAGATTATAATTATAGTTGTGATATTACACCAATATCTTAATTTCCTTCACAGGCAAGTAATTTAAATACTTTATTTTTTCATCCAGATCCCTCCTGTATGCAGCCCATATTGCAGAGTCCCTATTCCAGTATCTAGATGTCACGTTCCAGACCTTATGCTATGGGCATATTTATCTACACAAAAGGGATTTTTAGGAGGAACAGAACTGGCTCCAAGAAAAGCAGTAACTCTGGGCACCTCTGTGGAAATGTAGAATTTTGTACTAAACTCTGCCAGATAGATAAAAAATAATAAAAACACCCAATGTTAAAGAAACAAGTCGAGAAGGATAAGCTTGAAAACACACAGACTGAGCATGAAGGGACAGTAGGCTTTTAAATGCCCACCTGTTGACAAAATGTCTTCCCCTCAGGAATGGATGAATGTGAAAAATGCCTCTAGCAGGCTCTTATGTTCTGACATCTTGTATTTCAGTTTCCAAAGCAAAGGGAAGTGTAAACACTGTTCTTTCCTGACACTGCCAGAGGATGAATGCTGCCATGTCAGAAAGCAGAAATCAGAAACCCATCATCCCTCTTCCCTATGGTGCCTGAAAATTAAAATGACACTGAATGTACACATCTCAACTAGAGGAACAAACAATATCTCCACTTCACTGCCACTGGACACTTTTGGGAGCTACTGTATTGCAGAGCAGAGGGTATTTTTTCCAGAACTTGTGCGTGAATAGTGAAGTTCAACACATAAATCACGACACTTTGCTCTTGAGTATACCACACAGACAACACAGGTCCATAATTTGAATGGCAGTGCACTGTGGCAGCATAAATAATCCAATGAGTCTCAAAACAATTAGCATTTTGCCATTGTGAATGCAGCTTTATTCTCTAAATTGTCTCTTTTTATTATATTTAGCTATAAGAAAAGGTTTCATGTTCTTCACACATTCTTGCCTGTGGTTTGCATTATTATTTTCTAAATTTATAATGCCTTATTTACTCTGTTTTATAGCCCAGAGGTCTTTTTGCAATTTCTTCTTTCAATGTACTTTGCAGACAAGTCACTAGGATAGATCTAAGGGTTTTTTTCCCTGCCAATTAACACTGATTGTACTACCTTTGAAGAGAAGATTTTTTCAAGTTTAAATCATGTTCTTTATCACAGACACAAACAGCTGTAAAACTATATAATCAAACATTCCTACACTAGCATTACAATTTTGCTTTGCTCAGGAGGGTATACTCTGACTTTTTTTTAATATTTGGATTGCACATGCAGCCTAATTTGGGTAACTGAGTGAGTTACAATGGTAATTATATCTTTCTAACAACTGTTAGGCTCTGAAATCATGCTACAGAAGCACAGATATATAAAATGTAGTGTTTTTCCTAAAGCAACTGTAAAACTATATAATCAAACATTCCTACACTAGCATTACAATTTTGCTTTGCTCAGGAGGGTATACTCTGACTTTTTTTTAATATTTGGATTGCACATGCAGCCTAATTTGGGTAACTGAGTGAGTTACAATGGTAATTATATCTTTCTAACAACTGTTAGGCTCTGAAATCATGCTACAGAAGCACAGATATATAAAATGTAGTGTTTTTCCTAAAGCAACGTTCTAGAATTTGTAGTATCTGAATGAAACCCATTGGAAATCTTAGGTTTTTAGGGCATCGAATTTTTGTTTGCCCTTTTTCCAGAGGAAAACATCCAGTAGTCTAATCTTGAGAAGATGAACGGCTAACCAACAGGCTAAATGACAAATGGATGTTACAGCAGTATCAGAACAAGTCCTGCTAAAATTACCGTGTGATGACAGACATAAATTATCTCTCAAAGTGGCAGATACATCTCAGAGTAGGACCTACCGCTAGTTCACTTAACTCAGAAGTCTTTCTTAGGGAGTAGCGTTGAGAAGAACTCCACTGCACTTCAGGCTTCAGAAAGCTTCTGTTCTAATCTTAAAACACCAAATATCTACAAGGGAAAAAAAAAAAAAGACCATATGGCAAGTGAAGTTGGTGTAGCTTGGAAACTCTTGAGTATCTTCAGTCCAGCATGTCTTAACTGCTGGGTGCTTTCATATGTACTTCATAACAAATAGTTCTTGCCATATTGTGTTCCCTTATATAACAATCTTGAGTATCTGGAACTCTGTCATAAAAAGCAATATAGATCTCTCTGTCCGCTGTGCTAGAATACTCAGACTGTTAAAAGCAAAAGAAACAGTGACAAGTGGCCATATTACAATACTGAATAAGAGGTAAAAGTGAGTCATACTTTTCCTTAGAGAGCTAGAGGACTGTGAGAGGAATACATAGTTTACTGCACTGCTACAGTGCACATTTGCTGAGGGCCTTGTGAAAGTCCTGGAAATTGCAGCTCAAGAAAGCAGTAGGATGCAATGTGGAAAGCTACTGACTTATTTTTGGAGAAGAGGGATAGTATCTAGTGAATGAGGCAAGCATCCAAAGACGTTAAGGCTATATGATGTGCGGGGAATGTGAAATGAAGCTTCACAGAGAACAGATTACATGTGAAGAATTGAGCGGATGTCTTAACAAATGCATGTTATCTAACCTCCAGACTAAGTATGGCAAGAGTCATGGCAAGAGTCTCTTTACAAACAAAAGCAAGTAGCTAAGGCCTTTACAGGTAAACATCAGTGTCAATTCCATTTTGATCAGTGATGACACATCTAACCTATAGCATTGCTTCACTGTAATGCACGGGGAGGAAAACCAGCTTGCAGAGGCAACGTTCATTTTGGGAATTCTTTTCATACTGCCAATCTTCTTTAAAAATTAATTTGGACTTAAACTGTTAGTGTCCCATGTCCCATTTGTAGACAAATCTTATGAGATCCTATTTGACACTATATTAATTTTCCTTACAATTCCACATTCATTTCCATTCAGGTTTCTGAAGAACTTTTATCTTCTAGATGGGCAGCATCCCCATGGTCCCAAGGTGCAAATGCTGTAATAGCCATGAAAAAAAGCAGCATATCTTACCTGCCAGTCAAAAACCTGTCCTCAGGATCAGTAGTTATTAACTTGCAAGATCTAAATTTGTTTTCCAAAAGCACATAGAAGCCTGTACTATCTGTCCAGAAAACACACTAAAGACTTGAAAATAAACTGTTTATATATTAAAAACTGACTTGTTGAAAACTTGACTCCTTCAAGTTGACAGGTTTGAAATCTGAACATACTACTTCTTTCTGTAGCTGGATGACAAGATATACTGAACTTTCCTTTTTCACTATAATCAGTATATACAAATGCAAGCACTGAAAAGGAACACTTAAAACAGAAAAATAACAAATATCTGTGAAATCTGCCACTGTAAGAAGCTATGACACTGATTTTATTCTGTCTACATTCCACAAGAAAAGTAAATGCCTGAATAGGTACTGCTGAATTCCTTGCTTTAAATTAACACAGCAAATCATCTAAACACTCTAGGGCTTGCTTTTTCATTATTAAAAAGTCAGATACATAGGCAATTTAATTATGTCAGTAAAAGTAGTGTGCATTTTCATGCGCAGAGAAAAATTTAGATCATATTTTTTGGTCAAATCACTTTCTCATTGTTTTGGAAATGTTTCTGAATGCCAAATGTAAGCCTATATTATTCTACTCAAGTTGCTTTAAGCTGATAAGATGGTCAAATATTATCTAGTTAAATGAGATAATGACTATGAGATTAATCTAAGGCAAGGCAATATACCGTAGATCAGAAAGCAAAGGGCTATGAGATGATTGCATGTTACCAGGGCAATAAAATGAAGAGAAAAAAGTATGTACCACTAGAGGTTTGCCAATGGGAGTGAAAGTTAAATTAGAGATAATTTAATGAAATATTTATTACTAACTGCAAGATATGGCTTTTGCATTTTCCCAAATGAGGCTCCTTTGAAAGGTGTATTGATTAAACCATGTGCGTTATTGTACTCATGTTTATAGCAAACTCAAATGGCTTATCAAAGTTGTTATATAATCATAAAGCCCCTACATATTTTTATAGTTATGATACACTCTTGAAATGTGTTTAATTTAGAAATGTGAAACTTTAATGCCTTACATACAAAAAAATGTCACCAAGGGAAGGAAAAGATACCAATACATATTGACAATAGTTACAATAGAGCTTATTTTAGTATCAATAAAGCCTTTGCTAAGTGGTATTTTATGAGTATTTTGTGTGTAATAAGAGTTACATTGACTCAGTTGCTGGTATAACTGCATCTTATTTCAGCAAAGCTCATGTTCACTTTCCTAGGATGCCCACAGACTGTTTTCCACCATAGACAGAGCCAGCTTCTGACACTCTTTCTACTTACGTACTTATGTGAACGGGGGTGGATTTGCTAAGGACATGAGAAGGCCACAGTTGTATTAAGACCCTCATTGCTGCACTATCTGAGCATCACACCAGGTGAACGTATCTATGCTTATAGGACCTTCATGTTGCTCCTCAGCATTTATATGCGATCTGAGATACACTAGGCCAAATAAATGCCTCTTTCAGATTTGCATTGCTGCTATACATTTATTTTTTAGGAATAATACCATAAGGAATTTAGTGGAATCCATACATTTTTTGGTACTTGATGCAGAAAAAAAAATCCTCTATGTTTAAGATGGAGAACCTTAAAAAAATGGTATAAGCTAAGCTGTGTTCAGAACAGGTTTTCAGTAAACTGAAAAACCAGAAATTTTTGTCAACAAGAGTTTGTCTAAAACTTTGACTGACTTCAACTCTTATACGCCTGACTTTGGTATGCAGGTCAGAGCATTCATCCACTTATAATTACAGCTCACTTTTCTGTACAAACAAGTAAGAGTAATTTTTTTTTTTTCCCCCACCTATCTGCTAGGCAGTATGCTGGTGACTAAGAGACCTTGCTTTATGACCAGCGCATGACCCTGCAAACTAGCTGTTACACAGTTTGAGGGAGAGAGGAGCCTTGGGATTGTGCATTTACTTATACCAAGCATAAATCAGAATTCAAACTCTTCTTCTTTAGGCAGACAGGCTACATATGTACATTTACCTTTCCTTGCTCGTTCTGGTAAGCTTTTCTGCACTCTGATTAGGCAGACCAACATGCAGGAGTTTCTGGAACTGAATTTTGGATCCAGGTATCTGAAGTCTAAAGAAGTCCTACTTAAAGCCTCTTCAGTTCTTCTTTTCAGATGTGGGTGCCTAAATGTCTTACTTTTTTTTTCTTTTTTTTGTCCTCAGTGACTTAGCAAAGAACATAGTGAAAATTTGGAGTGAATTTGGAGATATAGATAGTGCTTCCTGCATCTTAGCCTTGTCTTTAACACATGGTCATTTTCCCATTTTTACACTGAACTCTGACAGTCTCACTGCCTTGAGGAGAAGAATTGTGTGTGTGTGTGTGTCTGTGTATGATGAACTATTTTACAGTACAATTAAGGTTGGTATAGTTAAGTACTTGCTGGCAAAATGAAGAACAGTTTGTGGTTTGGTTTTATAAACAGCCACAAATGAAGGTCTCAGGTTAGAACACTCTTGCTAGTCTAAAATAAAAGTATTCCATTAACAAAGCATTAAATAAAACGAACTCATGTTTGAACAACTGATATTCCTGAATAAATCAGGAATATCTGACAATAATGTTGGCCTGGTAATCCTTCAGAGTAAATCCTTCAAGAAACACCACCTAGAACAGCTATTTCTACTCACGAATAGCAATAAAAAACTAGGACATCTCATGGGACAGTGAAGATGTGGGATTTTAATCACTTTCACCCGTGATACACTACTACGAATTCCCAAGTGTTGCTTGTGTTTAAAGTGATATGTAACCTGTTGATGGGTATGAATCCATACTCTTTCACAATATTAGAACTATTTGTATAGTCATGTTAATTATCCTAAAATCGTATCACACTAGGCACTGAACAAACGCAGAATCTGTGTATAAGACAGTACACAGAGAAAGACAGAACGGGAAACAACAGGCTTGTACTGGCCTCAGCCTAGCACGTAGTTGAGAGGTTGGGGGAAAGTGAGGGGACACATGCAAATATTCATGTGAAATCTTCAGGGAGCTCCTCCAAAGTGGGAATGCAGTGCAGAAGAACTGCAACAGTTCTTCTTTCAAAACTTGGCAAGTGGATGATGGACAAGTGATAAAAAGAAAGCTTGTCCTACACAGAAAAGAGAAAAGTAGAACTAGGACACTAAGAGTTACAGAACTTAAAATAATCAACTTGTCTGAGGCGACAAAAAAACCATACAAGGGCATTGGGAGGGAGGTCAGAGGTTTAAAGGAGAGCAAACACAATCTAGCTGAAGGTTGGAGTCCAGACCTGTAGCAGAATTCTTCAGGAATTCTTCTGTGGCATAAACACATTTGCCAAGACTGAAGAAAAACCATGAGTGATAAGGTCCAGGAGACTTGGAACTTTGTGGGTATCTTGGAAAGGAGACAACCTATGATACAACTATAATATTTTGCAAGCAGACAAGAACGATCCATGCTTGTCATTAATGAGGCACAAGTTAGAGAATACTTTAGCAAATTGGACTTAGAAATCCATGGGCCGTCATGTGATACTCCCATGAGTGCTGAGTGAGTTAATATCATTGCAAAGCCACTCTTGATTAGCTTGGAATTATCAAGACAATTGGGAGAGATACTTGAGGACTGGAGGATTTCTTTCTTCAAAAACGCCAAGAAGGAGGACCCAGAGAACTACAGGCTGGTCAGCCTCACCTCTATCCGGGGGAAGGTGATGGAGCAACTAATCCTGGAAACCATTTCTAGTCACATGAAGGACAAGGAAGTCACCAGGAGCAGTCAGCATGGATTCACCAAGCAGAAGTCATGCTTCACCAACCTGATAAACTTCTATGATGAAACATCTGGCTAGGCAGATGAGGGAAGAGCAGTGGATATTGTCTTCCTAGACCTCAGTAAGGCCTTTTTGACAGTGTCTCCCATAATATCCTCATACAATAGTCCTACTTGAGCAGGAGGGATGGACCAGATGACCTCCAGAGGTCCCTTTCAACCTTAACTATGGTTGCCTGTGAGCCTGTGAGCCTGTGAAGCCAAAAGACTTTGATGAAGGACAGGGTATACCATCTGAGGTATAGTACTACACATCTGAGACATGGACACTTTTGATTCAGATAAAACTAAAAACACAGTTGTCTGCAAAATACTGCATGGGTTACACACACACACACAAAAAAAATCTGTGAGATTAAATATATAAAAAAATTAAACTTTATCATACATACCTCTATACTTGAAGAATGTCATTTGACAGCATAATAAAGTATAATAAATATAATTCTTTGTAAACCAAAGACATATTTTTTCTTAAATAGTTTGTCTTCTTTTTCTAGCATACTAAAAAGTGTGTTCCTTGAAAATATTACTAAAATTAAATTGAATTCCTTGCATTCTGAGAGGTCTAAAAAACAATATTATGGCTAAATGCAACCTCAGTACTCATCACCTCCTGAATATATTCTGCTACATATCATGTTTCACCAGGTTTGAAAGGCTTTAGTCTAGAACACTGAAAGCCATTTGTAAAGATAAAATTTTAATTTTATCCATTTGTAAGTTTGTTTGTCCAGCCTACACTCACAATTGTCCTAATTAATATACCAAGGCAAAAAAAAAAGGAGTTTTGTGTCCTTTATAAATGTCTGAGCTAATGAAAAAGTTTCTCATCACTAACAAGAACAAAAAGATCTATTAATTTTCTTCAACAATATTTAAAATCCTTTAACAAAAACATTCAGCTCTAACAAAAAGTATAATTTTTATTTACTTTTGCTGAAGTTGTACAGTATTTCTAAATTCCCCAAAAGTTCCAACGAATTATAATAATTACTTATATACTTGCATCTTAATGTTTTTGACCACATTTCTGCTACTTTCTTGGCATTTCAGGGATTTCAGGCATTTCAGGCATTTCATAATCAACAAATTTTCTCAGTGAAAATGTCTGTCATGCTTTGTTGTTTGCTCCTCACAAGTTGCTGTCCCATTCTTTGCATAATCTTCAATGACTTGTGATGAGTTCCAATGTAGGGTCAAAATCTGCATTCATTTAGAGAATGTAATTTTGTTATATTTCTACTGCACATGGAACAACGGCAGAGCAATGAGACTAGGTTAGAGATTAAACTCTACTTGGGTTTGTAGAACAGTCATTGGCTTTTGGTTCTTTGTTCAGAGAGGAATATAAATCCAAAATTTACAAAAATGAGAATAAGAGAAGATTATTTAAATTTAAGAAGTATCATGGTATGATGGAACTGAAAAATAGATTTATAATTGTGTTAACAGCTGGGGTTCAGTGATCTGAATCTGCGTGTTGCTGATCCTCAAACTCCCAGCCTCTCTGCTATTTCTTAGGTACAAACACTGTCTTCCAAAAGCTATGTTTCATAGGTATCATACTATCCATGCTATCTTATGTGCAACAGGATTACACTTGAGTGTAAAACTTCCACTTAGCTGTGAAGGGTTAACAAATGTTTAATAGATTTTATATGGCATAGAGCCCAGCAAATGAACAGCAGTGACTCTGAGTGCTGATATCCTCTAGTGCTGGATTCATAACAATTTATAATACAACCTATTCATGTCTATAATATGTTCACAATAATTTCTTTACTAAGGCTCATTACCTATTGACCAACATCATTTTTTTCCAGACTCAGATGTGGTAATTTAGGGATAACCATCTGTTTTCTCTCTTCTGAAATACACTCCCATCTGGATAATTCTTGCTTCTTATGCTGGAGATGTTTCATTCAGTTTCTTAGGTATTATTTCCCTTTCCTCTGGTGTTTCTCACTGCATAAGGCTGGCATGGCTGGCAGAAGAGCTTTGAGCAGCATTTGGCTTGGAATATTTGTCAAATTCAGATGGGCTGGTTCCTGGGTTTATGTTAGTGCAGCAGTATCTAGTCAGTACAGACTGAACAGGTCAGACAACAAGAACAATTCAGCTTCCTGACATTTACAGGAAAATTGGTGGGTAATGTGGCAAAGCAGGAGTGTCTACCTCCTCACACTCAGTTAGTGGGAATAAGCAAGAGAAAGAGGCTTAGACCACACTGCCTTCTACCACTACCCCAGATTATTTTGTGTTAATAGTCTCCAAGGAAAGGGCCTATACTAGAGAATTAGTAGAAAACACTTCCTTCTTTATCTACATTGAAACAGTTTATCTTTGTAAACTGTTGGAGATTATTGATTTTATTATAGATGTTCCTTTGATAATTAACCTGCATTCTTGAGCTGCTCTCTGATCTCCCTTAGTATTTACGTCCTAAAAATCCTGCAAAACAATTCCCTAAATAATTAATACATTCTCAATGACTTTTTTTTGCCTCAGTCTTCACTGGCAAAGGGTCTAGCCACACCACTCAAATTGCAGAAGGCAAAGGCAGGGACTAGGAGAATGAAGAACTGCCCCACTGTAGGAGAAGATCAGGGTTGAGACCATCTAAGGAACCTGAACGTGGACAAGTCCATGGGACCTGATGACATGCATCTGCGGGTCCTGAGGGAACTTGTGGATGAAGTTGCTAAGCCATTATCCATCACATTTGAGAAGCTGTGGCATCTGTCAAAGCTCCCACTAACGGAAACACAACCCTAATTTTTAAAAAGGGAAAAAAGTAAGACCTGGGGAGCTACAGGCCAGTCAGTCTCATTTCTGTGCCTGGCAATATCATGGAGAAGATCCTCCTGGAAACTCTGCTAAAGCACATGGAAGATAAGGAGGTGACTGGTGACAGCCAACATGGCTTCACTAAGGGCAAATCATGCCTGAAAAAGTTGGTGATTTACAACAAGGTTACAGCATTGGTGGATAAGAGAAGACCAATTGACATCATCTACATTGGACTTGTGCAAAGCACTGGGCACTGTTCCGCACGACATCCTTGTCTCTAAAATGGAGAGACATGGATTTGATAGATAGACCACTCAGTGGATAAGGAATTGGCTGGATGGCTGCAATTAAAGAGTTCCAGTCAATGGCTTCATGTTCAAATGGACATTAGTCACGAGTGGCATTCCTCACAGGTCAGTATTGGGACTGGTGCTGTTTAACATCTTCATCAGCAACATGGACAGTGGGATACAAGTGCACCCTCAGCAAGTTTGCTGATGACACTAAGCTGTGCAGTGTGGTCAATATGCTGGAGGGAAGGGATGCCATCCAGAGGGACCTTGACAGGCTGGAGAGGTGGGCCTGTGCCAATCTCATGAAGTTGAATGAGGACAAGTGCAAGGTCCTTGCACATGGGTGAGGCCAATCCCAGGCACAAATACAGGCTGGGCAGAGAATGGATTGTGAGCAGCCCTGAGGAGAAGGACTTGGGGGTGTTGGTGGATAAGAAGCTCAAAATGAGCTGGCAACATGAACTCGCAGCCCAGAAATCCAATCGCATCCCGGGCTGTATCAAAAGAAACTTGATCAGATCAAGGAAGGTGATTCTTCCCCTCTACTCTGCTCTCCTATAGTACACCCCATCTGCAGTCATGCATCCAGCTCCGGAGCCTCCAACATAAGGACGATATGGACCTGTTGGAGAGAGTCCAGAGGAGGGCCACAAAGATGATCAGAGGGCTGGAGCACCTCTCCTATGAGGACAGGCTGAGAGAGCTGGGGCTGTTCAGCCTGGAGAAGAGAAGGCTCCAGGGAGACCTCATAGTGGCCTTCCAGTACCTAAAGCGGACCTACAGGAAAGCTGGAGAGGGACTTTTGACAAGGGCCTGTAGTGACAGAACAAGGGGTAATGGCTTTAAATGGAAAGTGAGAAGGTTTAGATTAGATATAAGGAAAAAATTCTTTACTCTGAGAGTGGAAGAGGTTGCCCAGAGAAGCTGTGGATACCCCATCCCTAGAAGTGCTCAAGGCCAATCTGAATGGAACTTTGAGGAACCTGGTCTAGTGGAAAGCGTCCCTGCCCATGGCATGGGTGGTTGGAACTAGATGATCGTTAAGCTCCCTTCCAACCGAAACCATTCTATGATTCTAGGATTCTAGGATTGTATTGTCCTTATTTTTTGTTCTTCTTTGTGCTGACTGAGGTGTTTCTGAGATGTTTTTGGATAAAGAGAAAATTAAGAAACGTTCATTCCAGGTTATAAGGATACACTGGATACCCAGTACTGAAGTACAACATTACATCCTTCACATACTTATAGCACTTAACTTTTTAGGGGAAAAAAAAAAGCACGGTAGTGCTGTAAATGTTTGTTCTAGAGACCTATGTAGCAGTGTAAGTATTCTAATGATACCTTCAAACTGTTGGAGACCAACTTCTAATAAATAGGAAATTTCTACATGTCTAGAGGCTCCTTGAAGCATCTTACCCATCTATCCATTACGTTCTTTGAAGACTTATCCCTTTAGGTTGGAAAAAATGCCAAAGTTAAATATTTCCATTAAAGAAATTGTGCAATTATATATTGTAAAGTGCTGTTTACATTCTTGTTTATGTTGATATACATTGTCTGTTTTCAAATGTTTTTTTAGTTTCCTTCCCACATTATAGATACCTAAAACCTCCTTCACCGTAGTTTGAGATTATGCTGCAGAATGAATGAGCATTGTAACTCACATTGTTTCAAAGAGGCTTGTCTGCATTAGGATTTACTCCCTTCCGCATCTCAAAGATTTTATTACTCAAATCTCTGGAAATTTTAACAAAATAATAACTTAATCTTAGATTTTACTCTAAGAAATAGCTTGGAACAGTTGTTTGTTGGGGTTTTTTTTTTAGTGAAATCTACAGCTTGCACAGGCATTACATATTTTTTGTTTTGTTTACTGGCAAGTTTTAGTAGATGGTATTTTTTTTTAAGAAAAGTTTGAAATTAGTTTGCTGTTACAGGATCAAGTGGTGTTCCTTAATAGAAACAGATCTTTAAGATCAACAAATGTATCTGGGATGGTCTTAACACAGTAAAAGACATCTTGTGAGAACTATGTGCTTTCAGGTACACCTATTCAAAACAATTCCTGCACTGTAACAGTTGAAAACTTCGATAATTAGAAGCACATCTTGTTTTGGCACAGCATCAATGAATGCCTTTTGTTGGCTACAGAACAGTTTTATCATCCTTGGCAGTGGAAGTTGTTGCATTGCCTTGATTAGTACTACTGAAGGTACCTTTGAGGAAAACAGAAGTAATTTGGCACTGATTGGAATCTGAGTGGAACTATAGATGGAACTTTTTTCAGCATAAATACCGTTCATTTTAACTTTCTTTCCTTTGTTGTCACATAAAACTAAGACACAGTTGGGGTGATCAAAGGACTTAAGACTAGTTTATTAAGACTTCAGAGCGTCTTCTGTTGGAACTATTTAAATGATGAAAATTTCAGAGAAGACAGAAGTGTAGTCATCTGCTTAGGATTGCTAGAAAAGTAATTTTCTGTTTCTTTATTAGTATTTTTTTTATGGCAAGACCTTGTACTCTGGTCAACAACTAGAGTGTGAAATCATCAGAATCAGTTTGTAATTGCTTTAGGTACTAAAATTTTTATTTTAATTGGGATCTTCATTAGTAATACTACTAAGAACATCTGTGTAAGGTTTGATAACATCACTTCCAGCACAGACACAGATGACTGAAGTCAAGAACATACTATCTTAGTTCAAAAAATGTTGCAAACTCTTGATGGTGTGCAGCCTACAGGTACCTTTTTTTTTGTTTACGTGGCAAAATACAGTACAGAGAGCCCCAGAAAATAGACTTATTTTTGGGATGGTTTCAAAAAATCCTCAGGACAGATCTGCTTTTAGCTTTCACTCACTTAAACTGAAAAACTAAAACTGAAGGTATATCAATCCTCTCTGGCTAGACCATGCTAGTCTACAAAGAAATGAATGTGAGGAAGAATGAGAAAGTAGAGAAAAAGAAGAAAACAAATCTACTAAAATGGTAAAACCATAAATATTTAAGATGTCTATTCTTTGCTATCTTTTTTTATTATTTGTTTCTCTCTACTATTTTGGACCTTCTCAAGCAAGAACAACCCCAGCACACCTCAGTATTTAAACTGACTATGCAGCTTTGCTGTGTGTACTCAGCTGTATCTTCTCTCATGGACGCATCAAGTTGGCAGAGTAGTATATGAAGACAGTAAGTTAGCTATTACTCCAGATGAACTAACACATTATGTGACTCATAAAATGCTTCTGAAGTAAGAATAAAAAGAATCATAAATGTGTTGTCAATATCATAGCATATATCTGAATTTATTCATTTGCAGAAATGTTTTCTGCTCTGAGAATTTGGTCCTATAATGTGTATGATACTGTAGTCATAATCTACCAATAGGCTGGTGCTGGACACTCCAGCTGGTTTCAACATCAAGTCATCTCTATTAAAGTGCAGAACTGTGCTTTTTACAGAGCCTTAGTAGGTTGAGATATTTGGTTTAAGGAAGAAAACACAGAGAAATAAAGATAAAGACAAGCGGTGTTCCCTTGGGCTCAATATCAGGACCAGTTCTGTTTAGTATCTTTATCAATGATCTGGACAAGGGGATTAGTAAGTTTGCAGGTGATACCAAGTTGGGTAGGAGTGTTGATCTACTTGAGAGTAGGAAGGCTCTGCAGAGGGATCTGGACAGGTTGAATTGACAGGCTGAGGTCAACTGTACGAGATTCAAGCATGCCCAGGTGGCCAAGAAGGCCAAAAGCATACTGGCTTGCAGGAGTAGGGAAGTGATCGCACCCCCTGTACTCAGAGCTGGTGAGGCTGCACCTCGAATACTGTGTTCAGTTTTGGGCCCCTCACTACAAGACAGACATTGAGGTGCTGGAGGTGTCCAAAGAAGGGCAACGAACCTGGTGAAGGGTTTAGAGAACAAGTCCTATGAGAAGCAGCTGAAGGAACTGGAGTTATTTAGCCCGGAGAAAAGGAGGCTGAAGGAAGACCTCTACAACTATCTGAAAGCAGGTTGTAATGAGGTGGCTGTCAGTCTCTTCTCACAAGTAATGAGCAATAGGATGAGACGAAATGGCCTCAAGTTGCATCAGGGGAGTTTTAGGCTGGATATTAGGAAAAATTTATTCACCAAAATGGTTGTCAGGCATTGGAACAGGTTGCGCAGAGAAGTGGTTGAGTGACCATCCCTGCAGATATTTAAAAGACGTGTAGATGTGGTGCTTAGGGACATGCTTTAGTGATGGACTTGGCAGTGTTAGGTTAATGGTTGGACCTGATGATTTTAAATGTCCTATCCAGCCAAAATGATTCTATGATTCTATGATGTGACCATGTAAACTGTCACTTTAAAGTCTCATTCCTGACTTTTCTGATTCAGGCCTTATTGAATCTACCAGGCAGCTAGCTTTTGCTGAGCTAACCACTGTAACTGGAACAAACCAGGCTCTTGACTGTGTCTACCTGGTTGCGGGGAGCCAGCTACAAGGTGCTGGGTGTGCAGTCTGTGCTAGCAGCACGTGGGGCTGCACGGTGGATTCCCAGGCAGAGCCCACCCAGCAGTGCTCAGTGAGCCTCTCCTTCACATGGACATTTCTCTGAAAAGCTGTTGGTGGTGTTTCAGACAGTTCCTGCTTTTGTAAGATGTAGGCAGATGGCAGAATTGGTCCTGACTATAACCCTAACTAAAATATTACCATACTTATGATTAAATATATATACGAATGTCTTTTTTGACAGGGTTATAAAGGCCTGTACACTGTAGGACTAAGCCTCGATCCCAGGATACTGCTTTTCAAACACGTTTTGCACATCCTGAAGAACCCAATAATAATACATTATTCCAGTGACACCAGATATACATCATTCATTATTCCTCTTTCCACCTTATTTCATAAAAACACTTTTATGAAACTCATCCTTCTAACCCCACAACTACAAGTCACACTTAATGTCTTCACTGTTGTGAAATAGAAAAAAAATTGGTTTATCATCTGACGAAATATCAGTTTTATAAAAGTTATACAGGAATATTTCTTAACAAATTTCCTTCTAAAGGTCCACTCAAATGAATCAAGTACCCAGATTCTTGCCAATTATTTCAATTAGTATATTTATAACTATTCAGTACAAAGAAGATAGATAGCTCCTTAACTTCAGCCTACAAAAGTTACATCTTTATCTAACACTTATTACTTTCATAAAGCACTAATTTAATTTAATTGGCAGTACTGGTAGGATGACTTCATAATGCAATTCTTCAATGCACAAACAAAGCATTCTTTAAAGGTTCTTTATTTTCTTGTTAAAAAAAGTATAGCCATTCAGACCAATGTGTATAAAATTTTGAGATCAAAAGTAGCAGTAAACAGTCTTTACGTTTTAATTCTAGTCTAACCAGTTTCCCAAAACTACATGACAGTTTCCCATATGATAACTATAAAAGACATAACAGAATTTTTTTTTAAGAAAATGTACCAGTGAAGAGCCTACAGCTCTATACATTATATACACTGTAAATAAATAACTTATACGTTCTCTGAGCCCACAGAGAAATATGAGCTAATTCATTAACTATACGAGTTAATAAACATAGTGCCTCACTGGCTGTAAAGATGGGGAACACAAACCATATACAGACCAGCAACTGTATACATATGAAATTAAGATCAGCTCAAAAAGTGCATGAAAGAGGAGTTTTCTACAGGAAAATCAAATTAGCTTGTTGTTCCATGTATAATAACTAGTGATCATACATAGAGATTAACATATTTTACATAAAACAAAGTCTTAATTTCAGTACTATGGTAAATAATGTCCTAGCAAAACAAATCTATATATCAAAAATGTGCAATACTTTTTATCAAAAGGCTCATTCGTATTTTTTAGAGAGGAAACATTGCCACTATATCTGTTTGGGAAACAAAATACATTGTTTGGTATGTTTGTAAAACCATTTTTGTGGCTTTAATTCTAATTTATTTTAACAAAGACCACCATAGTTTGCTTTGTAAATAGCATTATATGAAATGCATAAAAACCTAAAAGTATAAAACATCAGAATAGCTTTTTGTCTTGTTGTTTTTCTTAAAGAGCATGTTTTCTAGTTAAATGGTACATTTATAAGTGAGTGAACATTTAGCCATCTTAATCCATTTGCATTCGGTTGAGATAAGTTATCAGTAGTTCAGTAATTGAATTTCTTTCTAATTCATATGGAGTCTGCCTGCAGGGGACACATTAACTGCTAGGCCCAAAATTACATAAACTTTACAACGTTCTGCTAGAAATCAAATAACAGAAAGCCAAAACAAACATACACACTCCAGAGCTTTGAGAGAACTGAATTTTAAAGCGTTTTCAGGGCGGGGGAGGGCACTGAGTGGCAAGTTTATTCTTGAGATTCAACTTACTCAGTTTACCAAGCTGTGCTAGAAGTTGTTTAAAATCTGTATTAGCATAAGTATAGACGTGGAGCTGAGAGTATTTTAAATTGGAGGTAACTTCTCTGTAGACCAGGACAACTATTTAATGGAGTGATGGGTCTGGAATACCACCCTTTCCCCTGTAGTTAGCTTGGCTAGTGGCCAATAGAAGTGAGTCATTTAACATCTTACGTTGGGAATGGATATACACAAGGATGGGTACCTAGGCAGACACACATCCACAGGGAATGCAGATTTTTACAGTACTGAAGCCTAAGGCCGCTATTTCTTAAGTGTACCTATGTGAAACAGCTTAGGTAACATAAATGATAGACGAACTATGTCATACTCTCAGCTGTATTGAATAGACATGTTCACATGTCTCTCACCAGTATGATTGCTACAGGAGGATCCTGTGTTCTGAGCAAAATGTCAGTGGAATTGTAAAATAAATTATGAATCCAACTTCTCCTCTCCTTCCCTCCAGACCCAGGACTCTATTGGTAGCACACTGCGCCAAACAGAAGCCGTAATGCTAATGTATATATCCAAAAGCTACTACTTCCAGCTTAATTGTGAGACCATCACTTATCCTTGCCCTACAAGGGATTCAACTGACTTTATTCCTCCAGTGATGGCAATTCAACTTGTTTGACACTGGGCATAAGATGTCACTGCTGCTGATTTTGAACCCATGATAATGTATATGAAAGGTCGTTGTCTATGAAGATGATCATACTTGGATGGCATCCAACAGTTTCCAAAGCTGTAATTGGGCTGGTAACTCCTGATGGCTTATTGCTGGTCTTTCCATTTGTTTGTTTTTAAGATTTAGTGACAAAATACCACATTTAAATTCATCTACCTAGAACAGAGAGCAACTACTGGGAAAATTTAGAAGCTACATTAATGAAAATGTTCTCCAACTGGAAGAGTCAGAAGAGAAAGAAGAGGGGTTATTTTCTGGCTTTGATAACTCCTTCAAACCAGAAGGGGCAGAGAGACCATGACCATAACACATCTCCTAGATTAAATTTGACTGCACCTGATCAGTGCTTTCACAGCAATAAGCTTTATTGCTTCCAGTAGAACAGGGCAGCTATGCTTAAATCTATGGTATTGTCAGCATTTAAATGTTACGGATGAGAGGTGTGATACATCACCCTAGGATCACACAATGACCATCTGTCAACTACAGCTTTTCTCATTAGCAGTTGTCTGTTGAGAAATATCAGGCTCCCACTCCCACTATTCTCTGAAAATCCCTGGCTGGGGTATGTGGAAGTCATTTTCAGCCTGTGCAGCTGATGAACAGCGTTGTGATGCAGGCAGTATACACATCCGTGCATCAGCTGCAAAAGAGCTTAGGAATCTAAAGCCATGGACATTGTAATAAAAGTTTCTTTCTCTCTACTTTCTCCACCATACCAAGCCCTTTTGACATATATAACAAAAGCAAGTTTCTTTATCTTGGCGGATAAGCAATTGGCTGGATGGTCACACTCAGAGACTTGCGGTCAACGGATCGATATCCAAGTGGACATTAGTGATGAGTGGCGTTCCTCAGGGGTCAATATTGGGGCAGACACTGTTTAACATCTTTGTAAGCAACATGGACAGTGGTATCCCGCTGCTGAGTGCACCCTCAGCAAATTTGCTGATGACACTAAGCTGTGCAGTGTGGTCAACATGCTGGAGGGAAGGGATACCATCCAGAGGGACCTTGACAGGCTGGAGAGGTGGGCCTGTGAGAACCTCATCAAGTTCAACCAGGTCAAGTGCAAGGTCCTGCACATGGTTCAGGCCAATCCCAAGAACAACTATAGGCTGAGCAGAGAATGGATTTTGAGCGGCTCTGAGGACAAGGATTTGGGAGTACTGATTGATGAGAAGCTCAACATAAGCCAGCAATATGCACTTGCAGCCCAGAAAGTTAATGGCATCCTGAACTGCATCAAAAGAAGCGTGGCCAGCAGGCTGAGGGAGGTGATTCTCCTCCTCTACTCTGCCCTGGTGAGACCCCACCTGGAGTACCGTGTCCAGCTCTGGACCCCTCAACATAAGAAGGATGTGGACCTATTGAAGAGGGTCCAGAGGAGGGCTGTGAAGATGATCAGAGGGCTGGAGTCCCTCTCCTATGAGAACAGGCTGAGAGAGTTGGAGCTGTTCAGCCTGGAGAAGAGGAGGCTCCAGGGAGACCTTATAGCGATCTTCCAATACCTAAAGGGGGCCTCCAGGAATGATGGGGACAAACTCTTTAGCAGGACCAGCTGTGATAGGACGAGGAGCAATGGTTTTAAAATAGAGGGAGGTAAAGTCCAACTGGACATAAGGAAAAAAATTTTTACAGTGAGAGTGATGGAACACTGGAACAGGTTGCCCTGAGAGGTGGTTGATCCCGCATCCTTGGAAACATTCAAAGCCAGGTTGGACAGGACACTGAGCAACCTGATCTAGTTGAAGCTATGTCTCTGCTTCTTGTAGGGGCTTTGGACTAGATGACCTTTAAAGTTCCTTTCCAACTCAAACCAGTCTATGACTGCATGATTCTGTCTCTTGTAACAAAAGTACCAAAAAGTTACAGCATTGCAAGAGCCCTAATGTATGACACTTGTTTTTCCTTTTTTTTTTTTGTCGCAGAAAACATTTGCAAGTGGGAATATGAGTGATGTGCTTCTTTACTTTCTTCTAATATAAACAGGTGGTAAGTACAGATTCTTTAGATGTCAAATGCTGGCTTTCCTAAAGGGTTGCTAGTGCTCATCCTTGCAACATCACCAACAAATATTATTCAATGGACAAGTCACAAATTCAGTGAGAATAAACTGTAAAGGAAAGCACAAGGGATATGAAAAGCTCCAGAAGACTGAACATAGTGCATTAAACTTTAAGTGTGTGGTTCCTGTGAACGCCTTTCCTAGAATGTAAATCTCGTTTTCCCACTTCTATTGAAAACAGAGCTGGAGCACACTGAACTTCAAGTTTCTAAGACAACAGTGTGATATGTCCGTGAACCTAGACTGAAAACAAATGTTTCTCTAGAATGGTATTTCCATAGACTCTTCGGAGTAAATAGGCTGACCCATTGACCCCTCTGAAATATTTTAACGACATATTTTATGTTCATGGTGTAATTTCTCCAGCTCACTGTAACCCAAACTAAACAGTACATTAGGAAATGAAAGATGAAAGGCACCCTTTAGAGTAGCAAAGGTTGTATAATAGCCTTAATGCTAATCATTATAGCAGCAGAAATGTGAGATAACTGTGAGTTGGTGTAAGAGATAAAGAAGCCTTCAGAGATATAACAAATCAGTAAACCAAATTAAAGCCGTTAACTAGATATTGATGAGCTGGTTTGTCAGGTATTGTTAAAGGGCTGTGGGTGAAGAATCTCTGAATAAGTTGCTATATCTGAGAATGGGAAAATTAAGCTTGTGGGGTTTTATTGCCAGTGACACAAATTTAGCTGTTTACAATTGATAAATTACACTGATTTGTTCTTTATATTTTCCTTAGTGGCAAAGTCCATAACTCAGAGTAATTCATTTTAATGAATGGATTCTACATGACTACAAAGGACTCTAATTTTTTTTAGACTGATGGCCTAAGCATTTCTCATTATATTTGTTTGTTCAGTGTGGCTTTGTTTCTCACATCATTTGAATTACTATTCACTTACATTGCTGCTAGAGTTAATCTACTGCATCTAGAAGGTTGCAGATCCACTTGAAATAATTACTCATCTATTTCTAGCCTTACTGTTTTCCTCTGAATGCCTTTAAAAAAGAGATTGGGGCAGGAGGGAGAGAAAGAGAGATCATAATTTCAGGTCAGTTGTTTAGTCTGAATAAAATTGAAGACTAAGTGACCTGGATCAAAATACCAGTACTGGTTCTCTTCTTGTTTACATTGACAAAACAAATAAAGACTGTGCAAAACTGGCAAGAGAAAAGCCTGAAAATCTTGATTTTATAGAGAATTTGAGACTATTTCTAGGGAAGTTAAAGGACAGGGATTGACCTATGTAGCAATGGGAACCAGGTATAACATCATCCATAAGAAAGTGTAACTGGCAAAGATTCTCAAATCATGCTAGGTGATTTAATTATGAATTAATATGACATCTGGCTATACATTATATGTACAGCCTTTGTGGTTTGAAGCTTACCTATGTCAGGGATTCTCAGTGGTGTGGTGGGTCACCCAAAACAGAACTACGTGCACACCACAGTTTTGCAAGCAGTTATATAGAAAGGTCTTTCTAATTTAAAATATTTACTTAATTGTACGCTGGACATTAAACAGCACAACACAAATTGGGAAAATTATGCAATTGGCAGGCTTTGACTTGGAAGGCATTAATGAATTATTAGGAAAGGACACAAAGGCAAAGCACTGATCAGTACATAAGGTCTCAATGAGGAAAAGTAAAACAATACAAAAGACAGAACTTTTGCACAGAACTTGAAAATGGATTCTTCCAGATTTTAAGTATGCCACAGAAGTTGCCTGTATGGACTTCAGTGATGATAGAGGAAAGCAAGATGTATTGAAATGAACAATAAGCACTGAATACTTTCATACTGCAACTAGCAACAGTAAAATTAGATTAATTAATTTCATCATCTGTGAAGACTCTGTGAAGAGCACTATGTATTCTTATAACAAAATAAACAGGCATAATTAGATACATACATCCAAGTTCACCAATCAGCTTAGCCATACTCTCATTAGTTCAAGACACATGAGTAATGTCCAAAATTATCATACTGTCAGAATCTAAGGAGATTTAATTATAGTTGGGATTAATATCCTGTAAGAGCAACAGTTTGTGTATGTGTTTCTGTAAGTCCTCTTATAATATAGAACAGAGTGAAAGAGAGGAACCAAAGATAGAATATAGAATTTCTGAGGAATTCAAAATCTAATCAGAAATAACAGTAATTAGAAATAGATTTGAAAGCATAGAAGATTGTCCTTCAATGCTTAGAGCAAAAGTTAATACAAAGTGGAGATGATCAGAGGCACAGCAAAGGTGATATTAACTCAATAATTCAGAGTATAAACAAGTAGACATTTCCTGATTGTAGGAAAACAATTAAGAGTCAACTCATAAAATGACACCGTATTTCCATATCAAGCCTTTCGATGGAGAACAAAATTCTGAAGAAATCCAAAGCTCATCTCAACACTTAGATTCTGAAAAGCAGGTATTGACAATTTTTTTCAGGGAATTATTAAAAAATGGAGAAATAAACAGAGTTAAAATCTTTTACAAACAACATTCACTAATTTAGAGCTTCAGAAAAAATCCTGAAGTCATGATAAGAGGAAGTTCTCCAGTTGTTTGTAAGAAAAGGGGAGCAAAGCGAAATGTAACCATACTGAAGTGTCCCATGTCATATTCTACAGTTTCAACCTTTCACTTTTTAAAGACTTACTCCTTGGTCAGCTAGTTTGAGAGAATAACAGTTGGATTCCATGCAGAAAGCCTACCTGGGGTCAAGCATTTTTAGTTCCACAATTACCTGGTAGAAGATGGGAAGATATGTAAAGCATATTTTCTGAAGACTTCAAGAAAAATATTGTAATAGGTTGTAAGATGGTCTCCAGGTTGAAGTGATGCAATTTTAATCATAATGAAATTTCTAGGAACATTTGTATGTCAAAATAGAATGAAATATCCTCTTTAAGTAATTGTGGATTAAGCATGATGTGCTTTTCTTTGTATACCCTCACTCAGATATGGAAAAATATTGATATCAGCTTGTTAAGATGTTTAAATACCAAAAAGGTTTGATTTCTGATAATTATTTGAGAAGAGAACAACTAATGTATATAAATATATTTTTACTTACATTAGCAGTAAAAATTACTTTCTCTAAAGATTATTTTTTGATTGCAATATCTCAGAAAATCTAACTTCAGTTCTAAAATATTCTGGTTTATGATTGCATGAGAATGGGGAAGTAACTAAAAGGCAAGAAAAGCACCTGAAGTGGTTATGAAAATGAAATATTAAGAAGAATTTTGTAGTAAAAAAGAGAATTATATGTAGACAAGAAAGGCATATTATAAATACAAGTGAGAGAATTTCAATAGGATATGTATGTACTTAGGATACTAGACAGATAAGGAAAAGACACATTTAATACAAAAAACAAACTAATAGCTCTGATTATGAACTGGTGTAAAAAACAGTGAAAATCATATTAAAATAAATAAAGGCAAATTAGACACAGTATTTTCTGTTAAGATTACCAGCTTGTATCTGTTTCAAAATGACAGACAGTCCTCTAGATAGCCAGGTTACACCTTCATTAAGATGTCTCCTTGGTCATAAAAAAAAAAATAATTCCACTGAAAAACACTAAAAGTAAACTAAAAATAATATATTGCAGTGTCAGAAAACATATTGTAACCAAGGGAAGAACTTTTGTAAAGTTCTTTCTTTGTAAGTAGCATTACCATTATTAGACAGATATTAACAACATATAGTCAAGGTAATAATGTACACATATACAATTAAGAAATCATTTCTGTGTTGACTAAACTGCCAGTGACCCTAAAATAAGGCAGTGTGTAAAGTAAATGATTGGAAAAGGGATATCAGAAGCCTTCGAAGAACAAAGCACAAGCACAGGTTGAAACCAGATGGGCTAGGAATTCTGTATCAGTCCATGAAAACTGCCCATAACCAACCATTTGTACAAGTCTGCGACAAAACTGGCTCGATGTTTCAGTATCAGCTATCCAGAGCAGATCACCCTCCTGATCTGTATACTACTACATAAGCAACTGTTATTATCATGAAAGGGAATTGCATTTTCACATTTTGTCTAAGGTCCTGTTGATTGTGTTTGACTTGTCTGGTCACTTGCCTTTGACGACTGGCTGGTAAATGTGGATGGAACAGTCAGGCTACAATGTTCTTTTTATTTTTCAGATGCTAGCTTTCAGCGCTCCAGTAAACTGGTGTTGCAAGATTGAAAAGTCCAACCTGCTACTTCACTGGAAATAAGAAATTACTGTATAACATTGTTTGCTAAAAAATGGTATTAAGATTATACAGGAGTAGTTTCCAACACTAATGTTGATGTATATATCGTATTATAAGCTCAACCATACTTTCTCCGTAAAACTCTCATTAAAAAGGTTATTTCTACTTCAGATATTGCCTCCTTGAACTGTGCCAGTAAAATTTCTTTTACCCGCATTTAAAGTGATTTGGAAAAGCTATTTTTGATGCAGAGGCCTCAAGAACAGGTGCTGCTCATCTTGTTCAAAATTTCATCTAAAACTATTCTAACCTGGTCTATCGCAAAAGCAGCTTATCGTAGTAACTGGAAATAAAGGTTATTTGAAAAATGTTTTGTGGTTTAGCATACAGGGCCATTCTTCAGAAGAAGGAAAGTTTGTATAAGAAGCTATTTACTAGTAAACCAGAAATGTCAGAATAAAGTATTGGACACCAACGTAGCATATCAATATTTGAACTTCCAAGTTCAAAGGAAATAGGCAACGTGTGCAGAGCAATGCCTTAGCTCTCACTGTGAGCTATGTCTAATCCCTCTGACATTTTAGAAAGCTGATTTATTTGATTACCTAGATTATATACATGTTTTGCACCAGGAGATGCTAGTTCATTATGATCCCACTAGAAAGGCACTCAGATACTGTAGTAAAGTATCTGTTAAAATGCCAGTTATTGTAGCTAAAACTATAAAGAAAAAGAGACTAGTACACATAATCCTACGTCATTCACATGCTGGAAACCCTGAGCTGAGCAGGATTTTCAAGCAGGGCACGGCACACCATGCAGATCCCATCCATGAAAAGGCAATCTCATTTTGGTCTTTTGAGCTCTTATAGGATTTTCTTAAGAGAAAAAGATTCTCGTTGTCATTTCTGATGTCAAACAAAAAGCACTTTCCCACGATAGCTTGTTGCTGCACTTTTAGATAAAGGCAAAGACACACAGGTGGCATAACAGACGGTACTGGGTGGGAGCTGCCTGCAGGCTGTTCATCCTGCAGCCAAGGGCTACGCACAGCACAAGACTGGCTTGGGGGCCAGGCTGTGTGTGCAGCACAGCACAGCGCAGGGCTGCACCAACGCAGGGTCACTCTCATAGGGATCATGAACTCCTCAGTGCACAATGGTCTGTCATCAGGATCACAGCAACACGAATTATTCATTTTGAAAGAAGGAACAACCTTTTTGGAACATGTGGTCTTTGCTGACTTGATGGAAGTCAGATAACTAGTCTTTGAAAGGTCCAAGTCCAGCTAATCAGTTTCTTGACTTCTGTTTTACAAGAATATAGCCGAACTTTTTCAACTTATTTGAGCAACAGAGTCATTTGACATTTAACTTGAGCAAAATTATATGTTGACAGATGTGTAAAACACTACAAAAACCTTTGTTATAGAAGGCAAGATCCAGAGTGCTTAGATTACCATTTTTTTTATCATGTTACCTTACTCAAGTTGATTCATCCTTAGACAACAGGACTTAAATAGGAATACAGACTATAGTCTGGGCAGATACCAGCAGAGTATTCCTCTTTCCATTTATTTCACTACTTTTTGGTAATTAAAAAAAAAAAAAAAAGAAAGAGACTCATGAGAGCGGTTTCACTACAACTTTGTACTTAGTTCACAGGAAAATTCATCTTCAAGCTTCTTTTTAGTGATATGTTATCTACTTCCAAAGGTGGGGGGTTGTGTTTCTGGTTTTATTTTCTCAGTTTGTTAAATTACAAAATACTGAATAATCCTCTATACTCTGACATGGCCCAAATCACTGACTTAAGAAAGGCACTTTTCAGCTATGCAACATTGACATGAAAAGTGTCTTCTTGATATTCTTGCTGAAACATATTTGTAGTAAAGACTTTATACAGCTCTACAGGTTATGAATTACTGCACTGTTTCCATGGATGCTTCTCTTCTCAATACAGGCACAAGTAGCATCATTAAAGTTGAAATTCTCCAACAATATAAGAACTAGACATTTTAATACTCTGACACTCCCATGATTAAATTTGAATAAGATACTTGAAATGTAAAGGAAGTTAAATTAAAGTATATTTAAAAATCTACCCTTCTCCCCACCTCAAAAAAAAAAAATTATTTGCTTTAGCTTATGGTCTGTAAATTATGGTTCTAACTAGAATAGGTAATTTACTAAAGCAGCACTGTGTTATTGAATCCCTCCGATTTTTTGTTTCGCTACCTACCTGCTAAATGTACTTTGGATTATTTGGCATTAGCTACATAATTGCATACACACTGAACAGTGGAGCTGAACATTTTCCCAGTTTAGAATAATTCTTTGCTGCTATAGAATTTTCTTCATTGTTTCTCTCTAAAGCCGTCAGTGCCAGGAAGGAGTGCAGCCAGCAGACTTTTTAAGAAGAACATGACGCAATCTGCTGATCTCCGACACGGCAGAGCAGTTCTGACTGGCGCCAGTCAGGGTGGCCCTTCAAAGCTGTTGAGGGTATAAATATCTCAGACTCACCTCTTTCCCTGCTTCCCAACAGAACCTATTTACAAATAAGAAGGATGTCCCATGTGTATAAGTGTGTGGGAGAAGGGGATTTGTTTTGTCTTCCAGCTGCCAGAGTCCTGCACACCTAACCTACACTCTAAGAGCCAATTAGTTTTTACCTCTTCCAGTGTCTGCATTTTGCAGCCAGCCACATGTACACAAACTCTATACTGTCATGGTATTGGAACACTTTCGTTGTCAGCAGCGAGCTGTCATGGAGGAAAGAGGCTGGAGCACAATAAAGAATTGTCACTGCACATTAATGCAACACTGAGCTGGCCTGAACAAAAGATGAATCGGAACTGCCACAACCGAAGAGATGGGTACTTAAGAGGACAATTGATAAAATGCTGGATAATAGACTCATGATCAACACGTGTATCATCTAGCAGTGAATTAGCAAGGATCCACATAAAGACACCAGTCATATTTTACAATGTGGATGCGCATGATGGAAAGCATCTATAAAACATCTATTTATACTGCGTCTGAAGACATCTCATGTGAACTGCGTGCCAAAGTGCTGCTAGCTTCGAAAGCCTAAATATCTGTTTGTCTTTTGGCTATATCAATTAATAAGTTAATAAAAGCACAAAAGTTTTATGACAGAAGACAATCTTCAGGAAATAAATGGCACAACATACAGAGGCTTGTTAAACTTAACTGATTAAAGATGCATAGCTACAAGGAGCCCATGCACTTAGTCTGCTGGAGAGCTGGACCTTACCAAATGTTCTTTTACTACTGTATTCAGCATTTTGCTTTTGTTTACCATTATTGCCTAAATAAAGATATCTATACATAAAATTCAGTCTTGGGTGGTAGTCCCTACAATACCAGGTATAATTATGAATTCGTAGAGAGACAAGATCTGTTTAGAGCAACGTATTCCAGGGGAAATTATAGAATACTTATCAAAGGAAAGCTGTACAGGAAAATATATTTTTATTTTTCAATCTGGATTTAATCTTTGGGGTTTTTTTTGTCTTCTTGTTCTCTTCCTTATCAGCCAAGCTTGATGATGACTCTAAATCTCTGGTTGGACTATCAACAATGCAAATATTTCTGTTCAATGCTAACTTGACACATCAGCCTTTCATTCTGTTTTTTCAAGTCTCTTTATACTGAAAGCACAACGGTTCCTTTTTCTCTAAGCATGAGGTAATTTTAGGAGCAATCTTCCAGCACTTACCCCTACATATGCTAGGTCAGACATTCATCCAACTGCCTAGCTATATTGGCTTCCATAGCACCATACTGACCTACCTTAACCACGTATACGATCTTACTGCATAGGTGAAGATAAGTATATAAGCTTCATTTGCCTAGGGGTCAGTTGAAGGTGTGATAATAAAAAAAATTGTTTGATTTATGCTCTTCCAGCAAGTACATGACTGATATTCTGCCTGACACTTCTGTGACCATAATCTTTAATTCCTAGTGGTACATCACCTCCCTAAAACTAACAGAACTGGCCAACTTGACATGACAAGACATGGTCAAAGATGTGGCTTCTGGCACCCTGCAATAAATAAGATCTAGCTGACTCCTATACAGCATTTGAGAGAGGCAAGTGTCTTCTCCTTGAAAAAGGTATCAGTAGAAAGAATCTATGGGGGAAAAAAAGAAAAACAATAGCATGCTGTCTAACGCTAGTCTTCCCCTTCTTAATAACAGATGAAAATCTTAATTATCTCTTTTAGAGTACTCCCAGTTCAACCTCCACAGTATTTCCTGTAACTTCTAATGCAATTTTAAGTAGCTTTCTTTCTCTTCTCTAAGTTTTTTTTTTGTTTGTTTGTTGTTTTTTTTTTTTTCTTGCACTGTTACACTGTTCCTTTTTGAGATCCTTGGTGTCCTGGGCAAAAGTCTGATCAAGTACCTGTTGAACACCTCCTCCCTTCCACAAAGTAGAGTTGCAGCTGTTCTGTTCTCATGTGTTTTCAATACTCCACAATCTATCAGTTATAAGTTCAAAGAAAAGCTATTCTAGTATTAGTTAGTATAAAAACAAGACTGCAAACACGGCCGTCTCATTCAAACTTCTGTTATTTTTTGAGAGAAAACCAAAGCTTTGAAAAATCAAATCTGAAAATAAATAGTACAAGAAGCAGTTATAGAATAATTTCATATAAAATGCCATTGGCATGTATTTTATTTATTAATTTGTTACATAATACTTATGTCACCAGTATCATGACTTAGTGTTATGAGTTGAAGATTATTTCACCTGAGGATCTAGATTGATCCATTGATTTTTGCCCAAATATGTCCAGATACGTTCAGATTTTTACCCAAATATATCTCACATTTCCAGATACTCCATCTCTTTGTGTACATCAGTACATGAGAGCTGCTGAAAGCTTCATTTGTTGAGATTTACAAATATAGAAAACTAGATCTTCTCCTGCACCACTGGTTGTTCTGCCACTGGCTTTAACAGACTGTCAGTCACATGGAACAAGTCTTACAGTCAGGTGACTGTAAAAAGCTGTTTACCTATTCCTCCTTTTAACAAAGTGCAAACAGTACGTGATGTAACATAATCAAATCTCTCAGTAAATGAAACCAGAAAACTGAGATTGTATTACCTCCTGAAATGGAGGTAAATGAATAAACAACACTCAACAGCCTCACAGGTGGTGGGATTATTCTGCATTTTACCAAGTATCTTCCAGTCACTGCTAGGATTGCAGTGGATCATACAATTTTGCCTTCAGGTCAGTCCCATCTGGAAAATCCCCATTTCAACAGAAACAACCCATATACAGCTCTCATAAACATACAGACAGATTTCAAAGCACCACAATGTTGAATGACAACTACGGTTTTCAGGGGATCCTGTGTAGATCTGGATCCTGTGCAGATCTGAAGTACAATGTAGATTCAAGTGCCTCTTTAGAGTTCAAGAAAATCCATCCTTCATAATCAAGGAGAACTTCTAGAAAGCCTTTTAACAGTTTAATTTGACCACATCACTTTCCCCATCAGAGTTCATGCAAAACAAAGCAAGTGCTAACGTCAGCTCTCAGAAATTTAAAGGAACTGTAATTAAGAGCAATAATGCTTCCATGATTTTAATAATTCAGGAAGGCTGAATTTACAATGTTTACTCCAGTTTTGCTATCTGTAAATAACAATTAGGCACTGAATTTAGAATTGAATATTGCATCATATTTCTTAGCAAATTAATGTGTAATTATGTTCTAATATATACTATATTCAAAGTGTGCTTTAATTTAGAGGATCTTTATACACTTGATAAAGTGATGATACAATAATACAATCCTCTCCACTAAGCCACCAGTTGATTTTATAAAGGAGAGGTTTGAAAGCATGAAGCCTTTTCAACTACAGACACTCCAAACCCAGATTTATCTGCTTTTTCCAAACTTCATCTTAGAGGTCAGGCTTCTGCTCCAGCTAAATTCAATGTTTTTCCACTGCCATCAGTAGTACCATTTTTCCAGACATTATCAATGGGTGCAAGAAAATGTTCCATATATTCTTATTTCTTTAGAATAGGATGTTTCCAAGGTAACTGTACCCAGGAGATCTACTAATAGCAAAAAGTGGAAAATAATGTAACTTCTATTTTAAAATTACTTTTCTAAAGGGAAGAGGAATTGCATTCCCACAAACTTTCTTTTGTACCTCTGTCTGTTTCTTTAACAAAATCAAAGAATGCAAAATTTAATGCTGAGGCTATATATATAATCATGTTGGGAACAGATAGAGAGGATGTATTGGGATATATTGTATTATAGTGTTAAGCGTTACCCCAAAAGAAAGAAATTGGGTAAAACTTAGTTATGTTTTATGGATGGTCAAAATGTTTCAGATAAAACAAGATCCAGCACAAACTTCTGTCCAACTGTCAAATCAAACCTGTAGGCTTATTTTTTTAAATAAAGTTAGTTATTAATTGTTGTTAGAAATGGTTTTAAAAGTTCTAGAGAATATTTCAGTAAAACATCAAAAAACTAAGCTGGAAAATAAAACATGATTTAGAACTCTGTCACTCAACCTTATGAAAGTTTACGTAAGACTGCCTCATGAGAGCTTAAGACCAGCACGTAGGCCAAGATTTCCAGCAGCGTTAACACTCCTATGATACCTAAATGCACATACAAACAAAACAACTGCAAATGCAATTACTTATGCAAACATTTACTCAATTGTTTTAGGGAAACATGACTTTTTATGCATAAATGGTCCTCATCTTATACTACAAGCCTTTAAATACAGCCTACTGCAAATTCTTAGGTTTCAGCAAAATGACAAAAGTCCTCAGATCAGAGTTTTTGGGGGATCCATGCTAGTAACCACCTTAACTTACTGGTACATAAAATGATCACCATTTTTAGTGAAATACTAACAGATAATTAAAATAGGCAAAGCATATTCTCCAAAATAAAGGGGTTTTAAAGTGGTTTCTATGCCAATGATTGACCACTTAAAAAAAAAAAAGAAAAAAGAAATGACTGCCATCTGCAAAAGGAAGGCAGTGGAAGGCAGTAGAAACCAACAGCAGTATTAGTGCACTAGACTAAATGTTTTGCATATATTTTTATAAGGACTATGGGGACTAAATGAATGTTGGCAGAAGGAAGAAAATTATCTACTGGTCATTTATTTACTTGATTTGTCTGATTCTCTGATACACAAATATTTAGGTACATTAAAATGTTATATTTTAGTTCCTAGATATTCATGTATTTACTGTTTGAAATATCCACGTGAAGATGGTAACAGAATAAATTTGATTCAGTTTTCAATTACAGCCATAAACATGAAAACATAGCCCTAGATCTATAGGAGCCCTACGTACCTATCTTGCATTAAGAAAACACATTAGGTTGCTAAAGGAAATATTTTACAGCTAAGAGTGTTTTAGTTTTCCCCTTCCTTCTTTACTCTGATCCACTGTTATTTACTATGTTTGCCTAAAATACAACTTTCCAAAAGAGATCTTTATGGCAGGTGAACACGAGCCAAGAACCAGGCAGTGTCAGGCAGTCCGACAGCAAGCTGCAGTTCACACTACATTGTAGCACAGAGGAGGAAAACAAGCCGCATTTTGGTGGCAGCCCTTGCCGTGTATCTCCACTGTGACATGACGCTGTGCTGACTCACTCGGCACTGTTGAATTAAGTGCAGTGCAGCAGGTCTGTCATTTAAATACAGGAACAAACTGCTGAGTCTAAGCCACTGTGCAAGCAGAATTAATTTTTTTTCAACCAAGAGATTACACTTAACAGCCTAAATAGAAACTCTAGCCAAGCTAGACAGAAAATGATGCATTAAAAAGCACTTCGTACAACAGCAATTGAAACATATATTGGGTTTGGCTCATAAAGATGCTTCTTGGTAGAGCAGATTTTACTACTTTTGCCTTGACTTCCTGTAGTCTGACAAATATTGGTGATCCAAGTCTTTCCAAGAATATGTAATAAAAGTAGTGCAACAGAAGTTGAAGAAAATTATGCAGTATTGCATTTTTGAATCATGGAGACTTTCAGTGTAAAAACCCTGAGAAAACAATACATCCAGTCAGACATGATACATAGAGGAGGAAACTGTAATTGTACATAATCTAAAGGGCTAAATGTTTGCATCCCACATTCTTATAAAACACGGGTATTGCAAAAGCAATGTACAAGGGCACACCAACGCAATCAGAGCAGCAGGGAGTAGGAGTGTTACAGTGCTAGCTGCTCTTTGCTGTGGTCTGCAGAGACAATCATACGATTTACACTAACATCATAGGCTAGCAGGAGAATTCAACCATTTTTTAAATAACAAAAAGGTATAAATAATAGAAGGCAGTAAAAAAAAAAAGGCATGAATTAATTGGTAACCTGAGGTTTTAGGTATAAGGCAAAAATAAATTTAAAGACAGAGGGCAGAAGGGAAAAAGGAAGCAGGAGAGACAGTAAGGCAGGAGGAAAGACTAACTGACTTGAGGTTTGAGCTGGACCTTTACATACCCATCCACCAAACTGGGAGGTTCATACACAGACAGCGAAGTGATGTGTGCCAAATAAAGACTACAGACTAGTCTACAGAAATTCCTCAGGGCATGCATCACCAGGGACGCCAAGTCTCCATGATCAAGATGCTCCACAATCAGGAGCATCTGCAGCTGGCAATCAACTCCAAAGGTAACGAACGCATCATAAAAACTCATCTGCTACTTTCAAGCGTGCAGCCATTCTCCTTGTTCTCCAATTAGGGAACACTAGAGTTCGTGCTGTACATCTATAAGCCATACATTCTTTTATTCACTCTATGATGTTCCCAGCTTTCTCTCTCCTCCCTTCAAAGCTTGACTCCAAAATAGAACAGTGTCTCAACAAGTCCCCTCAGGATTTCATTGCCAAACTATGATGCCCTTGTGCACTTATTATTAATTTCACTGGAAGGGTAGGAACGTACCAGCAATTCACATGAGGCTGTAATACCACAATATTATATTACTTAAACATCATAGTATCTAGCTTCCCTTCTCATTGCAACGTAAAGGAATAAAAGTTAAAATCCTTCATCCATACTGACTCTTAAAATTTTTTTCCTAAGTTATTACATTTAATCTTCAGCCCAGCAGAGTTTCTAAGTATTTTCTACCACTTTTTACAATGTACTTCACCATAAAAATCCATCTACCACTTGTTTATTTTTCTACCTCTGTCCCTCTTGAAGTCCTTCATGGTCTTCTCTAAACCTAAAAATTAGCAGCTCTCCCCATTACCAACTCTCTTATCAGAGATAATGTATTCTCCAGATAATTAATAAACACCCTTAACCCCTTAAGCCCCATCAATCTCCAACAACAGGGTTGTATGCAAATAACTTACTGCAGCAATCAGATGGCTTTAACTTATGTTAGAAATGGGATCAGTAGGAAAATCATAATTGTTTGATGAAATATCCATTTTCTATATCGCCCTCTGAGAAGCAAAATAACATAATGTTGTAGATAACCACTGAAACATAATAAGCTACTTAAAACTTCTTTATGCCAAGTTTCCACAAATTTTTCAGCTCTTTCACCTAGAACCTTATTTGAACTCACCTTACTGCCACTAGTTCTCAAACATTCCACCAAATTCGCAATGGTGGCGGCAGCAGCACTGACACGGAGTCTCCTTCCCCAGAGAACCACTCACGAAAAAAAGGTCGTTTGGCATAGCCCTTGCTGTTTTTACCACTTGTTACCAGTCTTTTTCAGTGAGTTGAAATAAAGTCTTCCCAAATGTCTGTAAAAGATGGGGTTGCAGTAAAATTAGATTAGAACGTAGATATAAATTGATTAGTTTCCCTGTTGTGACGAAATTCTCAAATAACCGGAGCATCCATATTGGTATCAGAGATGACACTGAGATTGTTATTGCTCATAAGAGTACGTATAAATATTTGGCTTTTTTTTTAATTACTTGATATCAAGTATTAATGAGATCACTGACATAGATCCTCAGCTTCTAGCTGAAAGGTTGGGCAAGTCTCTAGAGACACATTATTCTCAGACCAAAAAAGAAATTCAGCTGATCTAGCACAAGAGGGAACATTTATTTATTTAAATTACAGATCTTTGGAGATGTTTCCTCTGCTACAAACCATCAGCAATCTGTCTACGCTAGTCTATCTACGCTTCACCAACCAAATGAACAGTAAAAGAAAAAAAAAAAAATCAAAAGCTTTCACTTTCTGAAAGTCAAGCATCCTTTGAAACCAGCACTATAATGTACAAATAATATTCATGTATAAAATAATTGATTCACTTTGTAACTGAACATGATTCAATAGTTCTGCAATGGGTCTTAATTAAGAACAGAAAATAAATAGTAATGCATTTCACTCTTCTTCAAGTACTTCAAAATGAAGTTTTTCCACACTATGAAGTTAATGGGAGATCACTTGCAAATATAGAACCATGGAATATTTAGGGTTGGAAGGGACCTTTAAAGCCCATCTAGTTCAACCCCCCTGCAAGGAGCAGGGACATCTTCAACTAGGTCAGATTGCTCAGAGCGCTGTTCAACCTGACCTTGAAAGTTTCCAGGGATGGGGCATCTGCCACCTCTCTGGACAACCTCTTCCAGTGTTCTACCACCCTCATTGTAAAAATTTTTTTTCCTAATATCTGATCTGAATCTACCTCCCTCTATTTAAAAAACATTACTTACTTTTCCATGAAACTAGCAGCATTTTGCAAACTGGTCCTTAATCCAAAAATTAAACTCCAAAAAGTAACCCAGAAAGCATACAGATGAGCATATGCACATACTATCAAAACCAAAACCATATAATTCTACTTATACTCAAAACCTGCAAAAAGCAAAGGTTTCCTGCAGAGATGCTTGTCCAGAGTCATAAGAAATAGAGCTAATGGGGCTCTCAAGTTCTAGTTCTGTTCATTCTAGTTCCTTCTGTTGCTCCTTGTGTTTTGCAACTCTTTTGCATGCCTAAAAGTTTCCCCCGTGTTTCCTCATTGTCTTTTTTTTTTTTTTGCTTCTTCTTGATTAAATTACTCCAGCTCTTTCTGCACACAGTCTGCCCACTGTTTATCCTCTCTGCTCTCCCACACACACTCTACGTTGTGCTTCCTAAAACTGGATGCTCCACTCTTACTGATATCTCACCAAACTGGGTAGAGAAGAAAACAACCTTTTGTGTCACAGATATCTCTTTAGTTGTGGCTGTGGCTTATTGCAATGGCATGACACTGTTGACTTAGTCAGACTAGCTAGAAACTCCATGTCGTTTCCCACAAAACTTACCACTTGTTCTCCAAAAAGAACTTGTCAGTTGAATACCATTGCTTAAACACAAGATTGTATTTATCCATATTACATTAATCCAGTATCATCAATTTTTTCTTACAATTTTCCAATAATATTTCAAATTCAATCCCCTAATGCGTTTATACTTTTAACATGCATATTCTTTATTCCATTATTTATGTTTTTCTTATGGTCCTAAGAATTCCTTGCCCAGAATGCACTGGATTTTTTTTTTTTTTTTTAAATCACTGATAAGATCCCTTTGAGTACAGGTAGTCAATGAGTTTTACATTTACCTTCTAATAGTTTCATCTCGACTATGTTTCCCCAGCTTATTTATGAAGAAGTCGAAAGAGACAAATATCTCTTACTGCATTCAAGATGAATTACTTCTATGGCTTTGTAACTCACAACAAGACCTGTTCCTCTGTCAAAAGGAAATTAGCTGTTTTTTGACAAATCTATGTTGCCTGGTACTGATTTCTTTGCATCCCTCCAGGTGCTTGCAAATAGTCTGATTATTTTTAGAGACTGAAGTTGAGTGGTTTGATCTAAAATATCTTACCTTGGCTCTCCCTTCTACCTCTATATTTCCTTCCTTACAGTATTCTAGTACTTCCACTTTATTTTGGAAGATAAAAATTCTCAAAGATAACAGCTGACAGTTCTGAGATGCCATCAGTCATTTCTTTCAATTGATCATGCCCAATGTATAACACGGCATCAGCCTTTCCATTGTGTGGGATTTGTCATGCCTCATACTTTGATAACAGTCACTGCTGTAAAAATTAAAGATATTTTTGAAATCACACATATTTTTGAACTTTGAATCCACCAATATCAGTTCTTCATTTTGTGAAATAAAATAAAGCACTTTGAAATAAATCCTTCTCTTTCTATCTAAAATTAATTGATCCCCCTCTGTCTTCATGTGTATATAATAAAACAGGTACTCAGAGACATTAAGAATAAGATACAGGAGACTGAATTTTCTGCTCTTTAGGTCAATTTAGGATCCTGCAAAACATCTGAATACTTTTCAGTACAATTAAAAATATCTTACTTCAGCAGTTTCTTCCCTTGTTAAGGTAAAAGGCTGGAGTAAAAAGGAGGTCAATAGACCCCTGGGGCAGAGCACAGACGGAAAAGCAGAAGAGTTGTCCAAACAGACTAGTTACACCTGATAAACTGAGACATAATTTTGGGGTTAACAAGGACCTTATCATTCTTCTCACCTTCCTGATTCCCCAGGCAAAGGGAGATCAGCCCACGCACCTCCCACTTCCATGACCATTACCATCACAACCTCCCATCCTTTGTTTTTCATAGTAATAAGAGTCCTATGTGCATGGAAAGAACTGCTGGAATGACTGGATGCTTGGCAAAGCAGAACTATGGGACAACGTACCATGGAAACTCTTGTACCAGAGACTAAAGCTAGACTCCTGGCCCTCGGAATTAAGGTTATGTGGCCTATCACACATCAGTGACATTTAGATAGATGTACTTAAAGAGAAAATACCATGTCCAGAAAATTCATGAACAGGAACAAAGCTGTTGCTGCACTGTAGTATCAGAAATTCTTTTTAAAGCATTTGGTATAGACAGAAAATTCAAAAAGCAAGCTTATAATTTAGATTTCGCTTTCAGTGAATATGGAATTTGAAGCAGTGTGGAAAGTAATCACTCAGACTATGGAAATGATTATGTGAAGAACTCCAACATCCATTTTTTCTTTGATATTTATGATATCTCTGAATGCATTCATTAGATGCAAATATTCGCTGTCTGGTTTACTCAAAGAGTTGTTATGCCCTCTGTGTTTACTGTTCATTCTTGACATTTGACACTTGTTGATTATGGTGTGCAAACAGCCCTTTAAGTCACACCGATTTTCATCCCTGACTGGATGACTGAAATTTATAAACAAAATCTTCTAACAACCAAACAAAACAGATTCTTTTACAACATAAAAAGAAAAAAAAAAGAGACCGAAAAAAAATCACTAGGCAAGTCACACAAATTTAGATTGGTTTTGGATTTTTTGCCACTGCTGTGATTCAAAAACATACCATAGCTCATCTGCCTTAACATGAACAAATAGAAACCAGAGAAAACTCTGAACTCTGGAATGCTTATTAGTTTAAAAAACCCACCCTATATTATTTAAAGAGTTACTTGTCTGGCTTTAGCAGCACTCTCACACTCCTAAGACACATAAGAGATGAATGAATATATATTTTGGCATTACATTTATGCAGAACTTATGAATAGAGTTTGGGATTTCTGAGGGCTAACTCTGAAAGCAGAAGAATAAACAATCAAATTTAAAAGTACAGTCCAGGTTTCTTGTGCATCAGATTGTATCTTGATTTCTATTAAGACTGAATATCTAATCAACAGGAGAACTTAACCCCACCAGCGAGATGCCATGTATTTCATTATTCTTCGGAAATTTACAGAAGCATGGATAATACCTTCTAACTACCTCACATTTAAAATGGTATCGAAAACATATTTTCAAAAGAGTATTTTTCAATAAAAACGGTATTTATAAAGCAAGTAAGAAAGTAAATAAATAAATAAATAACATTAGTATTTATTTTTTATAAATCCAGAGGGGAAAAACCTATTGACTTTTCCACATTACTGCTACACCTACAGTCTATTTATATGTTCTTTAGATATGATATAAACTAAGAATCCTGTAATTTCAACATTTCTGTTGGTAGAGAGTGGGAAGCAATGTTAACTTTTACACACATTCTGGTTCAGATCTTCAGCACAATTGAAGTTAGAATTATTTATTCCTGCTAAGATTTTTTTTTAATGTATTATTAGAGCACAAACCCACATAATCTTGGGAACTGGCTCAATACTTGCACTCAAAAGAGTTGTGGACAACGGCTTGATGTCCAAGCGGACATTACTGATGAGTGGCATTCCTCAGAGGTCACTATTGGGAACAACATAGTTTAACATCTTTGTTGGTGACATGGACAATGGGACTGAGCACTCCCTCAGCAAGTTTGCTAGTGACACCAACCTGTTTGGTGCAGTCAGAGGGAAGGGATGCCATCCAGAGGGACCTTGACAGGCTTCAGAGGTAGGCACGTGTAAACCTCATGAAATTGAACGAGGCCAAATGCAAGGTCCTGCACATAGGCTGAGTTAATCCCAAACACAAATATAGGCTGGGCAGAGAATGGATTGAGACCAGCCCTGAGGAAAGGGATTTAGGGGTATTGGTGGATGAGAAAGAAGCTCAACATGAGCTGGCAGGGCGCACTTGCAGCCCAGAAAGCCAACCACATCCTGAGCTGCATCAAAAGAAGCATGGTTAGCAGGTCGAGGGAGGTGATTCTGCCCCTCTACTCTGCTCTCCTGTAGTACACCCCATCTGGAGTACTGCGTGCAGCTCTGGGATCCCCAACATAAGAAGGATGCGGACCTGCTGGAGCAAATCCAGAGGAGGGCCACGAAGATGATAAGAGGACTAGAGCATCTCTCCTATGAGGAGAGGCTGAGAGAGCTGGAGCTGTTCAGTCTGGAGAGGAAGAGGCTCCAGGGAGACCTCATAGCAGCCTTCCAGTATCTAAAGGGGGCCTATAAGAAAGCTGGGGAGGGACATTTGACAAGGGCCTGTAGTGACAGGACAAGGGGGAATTGCTCTAAATTGAAAGGAGGTAGATTTAGATCAGACATAAGGAAGACATTCTTTGCTATGAGGCAGTGGAATAGCGTCCAGAGAAGTTGCAGATGCCCCATCCCTGGAAATGTTCAAGGCCGGTCTGGATGGAGCTTTGCGCGACCTGGACTAGTGGAAGATGTCCTTGCCCATAGCAGGGGGATGGGAACAAGATGATCTTTAAGGTCTCTTCCAACCCAAACCATTCTATAATTGTATGACAATATGATTGCTGGAGGGAGTGGATTGAAGGCATCATCCTGTCAGGAGTTATTACAAAGGCTAAATGTGACAATAAAGCAGGAGAGTAATAGAGAAAAAAGTCTGAAAAGGGAAAAGGAACGTTATTTTTACTGCAAGATCTGCAGATTACTATAAGGTTTGGAAGGTACTTTCTAGGACTTTTAAAATCTTTTCATATAAAAAGAAAGTGAGCAGGGCATACTGACCTGTTAGCTAAGTGTATTATTTTGATGAAGAAGCGTGAAGCCACAATAAATGAAATTTTTCACAATTACTCTTTCAGATCCCACTGAGGAACAAACAGCCACAGAGGTAATACAGAGTATGGTAAAGATGGTTTACAGCAGTATATTGCAGTTACAGATCATGTCACTGTCATTTAAAATGAAAGCCTTAAAATCTATACTTTAAAATGTTACACTGCCTGTAAAATATGTGAGTTGCCTCTTCCACGAACAGCACTGATATTTTTCACTCCTTCATAACACTCTGCCCTCACACAGGTTAATTACAACTTTTGAGTGCAGATAGAAAATACTTCTTTTAAAGTATTACAGTAATCTTTTCTGTTTGCCATAGAGCTTATCCATCAGCTGCAAAGCTTCTTTATTTTGTAAGGAACTCATTCAACTCATATTGAAGTCAAAAGTCAGACTAGCAATGGGAACTAGCTTGGGATCTTAATAATTTTTTGACCCTTGGCAGCATTCCAGTTGATGAAGGGCTTCAAAGGTCTAGAATTCTTAACTCTGATTTAATTTTTCCCTCCTTTGAAAGAAGTGGGCAGGTAAAAGGTATTTTTTGACATGTTTGTCTAAAGCATAAGGACTATGGCTGACAGCTCCATTCCTGAAGCCCAATGGCACATCTTAACTGCAGGAATAAAGCCTATCTGTGCATAACTTATTTTGAGTCAGCCTGAGGCTAAGGAGTGAACTTCTATAAGCACCAAGAACTGCTTCTAAACTTGCCAGTTTCCAGCTTTCAAAAGAAACACATTCTTCTAGAGCCTTGCATCTGGGAGCACGTGCTTTCAAAAATGCATACATTAAAAACCCAGGCCCCTGTCAAAACAAAGAATTATTCCAAAAACAAAGCTGTCTCACCTACCCACTGACATCTGGATGAAGATGGGAGAGAATGCGCAATTAGTCTAAAACATCAGATTCATCACTCATGAAGCCTAAATTAGATTTACTTCCTTGAAAGGTGGATGTTTGGAAGTTGGAGGGAGAAGCAGAAAATGCAGTCAAAGAACAGAGGACAATGGGAAACATGGGTACAAGGGTTGTGTCTTGTTTGGGAGAGACAGGGGAGTAGGTGAGGAGAGTGGGAGGAAAGAAGTGCATAGCTGAGGAAGTGTGGCATGAGTGGTGAAGGACATAGGCAGAAAGAATGAAAAACTATTTCCAGCATAAATTAGAGCCACATCTGTAAGCCCAAGACAAGCCTTGCCCTACTACCCTGCCTCCACCTACATGATGTTCTGATCTGGAACCAGGAGGGCCATAGGGAATGAGTGCAATAACTGTACACGAGACTCCGCTTCAGGAAGGGAACGGCACCCATGAGTTCACCTTAAAACATCACCTCAATGTACTGCTGAATTCAAAAGTTGTTTACTTAGCTGTTTCCTTTATGTTAGGTAGCTAATAAATTCAAAAGCATCTAATGACAAAAAAAAATAATAGTGGAATACTAAACAGTGAAAAAAAAAAAAAAAAAAAAAAAAAAAAAAGCTATTTCTAGAGCACCAAAGCTAAGAGGTCATGCAATAACATTACAGGTTTCTTTGAGTGAGGAGTGTAACTTTGGAATACGGTGGCTGCAAAAATCCTTATAGGCAAATGATCTGTGGCAAGGATTTAGTGGTTTTAGTTACAGAAAAAATGACATTGTGTGTACAACACTGCTAAATTGTCTATAATGATATGCAAATTTATAAAGTAACTCAAAAGAGCTGAAAAGAACAAGAATTCACAGAATCAGAGAAAATTCTTCTGATTGCAAGATGGATGAGCCTAGAAGTGAGATTTGTAAGCTTAATTTAATAAAGGAATACATTTGGATACTCATCCAAAGACTACCCAAATTCATTAAAGAAGACACTAGACTTCTATTAAGGGCAAGGATATACCACAGGGATATACATTCAGACATCAAACAGAATACGTGCTGTATACCAAGAGCAAAATGATTGAAGTCTGTATGTCAATAACTATAGGCAGGTTCTTGCCTCCAAAAATGCCAAGTACATACGCGTGACATTGTCTGTTGTGGCCATGTCAGGAAAGTTGTTTTTTTTTTTCAAACTCTCTTCATTTCAGTAGACTATAGAAGCACTGCAAAATGTACTACTTCCAATTATAATTTCCAGATTTCGCATATAAATAATTTCTGTGGGACATTAACCAAAAAACCCCCCCACAAAAACAGTTCAAACAGTAGAAAGGACACTTTGTTTACTGCTCCTTTCTGGCCGAGCCAAGTTAAGAACTGCAGAAACACCAGGAAGTGACTGTTTTAAAAATATTTCTGTTTCCACATCTAAAAGAAAAAAGGCATAAAATTCTAATTTCAAAAGCTTTTCTCAAGAAAACTGTGCCAGACTTGTCTTGGAAATACACAGTCTGCATGCAGCTCAGGCACATTCAAATTCCTCAGTGACTACCTCAACTCAGAGAGCAACCCAAAGTGCTGGGAAAGTTAGAAATTTGCATTCCCTGAAACAAAATTTGTACCACATTAGGACTACTTTTTGATTACACAACCACCATGCCTTCATTGCACAGTTGCTTGGGATAAAACTCAGATAAAGGCCCTAATTAGCTGGAGAGTTAGGGGACCTAAAATCTGTGTCTTCTCTCCCATTTCTGATCAGTGTTACTGATGCCACCCAGCAAGTGACACTAGCACAGGTTTGCATTGCAACACCAGCAATATGGAACTGGCCAGAAGTACGAAGGAGATGATAAAATTATATGCCTCAAATGTTTGAGAAAACAACAAACGTGAATAAAGAAAGTTAAGGTAAACATGGGCATGTTCATATGCAAAAGAGATGGTATACAAGCAGAGGAAATCAGGGCCAACAAAAATATTTTTAAATGTAGCATTGAATGGTTTAGTGCAATAATCTCAAAGTGTGTTATTAATAAGAACTAATTTTTCTTTCATATACGTTCTTTTGTAGACAACTACTAGAATTCCCAATTTCTGAATAAGAATTAGAATAGTAATGAGCCTGGTCCAAAGCCTACCAAAGTCAGCAAAGTTCTCCGTCAAGAGGAAAGTAATCTATGTGCTTTGCCCTGCAAGAGAGATATAGGATACAGGCACTTGCATCTATGACTCCAAACTTGGAAAAAAAAGAGTTGTCTCTCTAACTATCACAGATGTAATTTGTATGCCTACAACAGAGATATATATCAGGCCTTACTTCTGAGAAAATTGTGTCTATGCAGCAGATTGTGGTCAGGCCATGAGGCATCACTTCTATTAATAACAGTTACATGAAGAACTAACAGACTGTCTATTTTTGAGCATAAAAGTTTGGAATGTTAAAAAAAAAAACTTCACAATTGTTTTTCCATCTAATCCTAGATACAGTCAATTAAGGAGAAAAATTATGAAAGCAGCAATTCAAATTACCTGGTTATTAATAACTTATCTACACTTTCATCATTAAAGCACAAAGGTTTATCCCTGAAATTGTGTCAGAGAAATCATTCAGACAGCTATCTGATGTAAAATAGTGAGTTCAAATTATATTCTTAAATGCTGATATGACTTGGGCAGCTTACTAGAGACCTATAAAAGTAATCTGAAACGCAAGGGCATGACAAGAAATCACCCGCTGAGTGTAGTCACAGAATAAAAATGTGATCATCAGTAGCAGTGAGCTCCTGTCAGTCACGCTTGTCTACGATTCCTGCAGGAGAGAGAATATTTGCTCAGATTCCCGTATTTATTTGCCTGCTGTGCCTGTTTTGATATCTACCTGACAATCTGCGGAGAACGAGTGGCACACGCGAAAGCTGAGGAGTGTCAGCACTGAGATGAGATGAGGGCTGACTGTATTACCATTTTAAATGGTCTGCCTGCCAAGTGCTGTGATTTTGTTCCTCCCTTACCTGTCACGATTCATTAACCGGCTCTCACTGCAGGCCTGGGCTGCTGAGAGCCCTGTTCAGCCCCTTCTTCTGGATGACAGCTGCAGTTACCTCCTCCTACAGCAGCAGATCCCCCATTTTCCTTCCCTCCCTACACCGAGGGCGCTTGTGTCCACGTGTGTGCAAAGGCACGTACACACGCCACAGTACATGGCACGACTGAACGTGCCAGGGCTGCGGGAGGTTGTGTGCTGTGTTCAGCCTATTAAGCAAGAAAGCCCCTAGTGCTTGAGGACTGCTCCGAGGCCAGCGCACAGGAGAGAAATATTTGTTCCTCGTTGTTGCCTTCGATGAGGTCAGTGAGGCAAGAGAGACAGGTCGTAACACATCTAACCTGCAATTCGCATCAGGGTTTAAACAGCAGGCTTGCAGTAGCAAAACACTGCCTGCAGCAAAAGAAAAGGAGTTATCTCTCTTTATAATTTATATAACAGCAGAAAAATTAAATAGTACCATCAAACAGGTAATAGAAAACCTGATATGTTTGGATACACAGTGATATAACTTCTTTCTTTTTCAGGTTAACATTCAGTAGTGGGATTAGCTTCTCTGAAACACAGGCAATTCTCTAAGATGAGAGCAAAGTTCTGTATTTGAAGGGTGCCATTTAGAAGAACATTGATATTTCATTTATAGATGAACATTCACAAAATCTTCACCTGACTCCTGCATAAAATAACTTGATCCTACACTGCACTGAGCAAATATTTAGTTTTCCCAGTCTTGTGTACCATAATCTTAATCTTTTGAACTATTAACACTCAGCAAGTTCAAATTAGTGAGGCCATTTAGGAAAGAGTGGGCAGGACAATATCCTTGATTTCTGTTGGAAAGAGAACACAGCAGAGCGTAAGCAATCCAGGAGGTTCCTGGAACGCATTGATGATAACTTCCTTCTCCAAGTGAAAGAGGAGCCAATGAGAAGAGGTGCTATGCCTTGTTCTCACCAGCAAGGAAGAGCTGCTGGGGAATATGAAGCTCAAGGGCAGCCTTGGCTGCAGTGACTGTGAGATGGTGGAGTTCAAGAATATTAGGGCAGTGAGAAGGGGGTGCAGCAAGCTCACCACCCTGGATTTCAGGAGAGCAGACTTTGGCCTCTTCAAGGTTATGCTTGGTAGAGTACCATGGGATAAAGCCCTGGAGGGAAGAGGGGCCTAGGAAAGCTGGTTAATATTCAATGATCACCTCCTCCAAGCTCAAGACCAATGCATCACAACAAAGAGGAAGTCAGGCAAAAATGCCAGGAGGCCTGCGTAGATGAACAAGGAGCTCCTAGACAAACTCAAACACTCCAGAGAGTGAAAGCAAGGACAGGTAGCCTGAGAGGAATACAGAGAAATTGCCCAATCAGCCAGGGATCGGGTTAGGAAAGCCAAAGCCCTGATAGAATCAAAACTGGCCAGGGACATTGAGGGTAACAAGAAGAGCTTCTGTAGGAATATCTGGGATAAAAGGAAGACTACAGAAAATGTGTAAGGAAACAGGAGATCAACTTGGTTATCTGGGACATGGCTGAGGTACTTAACAACTTCTTTGCCGCAGTCTTCACTGGCAAGTGCTCTAGCCACACCACCCAAGTTGCAGAAGTCAAAGCCAGGGACTGGGAGAATGAAAAACCACCCACTGTAGGAGAAGTTCAGGTTCAAGACCATCTAAGGAACCTGAAGGTGCAGAAGTCCATGGGACCTGATGAAATGCATCTGTGGGTCCTGAGTGAAATGGTGGATGGAGCTGCCAAGCCACTGTCCATCATATTTGAGAAGTCATGACAGCCCGATGAGGTTCCTACTGACTGGAAAAGGGGAAACATAACCCACATTTTTAAAAAGAGATAAAAGGAAGACCTTTACCATTTGGTAAATTTTTGAAGTATGCTTAAATATATTTTAGCCACTGTCACAATCAGCTTCTTCTGACCTTCAAATGTTTGAATTTATTCTAGTTGGGTTCATAGACCCTTATATAACAATGCAGTTACACCACAGAGTGTAAACAAACACATGTGAGGAAAAATGAAGATTTAAAAATTAGAATATTTTTTAAACGTTAGGAAAGAACTAATTATTTTAATTTAGAATATCTGCAGTATTTTAGTAATATAGTTTAAATGTAAGCAATATATAATTGACTGCAGCAAATAAAAATATCGTCAAAGATGGAAGGACAACAAATCTTGCATTTTGTTTTGAATTTTTATTTACTAGCTAAAAAGACTACTGAAAGTTTAAAAATTCAATGTATTAGCATTTCAGAAATCTGACCAACTCTAAAACTGCAAGCCAGACCAACATAACAGCAGCTAGCTTGCTTTCAACTACGGTCAGAACCAGAAGAATTCACATATCAGAGAGTTACAGAATACTTAATCACTAAAAAATGTTCCTTCAATTTTCTCTCAGTTATTAACCGTTTTTTTTTTGTTCTGAAATACAGAAGTCTTTATACCATAAAAAAAAAAAAATTGTACAGTGTTATGCACTGCGTAAAGATAGATTTACATCTAATAGTTTAGGGCTTGTTATCTCTTTTGTTCTAATTAATATTATTTTTCTTGTATGCGGAAAATCTATATCAGACAGCGTTCCTAATTAATTGGGCAATTAGATAAGATGCATGGTTTAATAAACTGAATTTTAGAATGAGATCCTGGTTTTCCTTGAAATGAAACACTTGGGAAGAGTACGCAGTGCAAGATCAGGTGGAAAAGGCAGAGCTCTTCTCTGTGACCTTCCCTTGCTCGAGCAGGTTTCTGGAGGTTTTAGAGTTTTGCAAGGTTGTTTCAGCAAAGGAACTCTCTAAAAGAGTACATATTCCCTTCTTTATTTGCCTTCCATTGACACAATTCCCCAGGCCCCTCATGAGAATATGGGTTTTAGGAAAATGTCAATATCAGAATGTCATTTATTTATAGTATTCATTCAGCTTTTCTGAATGATAACCAGCATTACAAAAACTGGGAATTCCTAAACCTATGAGAAATCTGTTCTTGCTCTGTTTGGTCAGCTTTGTAACTGCTTCACACTAATTATCAGTAGAAAAAGCAACATTGGGAAAATCCTTTTGAATAGGCAATAAACACTAATATGTACTTTCCAATAAGGAGCTAAAAAGTACCCACGGCACTAGAACAACGCTTTAATATGAGTCAAATTTATGAACAGAATGTGCTACAAAAAAAAAAATTTAAAAAGCAATATGTACACTTTCATGATAACCTAACCAGACCCTACACAGACTTATTTCCATGCTTATGGTCTTCCATAATTCCTTTGCCGCAGCTGTATATATTTATGTAAAAACACAGTCTTTCACAGGGAGCTGATTTAAATAGGAGGAAAAGTGGAATATAATTAAAAGATACAGGTACTTCATTCAGGCTCATAGAGTTGATACAAAATTCAGAGACACTGCTTGATACAGTGCCATGAATATCCACTATAATGGCTCTGCATAATGATGGTCCCGTCAATAAATATGAGATGCACTGTAACATTTACACCATAAAGAATGTTTTAGCCCTTGCCTTTCCATAGTTCATGAATGCCATTCTTTAAGATCAAATAACAGTTACTGACTCTGAGTGGATTAAGGCTTAAGCTTTTTTTTTTTTTTTTTTTAATATGAATGATAAAAGGCTCATTTTTTTCTTCTACAGTGAAATGCTAAAATGCTGGTAAAAGCATAAATTGTATTAAAATGGAACATTCTGTGAATAACTTAACAGCATCAAAAAAAAAAGGCAAGAAAATAATGCATTCATTTTCTCATTCACTTATAAAATCTATAAACTATAGACCCCTTCAGGGAGCATTAGATATCATTTGCAGTATGAAAAGGAATGGCTTTCAGATAAGGAAATTAATCAGTGTGAGTTCCGTGAATCTGTTAACTACAGATAATAGTTTTTAGGCACTGAAATCAATAACCTGCAGCCACTCTCCCTTTGCGACCACTCCAGACATTCTAAGACATAACAGGGCTCTCTTTAATTAGAATTTGGGTCAATGTAAAAAGTGACACACCAAAGAGCTTGTCAAAAAGAAAAGCTTAAATTTAAACTTTCCTACCAAATTTGAGCCAAATAATTTGAATCAAATAATTGATATATAAAACCCTAATCCCGCCAACAAAACGAAACAACCATCTCTGCAAGTTTTCAGCTTCAAATAAATATTCTTATCACTGTTAGCCCTAACAACAGAATATCCATTTTACTGGTCAGCCTCCAGGCACTAACACGATTGTCAGCTGTGTGCAGACCTTCCTCGCACATCTAAGCTGGGACTGGGGATCCCATAGCCAGTAGAATCTCTGCATGGACTGACTGCAGAGGTCCTCCCAACCTCTGCACCAAGTCTCACATGTCCCAGAGCTTCCCTTAGACCCTACTACTAACTCCTAGGTCTCTGGCTTTGGAAGATGCCACTGACAGCTCAGAAGGTGAAAGTGGTATTCCACAGTTTATACCATGCCCATTTCCGAGCCAGATCCAAACAGTTGCAAAGTCTGAGATCACATTTTCTAGCATCTCTGGCAATAGGACTAGCACAAAGGAAGCTCTTGCACTCTTCCATCTGAATATTGAAACAATAACTCAGGCTGTGGGCTCATGCACTTAATTTGAAGTGATCTTGCTCATTTTTATTCCCTAAATTCACTTTTCACACAGATGTACTGTCTTGTCACACCAGTGGCTTAAAATCATTTATTATCCCTAGAACTGGAATTATAAAATACAGTCATTCGCCTTAAAGAAAGAAAATTCACAGCATTTTAAGCAAGAAAGAGATCCATTCCCCTCATTTTGATTCTCTTTCACACAGTATGTTCTACATTGGGCCTTGGCAGGATGAGATATGTCTGGGCTGCTGGAGATGCTGTCTTTCAGATAATGAGACATAAGGCCAAAACTGTCGCTTACGTCACTAAAGTACCTCATAGTACTTCTTTAGACACTTTTCCAGGACATTAACAAAGATATAATAAGAATGACATCATGCAGAGAAGCAAAAATAAACAACTAGCCCTTAAACTGTAGAATTATTCTTAGTAGCTTACAATAGTGGAAAACAACTAAGATCATATATAATCAATAACTTGAATATCTCAAAGAAAAGATAAGGCTCTGAAATAAAAATAAGTGAAGAAAGGAGCTTTGATTTTCAGAGGTTCCTCAGCAGAAAGAGTGAACAGAATTCAGTGTAACTTTTTAACAGTTTCTCAAAGGGAAAGCAATCTCGCTTGGGTTAGCCAAATGGATCCCCAAGTAGGCTCCGATTTAAAAACTAACTATCCAGGATGAGTACTAGCAATAGGTCTGACAAAGTTAGCTGTTGAGGTTAACTTGTTAAAGTTCCCAAGCAGATGAAATATTAATTTGTAAGAAGATGCTTTTTTCCAGAAGAAAATGAGTGCAAATCAGAAAAATGCCAATCAAAAGGCACACCCACAGAGAAAGGCAGAGAAAGACTACTGCACATCTTTTTTGTCCCTCACAGATCTGTATCTACTTTAGGAGCTTTATTGATATGCAACAGCTTTGCCTACAACTGCCAGAAAGTTGTCATCAGCCCACAAAATCTGGAATTAAATGCTCCAGCTGCAAAATCTTTCTCAACAGAATATAGTGCCCCATCACAGTTTGTCTGCTGTGACCGCCTGTGGGTACAAGCGTCTTCTGTAAGGAGGAGGTCTCACTTTTCTCTATGTAAGGAGTCCCTGGCACTAGGCAATACTGGACCGTCATTCCAAAGAGCAAAGAGGTCACTTTGCAGCAATGGCACTGGAATACAGACAAAAACAAGCTCTAACAACAGGATTTCCACAAAAAGGAGAGTAACATATAACATCAGGAAAGGCACTGAGAAAATTGTACTGCCTCTGCTATAAAAAAAAAATACTCATGCTCCAATTGTCTGTAGCTTTTTAACATTTGTTAATAACTGCAGATTATGGTAATGCATTAATCTTGTTGCTACTATTTATTCACATTGCCTTCTAATAGGAGCAATACTCTTCTTGAGTCAAAAAACGTATACTAAGCAGTTGATTCTGTGACATTTTAAAGTTTTAACAACAGCTAATCACACAAACAAGTCAAGCACTGCATGCCTGAATTAATACAAAATGATGAACATGAATATTTCTAAATATTCTTTTAGATGTACTGAGAGCCTGGCAGGTTTTTCTGAACAATTTGTGATGCTACTAGAAATGCCTTCTTGACAAGGCTACAAAATGACACAATCATGTAACTACATATTGCAGTGACTACCACCAAAAAAGTCATCAGTTGCTGTAAACCAGCAAGATTTCACATAGCTCCTTACAGGGTTACATCAAAATACAACGGCTGAAGTAGGTCATCTATGAGCTACAGTTTGCTTTCCACTACATTCATGATAGCAAATCCTGACAGAAATTTTGCCTCTGATAAACTGTGCAAGCTAAGGGAAGCAGGTACGAAGTCTTTAATTAGAGCATCTGAACCTCTGCTGATTTAACACAGAAAAGAGACACGTCGCAGCATTCTCTCAATTTTCTAGAACATCCACACTTGAAAACAGTAATTCGCAGAAGGCTTGCTGTGCTCCTATGCCAAGCAGGGAGCTAAAAGAGCACAGATGAGCTTCTTTAGAAAGAGACCTATATGTAAAATCCTAGATACACATGAGAAACCTAGAACATTTTCCCCAAGTGGAAAAAGATTATTATTCCTAGTGGCTAGTGCTTTTCTGTGAAACCTCAATGTCCCTCCCTGTCTCTGAACATTCAATACATTTCTCTCAGCTGGGAGAATTGCACAGTCACAGGGAATAATGGTAGCTTCATATAAAATAATTCTGAAAAAAGGCCCCATCTTAGAGAATGCATATGCTATAATTACCACAGATAAAAAAAAAAAAAACATGTTTTCCTGCTTTATCAGGCCTTCTTTGACTGCATTTTAATGTTTTTACTTAAACGTCCTACCTAGGACTGCAACAGCTAAACAGTCATGTTATATTAGGATGCTTCTTACTTTGCTATCCACAGAGTTACTGAATCAATATCTAAGAGCACACCCTTTTAACATGGCTGCTTATACAGTGAAGAATCCTCAACCACAAAAAAGGCAAAGGTACCTGCAATGTCTGGCCGATAGTAGTGGTGGAGACATCAGCAGATAATGCTAGTGGAATGAATTGGGTCCACTAGCCAATCTGGATCTTCACGAAGATCCAGATTATGCACAGATGCACTGGCATCGTCTTTGGCACACCTAAGTCCCTTCTATCCACGGTGTTCACTGAAGGCGTGCTGCAGCTGGAGCACATGGAAATGGAGATAATCCACATGTCACTGATGCGTGCTGAGAGACTTCCCTCTTTCAGCTCTCAAATTCAAACACTCTGATGATCTGGGAAATGAGATGAAGAATGAACATAAAATTAGCATCACGGTGACAAAGGAACATGTCAAAAATATTTCAGAAGTCATTGAAGTTGCTGCTTTGCACTAACATATTTCCTTTTGCTATTCTACTGGAAAAAAAAAATACAGGTTTAATATTTGTAAACTCATATTTGATTAGGAAAAGACAAGTATGAGTTGCCAGCTTAATACTTCTATGTCGTAGCTGACTGATCCGAGTGAAACATGCATATGACAATGTTGTAATTTCCTTGTTCCTCATGAAAGTGTATTTTGTCCATAAACAGTACACCCTACTATTTATTATCTTTACAGACAGTTCTTCATTTCTTGCCCTCTCATTCACTCTTCCTCTATCATCACTGCTACATATTTCTGAAAATTTATACATACCATGTCCAATTAATACATATGGTTTTCTACTGCAGATGAGCAACTCTACCAAAAATTTGATACAACATATGACATTTAAAGTAAAGCCTTTCTACACTGTTACATAACAAGGCCCAGGCGCAACCTTTTCTGTGCATGAATCTTCATCCTTTAGAAGTCCCCCCAAAGTGACTTAGGACTAGGTATGAAACTGAGATGAGATCAATCTGAGGGAAGAAGTGAAAAAAGGAAGATATTTCTGAAGCTTACTCCATCACCAATCTAATGGAAATAACTGTAAAATCTGACAAAACTGGGGAAGCCATTTTTACTGTGGGAACAGGCAGCACATGACAGATGGCAGGCTATAAGAGCATCTTTTAGTGAGAGACAGTCTGAGTATGGACAGATTCTGCAACTGAATGTGTTGTGAGGAACAGCCTGCTTGAGCAGTCAGCTCAAGGGAAGTGTGCTTGCCTGCTGAAAGGGTCCAATTGCCTTTTTTATTATTTTTTTTCTTTTTTTTGGTACATATCCCAGCCAATTCAAAGATGCAACGTGCTATATGGGATGAAGAGGAATATTATGAGTAGCTAATCCACCATGGAGGATTCTGGGTCTGTAAATTATTTAACCGTACTGAAGAATGATTACACTTCCCAGGCCAGTCCTTTAAGGTGATAAAACGTACTTATCAGCATCAATGAAGCTATATCGATTTAACACAAGTGAACACATGGATTTTTTACTTGGGAATCAATGACTGGGTTTTTTTTCTTATCAGTTAACAGCACAGAGCCTCCAACAATAGGGAATGATTACAACTGCACAGAGTACATCATATGCATGACCAAGTGTCATTAATCCTTTAAATCTTCAAAATGTAAAAAGGTCAGTATTTTTGTTTAAAAGTTGTTAGCTATATGAATAGCAAGTGACCTGTAGGTCACATATTCCCTTTCAGAGAACAGACAGAGATTATGGCCTGGGCTTCACATCAGAGCTTCATCTCATTCAGATGGTCAGCACCTTCTGAAGAAAGCAGCTTTTCCCCATTATGATTACATTTGTATCTATGTCACTTCAGGGAAAGAATCTTGTCCCCATACTATGCAGATGTCACGCCTTCATGTTAAGAACTGGTGATGGATTCACAGAAATATATACCCATTGTCCTCACAGACCTTACCAAGCTACACCAAATCTTGCTACCCTGTGAGTAAATCAGGACTTCGCTGAAACCCCCAGCAGTAGGAAATTTACTTCCAGTGAAAAGGTGGACACTAAGCATGAAACATAAAGCTGTGGTTCATTATAGTCTTTACTTAACCTGTTCTTTCAAAGCTCATCTGTGAGTGCTCAATAGAAAGGTGAAGGATCAACTGCCAACTTAAATGTCTTGACAAGCCTGAACTGAAACTGTTAATGAGAGTGGCAACAGTTTTGTCATGTTTCTCCCTTGTCCACATCCTTTAATATGTGTATCTAACATACACCTTATTTATATAAAATTTGAGTAATCAGCTTAACTGCACATCCTTTTCCTATTCTTAGTCTGCATTTTGTGATTAAATGTTGCTGCCGTTCTAGCAAATAGGCCTCTTCTATTAAGTTCAAAATTGACAGAATTTCTCCCCACAGTCTTGGTTTGTCAGCATTCCCAGTAATATCCAATGAATTTTGACTAAACAGAGACTGCAGACCATGTAGAAATTTACAGAAATTTGGCATTTCTCCATTTCCTGCAGCATTTACAAAGTATTTTGTTAAATGATACGTCTTCTGATTCTTAATTAAATGATTTGCTATTTTTTTTCAGTTGTAAACATTCAGCCTCAATGAATAAATATAAATATTTTTGTCTATGTGACATGCAAATATATTTTATGTGAAATTCAGACAATTACACATCTCTTGATAAATACAGTTTACATGCACTTCTCCCTCTCAAAACCTTATACACTGAAAAGAAACACATTCATTCACACCAAGTGGATTGCTAGTAAAAGGAAATACATCTTCAGAGGAACAGAAATTATTATTCGTATCTTGTTTTAGAAAAATTACAAAAGTTGTCCATACACATACACTTGGAATTGACAACACTATTTCACAATGACATAGTCAAATACTAATATCATAATAGTCCAGTTGGTGCACATCACCACAGGCCTCACCATTTCTCTCTACCTTTACTTTTTTTTTGTCTTACAAGAGTGAAGAAGGAGGAAATCAGAGTAGGTCTAATTTTGCATACATCTTCCATGTTGTTCAAATAGACTTTCTTCTCCCATGGTTGTCCTTGTTAACTGTTCTTTAGCTACACTACTAACAGTGCAACAGACTGCTTTAATTTGCTCATCCTTACTATCTTTCATAAGATGCCTACAGCATCCCGTAAGACCTTTCTTTCAGAGAGTGTCTTGAGCCAACCCAGCAGGCTAAGATTCTAATGTCCAGGATATAGATCAACACTAGATCTTACAGAAATGTTGGGATTAATATGAAGACCTAAATGTGTAGAGGTCAGAAGTCTGTTCAAAGCATAACATCTTCTTCATCATATATTCTCACCTGTTAAGAGAGCAAAGGTCTTTATCCAAGATCTAGTCAAAGGAAATTATGGTTGTAATCTACCCTTAAAATATAAATAATTTCAGACCTTAAAGGAATCAAAACTGTAGCCATCAAATATGGCACAGAAGAAAAATAGATGTTATCAATCAAAGGTAAATCACTTAAGTATATAAATATGCACATTCTCAATTAGTGAGTCACTTAGCAGTATCCAAGAAAAAAGCCTGAAGTTACCCTTCCTTATTATCAATAAAACGATTCCAGCATCAAACCTGATGTAAGGTCTTTTCATTTCCTTTAATTAAAGGAAAGAAAAAAAAATCCTGTGATTTTGTCCTGACAAGCACTGTTTCCTGACCACATTCCTCAAATCTACAGTCACTCCAGCTACAACTGAACACTGAGTAGGGCTTAAAAAAAGTAGAACTCTTGTTATTAAAGGTAATTAAGCAGTTCGTTGCACCGTACAGCTCCCGTATCAATACAGTCCCAACATCTGTTCCTTCCCATTAGCTCCATATAGCAATTTTATCTTCTCAGTCTCAGATTCTTCCTCTCCTCTTCCCTTCCAAGGCTGGTGGGGAGAAGTTGTCATGGCCTCTCCACTCACCTGCCCTCTTTTCGGTCCACATCATAAAGGAAAGAAAAAATTAGCAGGGGAGGTGCTCTTCATCTCAAATGGAAAGACAGACGGAAGGACTGCAGGAAAAGAGAAGAAGGAGAACTACCTGGATTCTTCCTCTTAATAATGACAGGATGTAAAGAAAGTTTTTTGCCTCCCACAGCAGCAGTTATGAGCTGTTTGCTAGGTGTGTCAGATGGGTCAGTCAGCCTTTTAGAAAAGGTTTTCATCCTGGAAGCACATATTTCTTTGTTCACCTACAGGCTTTTAAAATGCATTATTTGTCATTCTGAAACCTGGCACGTACCTGAGCACTGGTAATGCCTTGTTTGTCAGCCTCAACCTTCTCACAGCAAAAGGAGGCAAGAAGGAAGAAAAAAAATCTATCAAAAGCAAAGATGCCAGCTACAGCTTAGCAAATGTGTGGAAGTTATTTAAGTCATTAGGCATGACTAGAGAAGCAGTATCTCAAGTCATTACTCATCAATACCAATAAATATGTTATTTGGTTTTATTTTTCAAGTAAACTGAGGTGAAACCTGCATAATAGAGAGACAATTGACAGAGATGTAGATATATAAAGCAACTAACCTCAGAGAAGAGCTTGCAGAAGAAGCTAAATGTCATTGATGCAGCTGTTCTGAGCAGACGACATCTACTGAGCACTTTATGTTTGCCCTGAGTGTCTACTTTTGTTTTCTCAGGCTCTCAAAAGCTCAGGCTGATGTTAATAGGGATCCAGGGCATGCCCAAAGCATAGGAACTGGAAGATGCAACATATCCACTGTCAGTTCTCTCCCGAGGATTTCAGAGGAGACCGGGTAGCTGCACAGGAGAAGATGCAGGTGATCTGAGCTGGGCAGACATGTCTGCCATGGCAGTGGTCTGCTCCCAAGGCAATGGCAGACATAGGTGGAAAGGTGGGTCAGCTGAAAGCTACCTGGGACCTCTGCGCTCTAAGTTCATGATTGACCTGCACTTTTCTACAGCCCTGCTTCGTGAACACATATTCCCAAACCCTCAGGAGTGCTGTCCTGTGTCCTGGGTGTAAGGAAAGTAGAGGGGCAAAGAAGGCTGAAACTGATCTTCCCTGAAAAAGAACAGTTTTCTGAGGCATAAATGAAGTTATATACACAGACAGAACGTATGTGACAGAATTTATGTTTTCTGGAAGATAGGAGACAGTTCTGCCTTGCTTAAGGGACAGGCCACACATCTCTCATTAAGGTAGAGTTGCCTTGCAGAACTGCCTTAGCGGTGAAGAGCAAGCTGACAGTGCAGACAAGAGGGTTTGCATGAATTCAAGGTGCTAAATACTACCTAAAGAATCGGAGAATCATAGAATCTTTAAGGTTGGAAAAGACCTCCAAGATCATCAAGTCCAACCATCAACCTAACACCACCATGCCTACTAAACCATGTCCTGAAGTGCCATGTCTACATATTTCTTGAGAGAAACACATCAAGAGCAGAGAGCACTGAAGATCATTCGAATCCTGAGAGAATAAGGAGGCAGCTGTGCTTCAAATATCCCTTCCACCCTGCCTCACAGGAGTGCTTTCTTGCTACCCAGGTGGCTTGCTCAGTGGAAGTCACTGCTTTGACCTTAGCTCTTGGACTCCAGGGTTTCAAATGGTCTGAGGATGTGTGTTGCAGCTTCTGCATCCAGGTCATGTTCCCAAAACTATCAGCAGTGGGGAGAGGAACCGTTGCTCTCACGAGTGCTGAGGCTCTGCACAGAGAGGAGGGCAAAGCCAGATCCCTACTGGCAAGCGGCTGAATGGATCTGTCAAGCACTGCCCTCTGGTAGCCCCTGTTAAGTTACAGAAGAGTATCTACTAAATTACATTCTATTTCTTTATCAAAAGACAGCAAAATTCTTTTTCTGAATATCAAAGGAATTTATTCTAACATGTCACTGCTATAGAGTGTTCTTTTTTCTTTTTTTTTTGGAATAGACAAGGAAATTAAATAAAAATGCTAATTTAATGTACTTTTCTTAACAATATAATTAAAAAAGAATTGTAAATGTGACATAATTTAATATAATTGTCACAAATTGCACTGTAAATGCTTTAAAATTAAATAATCACTGTTAAATGTTATATGATTACATACATTTCTCATCTATAAATTTACACCACATTTCCTAAGCATCTATGCTCTTATACTAATATAGAAGTGCACATATTTACCCAAATCTCTAACTATTCAATTTTATTTACCTTCTGGTTTGAAATTATTAATGCAAGTAAAAACAAATATTGGACATTGGAATAATGATTTCAAAGGGCATAAGTGATTCAGAAGCCAATGTGCTCAGAGTTTAAACTCAGTACTTCAGAGAGACATTTCCCTTCCTAATTGAAATATCTTTGTAAAACAGGAATAAAGATAAGGGAAGCAATATTTGCTTTGTAAAATGCTTGGAAATCTATATTAGAATGGGAAAGTACCACTACATTTAATAAAATTCAGATTTTACTAGGTGCAAAGCAGATGTTCACTGTCCTGCTTTTGGCTGGGATGGAGCTAATTTTCTTCTCAGTGGCTGCTGTGTTTTGGAATTCGTATGGGATTTAGTATGTGAAGAATGTTGATAATATACCGATATTGATGGAATCACTAAATAGACCTTGCAAACTTAAAAGGAATGTAGGTAATCATAGCAAGAGGACTCCGCACACATGATGCTGTATAAACCATGGCACAATGTATCCCCCACATCTTAAACAAGCTGCTGAAAAATATAAACTCTTATTTTATGAGTAATTTATTGCATTTTAATAGCTGTTTGGATTTCAGTGGCGGAATTTTTCCTGGTCTGGTTGCATACTTCAGTTACAGGAACCATACACTTCAGCACAATAGTAAATACATAATTTTTAATTCTTGAATAGTACTGTTGGGACTCCTTACTGATTAAACTTAGCATAATGATACCTCATCATTTTGGATCCTGATCTATTGCAGAGGCTTTACACTGATATTAGGGATGCTGAGGTAAATTCAGCACTTTTATGCTTTGTACTCTCAGAAAAATGTTTTATTTTACATGGCCTTGTAAAAAAGATAGGTGTAGAGACTACTGTTTAGTGCATCTACCTTACAAATAGATTTACTAAGGCAGCAAATATAAGCTTACTAATGTTCTGGTTTTATAAGTGCCATCAGAACATTATTGCATAAATAACAAAATCTAATGCTGAACAGTCTGCCAGAATCAAAAGGAAAACAAATCAATAGCAAGTAAATTAATTACCTCCTCATGCATGTATGTACATGTAGATAAATGCAAACTGTTTATACTACTCTAAAGATCAATAACAAATTTAGCTCACATGGATTGTGGAGTATGTATGTAATAACAGCCCTGTCAAAGGGAAATAATTGATCACATCTATAGACACTGAAATCCAAGGACAATGTTTCAAAATATCACAGAAAGATAAGGGCAGCCTGAGGTCTATTCTAACCTACATATAAGTCAAATAAAATACCAAAAGTAATACTCTCAGTGTACTAAATATAGCACTGCTAGTTGGAGCAATTTAACTACACACACTATTAAAACCAACGTTTCAAAAAATAGAAGGAAAAAAAAAGATTTAAAATTTTTGTAAATCATGGATGATCGTATATGTTAAATGCTAACCCTGTCAATCCCTCATAATCGTTATAGACGGATTTAAACTAGGTCTTTAGACCATGCTTCAAAGTTATCTTGGCACCCTTCCTTCCACCGCTTCCCTCCCTACTTTGCCACGTCATTTGATTATCGAGCGCTGAGGATCCCAGCACATCCTACTGCTTCCCTTCCAAGGAGCCGTGGTATTCAACCTTTCCAATGTAATCACTCCCTATTAAGTCATTAAGTTGCATATTTATTTTGTTGCAAATCTAGCACACTTTCTACCTTTGCATTTTTATCTCTGACTTCATTGCAGAAATTCAAGGACAATGGTCTCCTTACAGCTTAACAGAAACTCAAGCACAATCTAGCAAAAAAGTTAGCAATCCCACATCTAACAGAATAGCAGTTCTCATTCAGGAGTTTAATGGCAATAGTCTATGTAGTATTTGAAAGACGGACCAAGTTTCAAAAGCAGGTATGTGTCTGGACCAAGGCAGGTGTCTTTGACATAAGCTCTCAAATGCATAGGCTACATTTTGACTTCTCATACAGTTTCTAATTATTATCTCCTGTACTTTTATGTTGTGTTTAGCTAGGACAGTACTTTGTACCTTACAAATCAAAGGAAGACTACCTCTGCTCAAAACGCGACAGTTAGGAGACATTTCCTGAAATGATTGAGCTAATTACAGAAGGGCTATTGTTTCCTGCACCACAGACACATGACACTTTGTTATTTCAGTTGTCCCTTGAGTGGAAAAGTTTCTTATCAAACTTCTTGAAAAAAAACCCAGCACTTTCTAATAGATAATTTCAATGACAAGTGTTGTTTCTCATAGCAGAAAGTAGATCACTACCACATCTCAAGAGTTACTTTGAGAACTTCTGGGTGAAATTTGTAATTTTAGAGTCATACGACAGCGTTTACCTTTCAGAAACCAAAAGATATAATACAACAAGCCAGTAAACAAACCAGCACCGTGCATAAACCGTCCATACAACATCACTGTACCTTGAACTATGCAGCAAATCAGTACAGCCCTTACAGTCCCTCACTTTATTCAAAGAAAATCTGAACATTCAGCAAATGCATTCAATACAAATGCCCATGAGCAATTTGATTTGGCTAATAAAAAGACTCTTTCCATAAGTACATCAAATCACTGCAAATTATCTATTCCGAAATAATTCTGATTGTGTTTCACTCTGGAACTAAGAAGGAAACTTACTGTTACAGTTTCATTACCTTTTTTTTTTTTCTTTTTTTGGAGATGCTGCAATACTTTGCATTGATATTACAAGTAAATTTTTACTTAGATGGAAATTAAACCTAGAATATTTTAATGGTACTACAAAATAAGACAGGAATTAATCTTAAAAATTGTAAATATTCCACAAATAAATTATCTATAGAAGTTTCCAATTTAAGACAGAAATATTTTATTTAATTTTTATTATTATTATTAGAGTTATTTCTACTAACTTTCAGTTGTTTGTCTTTCATTGTTTCTTATAACAAAATCTCTAAAAGAAAAAACAGGCAGGTAGGAAACTACCATAAAACCGACTTCATCCTAAGGAGAGCCTACTGTGCCTTTAAACCCTCATGATGTTTTCCTCAGATGCACGTTAAGTAATTTGAGGTAAAAAGTCACATAAGTAAAGTAAATAATCAGCTATACTTAGCCAATGTGTAACAATAGTTGGGTTAATGTATTCATTATCAAAAAGTGATTCTATTAAGCATTTATGAGCAATCTATAACGTAATAGACCCATCCAGTAATTCTGCATGGCAAATTCCTCTTTGTTTTACAAAATTCAGTTCAAGTTTACATTCACTTTAATGATTTCATCAACTTCTCTTTTCATAATGATTCCACTGCACATTTGTGAAGAAGAGTATAATCACCCTAATTGTCCTAGCATCTCATCAAATTTATTGTTGAACACGTAACAGTGATGAACCCACTCAGCCAGCAGTTCATTGGCTCATGTCTTTAGCTAAATCACTGGCAGTTCTAATCTCTGGCATACTCAGGCTGTATAAAACACAGTGACCTTCTCTTGGAAAATAACTTCCTAATTATCTATGTGCCAACATCTCCCAAGGCATTAGTGTAGATACCTTATTTGCTTATTTTGTCAGTTTATAAATCTGAAGGGATACATACAGATCAATTGTTACCACATTACTTTGACTTTACATTTCCAATATTGTTTTTGGAGGAATATTAGTCCAATAAATTCTTTAAAGAAAGAGAAATATCTCTTTTCTTCTGTTTCAGAATAAGAATCACATTTAGCCAAATAATCTGTTGGCATAGCTTAAATATAGTGGGGTAGCAAAACAAATGAATGGAGTAAAAAAAAACCAAAAGAACTAAAGTGGGGATAGGCATGCTACAAGTAGGTGGTTTGGGTTTCTTTTTGGAGGGGAGTTGAAGAGGGTGGGGTTTTGATTTTTGTTTGGGCTTGGGGGAATGCTTTTTATTATTTTTTAAATATACCTCATGTATTTATATTAGATTTTGCATGGCATCTTTGCAAGGGTGTAATTACAAGAGACTAAGTATAAAAGAGAAAATTGTGAAAAGCCTGGAAGAAGCATAAAAGGGACAAAATATGGGTAAAAACTCCATGCAGAACATGGCTATTAAGAAAATGTAGGAAGGATTCAGGGTGAAAAACTACCATGCACTGACAGAAGGATAACAGCTAAATTTCCAGTTATTAAATCCAGTTAAATTACCACTTAGTACTGCAAACCCAGCTTGAATTCCTCTGAAATGAGTTATTATAGATGCCTGAAGAACACAGCAAAAGGATAGTAACTATCATAGAAGAAAGACGTGTCCCAAGCTTCTTTCTAGCTGATTAAGCACACCCAGAACTGTGCAAGGAAAGCCTGTTCGTTCTGGTCTGCACGGATGATGATAAGTGCAGAATCGCAGAGCAGCAAGCTCTCCATCAGATCTGCTGACAGCTGATGGTCTCTCTCTCCATGAGAACACAAGGCTTTGCACATGAGAAAAGCTGGGAAGAGGGAAACCTAATGGTGGCTCCACAAACTCCCTCCTCCTTCAAACTCCCTGAATGTAGGAGCATGCTGGATCAGCTGCAAGCAACTCCCAGCAAAGATGAAAAAGTCTGAAATAGCACTTGAGGCATGTTCTGTCTGCAGCATAAAACCTGCCTTCAGGGAGGATTTTTTAGAGGTTGTGGAAGCCTAGCAAGAATTTAGGCTTTTGTTCAGGAAAGCACTTGAGCACATACTAACTCTTACTGACTTTAGCTGTATCTAAGCTTGTGCTGAGCCCTTAACAAGTTGGGTGGGGTTCAGAATCGCTCAAATTTAAGAATGCAGCTCAAGTACATCACTGAGACAAGTCCTTCACTGTTTTGAAAAGTTTTTGTTTAGCGTGGCTGCTATCTGCACACAAGTAGTTTTCCAACTATGGAAACAGACGCTGCAATGAATAAGCCTACGTACATTCAAGAAATGCCAGCAATCCCTAAAATATGTTACTCTGAATATTAAAGGATTTCATAGTAACAGATTTAAAAAGAAATGTGCATGAATGATTTATTCCTGTTATTAAAATATTTGTAAGCTACTGGAGCCACCCACCTAAGCAATAAGCATTCTCCATGTAAATAATTTACATTTTAGAAATTGTTACAAAATATATGATGACTTGTTTATGTAAAACCTGATGGAGGATCATTATTAGGATGCCATAACTGAAAGCCATTACCTATGCAGGGAAAACAGCTATTTAACAAGTTCCATATACTTACAAGCTAGGAAAACTTCAAATATTAATGTTCCCATAACAAAAAATAACCCAGATTTGGTTCATATATCTGTCTGCATATATGTAAAAGTGCACATTGTATCTATAAATAAATACCTGCCTATACATAACTGTGCAGAGAGGCTGATTCACCTATTAGCACATTTTGACATTACTGATATTCTGAATCACTATTGATATCATCCTCCTTGATACAAGACTCACTTGGATATTAAATCTCTTGCCTGCTTTTTCCTTTAATTTTGAAAACATATCTCTCCAGAATCCCTTCAGGATATACTTTTGAACCTCCTCTGTAAATGTGGAAAGAACTTCAAAGTTCTACTAGTAATTTATGTATAGCATGATGGACTGGAGTCAGTTCACAACTGAATCTCCAAGGCAAGAAAATTAGATGATGGAAAAGACAATTTAATATAAAATGCCTCCTTGCTCAAAAGTTCACACACAGGCAGCTCTGGCATGCCTTGCTCATGCAGACAGTCCCCTTTGAAACCAGAGCCCTCATTGCCTTGTGAATTTTAGAGTCGTTCACACCGAGGTGGATAAATGTTAAAGATGCCAGACCTCTAACCTAGCAGCAATTTATCACACTGCGTTCCCTGGCCCTCCAATCAGACATGGTTCAATGGAGACGGTTTCCAGTTATAATGAGACGGCAGCGTAAGAGTAGCCCCAAAGCTGAGCTGGCCAGCTGCCTGTGCTGAGTACCTCCTGAAGCATTCCTCACTGTTTAGGTCCAGCGTGATGCAGCAGCTGATACACCACGGGGAGTGCCTTGCATGCCAGAGCCTATTTATCCACCCTGCATACCTGCCTTAGCCATTCAATCCCATCCACCCTTGCAGCCAAACCACATGACAGACCGCTGAGAGAACAAGAGAGAACGGTCTCCTAGCAAATGGTCCCTTTGTTGTCGGAGGCAAGTGCAGAATAGGCTTGCAGGCATAGTGACTTCAGGCTGTCCATGAAGACAACGTGGTTCGGTCCCCATAATGCTCCCATCGGCAGCTCACTGCTGGGACCAGCCATCTCAGGCAAGTGTAGGTTTTGCCCATGCATAAATAATGGCACCTTTCAATTTTGCACTTTGAAACGTAAAACCAGTTTTTTGGTATAGCATATTTGTGGATTAAACTAGATCCAGGATGTCATGGCAGATTCATCTGTCTCAAAATCCTATACTGCTCAAAGCATAATAATCAGGTATACGTGCCTCAGCAACCACCTTTGTCATCCCAAAAAATATTTTTTGGACCTATACAAAAATGTTAATAGAATTTTTAATTACATTCCTAAACCTATACTAAGATATCTAAATTGGCTTGACAGAGCTGAAAATCAGGCCACCTATTTAAAGCATTAAACGAATTATTCAGAGAGAACATCTTCAAAATTGTAACCTATTTCTTCTGCCCTATCTTCTGTTTTTAAGTATTCCTCCCACCAGCATTTTGACTCCTTTTCTGTCTTTATGGTTTTTAAACATCTAGCCAGTATTAAGACCAAAGAATAGCACTAAACATCTAGTCTATATCGAATTTTTATACCAATTAAGATGTGTGCTCTGGGGTAAGAAATATATATGCATTTCTACACTGCCCCACGCAAGCCAGTGAATTGCTAAATAAACCGGAAGATACTAAAAATGTAGGCAAAGCAGCGTATTTGTGTGCTTGCCTATATGCTGTAGTTGTACATTGGAAAATTTGGCACAAAGGGCCCGATTCTGTCTAGAAGAAAGTCCTTTTACCAGTCATTTTCTTGATTTATCAAAGTGAACATCAGTGATGATTCACTAATGATAATCATATTTTTAAATGTAAATTACGCTTAGGTCCAAATAGTGATTTAGTGACAGAAAACCCAGTATTAATGCTGTAATTACTTCCTTCTTTGTGTGCTGATAAACAGATACTCATCACAGGATTCTCAAAACAGCTTGTCAGCCTCTCATGCCATAAAACAAGGCATGAAAATGCCAACATGCAAAAGAACCTTAAAGAGAGAATTATTAAAACTCATCCATAAATTTCATGGCTTTTGTGAGCTTAAGACCTATACTCTTACATTAACATAGTTTCCTCTGATCTGCACTGCTTCTAACTGGAAGTGTCTCCAGCTTATTATTCAAAAGAGATATTTGTGAGGAGTATAGCATGGGAAGCACAATTAGAAAACAGCTGCTGTTTAGCATCTGCCATAAAACTTCAAGATTCCTAGTAGGTGTTCTTCAGAAAAAAGTCAATTAGTAATTTAGAGCAGAACAGAGCTCATCACAATTTCTGTCCTCAGTAGCACCAGGGGAGCTCTCCTTTGATTAGAATACTTGCAGTGGGGGCTTTCTTTGTATCCTTCATAATGGAATTTACGTTATAAAGGCTTTTTACCAAAAAAAAAAAAACACTACAAAACTCACAATGCCGACAGACAGCTCAGCATCTCTCATCTTTATCTCAAAGGACACAGATAAAGTCTGTTGTCAAATTAGTCAGTGAGGAGGGAGGATAATCCCTAGCAGAGAGGCTGTTAGGCAGATCAAGGATGAAAGGGTGTCTAAACACAGAGCTCACCTATGTAATTAATTGTGCTCATGCAGAAGTGCTGAACCACTAGCGCAGTCCCTCCAGCCTAGGATATTGATCTCCAGGAAACAAACTATATCCTCTCTGGCAATTGCCCAGAGATTACTTCCTAATATCTCAACTGGGCATCCAGGGGAGTGGAAAAGAACTGTGAGTATATACTGAATACATCCACAGTCACTGCAAGGCGCAGCCCCCACTGGTTCCACTGGTGCGGAACTCCATCAGATTGCAAGCGCTAGGATCGGGTGCAACAGGGGCTGCCACTCACTTTCAGGTGAGATGTGTCTGAAGGCATTTGCCATCCCCTGTGCACTGCTCCTGCTTTGCGAGGAGAAATCTCAGAGTAAAACTCTCTGAACATGTACCATTTCTTGAGCAGCAGAGCACAGCAATGCAACAATGTGAAATCTGACCTATATAGGCTCTGTATTAATGAACAACAGAATCAGGCTTGTAGGCGAAAGATACTAGGCACACTGCGCTCCACATTACAGGCAGCTAGAAAACACTACTGATTACAAATATTAATAAATCAATCATATGGTACTAATCAATTAAAAGGGCTGCTTCAGTACGTTTCACGGACTAGAGATTGTTTCACTTGTATGGATACGAGGACAGTCAGAGACACTGTTCTAATTTCTGTTTGCTTTACACAAATGTTTTTGTTTAAGTATATACCAAGGTATGACATATTATATCTAACATGCACTAAAGCAGATGCAGCACGCACTCATTTTCAGAATATTTGTGACATCACAAAGCACAAGCCACACCAGTTTTTAAGAAAATTTAATTCACAACAGTTGGTCTCACCAAACTATTCTTGACTGCAGGCTGTGGTCTAAATCTTCCCATGGTTCGCTATTGCAGTTTGACACTCAAGCTGATGAATAGTGATGCAGAATAGGACTGAGAGGCACCCTGCAAAGTTCAGAGGTCACCCTACACTGAAGGACACAAGTTGTAGAGGAGACTCACTCCTGCTCTGGCTGCCTTTCCCAGGTGCCAGACACAGCAAGGATGGCTCTGCTGGTGCTCACAGGAGAGACGGTCGTGCTCAGCTCTATGGACAGAGACTGGGCTCCTCCACAAAGGCCTTACACCTCCTTATTGTTCTCCCACAGTCGCGACTATAAGGCCTTGATACCTCCTGTATGGCTCCTGGAAGGGACTCTTTGTCTTAGCAAAGGCAGCAGAGGTTTGCTTTTGGTGCTTGATCATCTTCTTTGAGACACACAGTGCCCACTGAGCTTATTTCAATGTTTTTGCATTTACTGTTCAACACATATGTGAGGCTGTGAAAGAAGATAATGAACTGACCTGGTGTGCATCTTAAATGCAATACGGAGAGTATTTCTTTCCCAGAAGTTGTGTTACAGAGAATCTGACATGAATTTTTATTTGAGGGTTGTTTTTTTTTATAGACACGATACTGAATTAATAATTTGCTGTTGAACGTTTGGAGTATGCTAGCTGAATTACTTTACTTGTAAATAAATTAATTTCTTATATTTAAAAGGTGTATAGCATCAGGAACGTCCTATGGATTTCTCATTTATTAGCTGAGAAATACATGCCTGCAAGTAGGAATGTAACTGAAAAATAGACAGCTAAATGGTACTGTTCTTTTATTTATCTGTTTACTCAGCACTTACTATCTGTGTCTGTGATTTAATTTGCAAGGATATAATGGGGCATATATAAATACTGACCAGTGGCTCTTCAAGAGATTGTAAGGGTGAATTGATAATGTAAGGAGTTAATAATATCCATCCACAGGATCTTTAAGGTACACTGAACCATGGATGTTTTCCTTCATTTGTAGCCTGAAGCTTCAACCTATGTGAAACTTTTAAAATGCTTAATTAGTGGTAATCAAGCATCAATACAGCTCCAATCTAATTGAGGGGATGGGACAGCTCTCCAGCTTGGCAGCTACTGCCAGAGGCAAAAAAAAAAAAAAAAGATGCTGCTTTAATATTCAGCAATCATCTTTATTTTCTGGTATCAGAATTTTCTGTTATTTTCCTCTAAGCTTTGCTAAACAAAATTGAACAAATCAAGTGTTATCAGCTGAATAAGTAACAGTTTTATACTTTGAGAAACTGAGTATGAAGAGCTAGTACGGTATCTTGATAAAATAATGTCACAGCAAGCACTTTATGTATTACTACATAACAATGTAACACTTCAAAAGTGTTTCTACATCACAGCACAATGTTGTTTTGCGAGACTTAACTCCTGCAGATTAAAAAGAACCATGTTAACATATTTCAGAAATGCATGACTGTGGATTTTAAGAAAACATGCTTGCCACGTTTTTTGATCTTCTCAGATTTGCTTTCTAATATCTCCACTGTGTTTTCTTTAGCCAAGATAAAATTTTGCTTGTGACGGAAATCAAAAGCCAAATTAGAAGTATGAACAGAGGGACTATGTCTTCAGTTGCCTAAGTATCTTCTGCTCTTTTTATATGCATTGCCTTGTTTCCAGAGTTGGAGAAAGAGAACACAGCAGCAAGCAGCCTGGCTTTTAATGAAAAGCATCTTCATTATGAAGAAAACTCATCAGCACTTCAACCTGAAACATGTAATTTCTTCCTTTGTCAGAGCTATTGGGCTGGTTTAAGGTGCAAAAGCTGAAACTGTTAGAACAAGCTGAAAAAAATAGGTGTGTCTTCAGGTAGAAATAGCTGCCACGGAAGCAACCTGATGAGATCTAAAGCCATAAAAAAACCAGCATGAGAGTGAATGAAACCCTTGGAGTGTAACATCTTATAAATTTATCTCTAGTCACATAGCATATTCAAAAAATACTAGATACATTATTCCAAAAAGCGTGTTTTCTTTCTTTTCTAAAACAATGGAAGACTTTTCTGTCGTGGTTCTTGCATTCAGGAACCCCATAACAATTTACCAGTTGAAAAATATTTTAGTAAACTACAGCTGGGGCTACAGTAATTGCAATTTCTTACAAAACAAAATGTAAAATAGGCGATTTAAAGGGAATTAAAAAGCAAGTTTTTAATAATTTAGAAACTTTACATACTCTGTCCAGAAAATAAAACACTGCTTAGTTTTTTGTACCAGTCCACAATTTTAGATAATGTTTTGTGATATTTTATAAATTCTTCTAAACCTTTAAGACATAATATAAATGCTTACAAAGAATGGCTTCATTTAACTGACTGTTTTAAAAATTTATTGTAGCAGTGGCTCATGTGAAATTTCCATTGATTAAGAAAGTTTTATAGAGGCATAACCAGAGAAAAATGGAACTGTGTGAGCTCTATTCATAAATACTACCAGGACTGATAATTTTTTTCAAGACTTCTGGTTAGGTGAAATATCACATTTCATACAGACTACTATATTCTAGTCAAAGCTTTATGACTCTCACTCAACACCCTTTGACATACATGATTGTCAAATTGTTGATTTTCTGTTCTGCATTCTGCCTAAAGTCCTTCTTCCCTTTCTGTGTTCTGAACATGGTTTTTTTTTTTTTGTTTCTTTGTTTCCTTTTTTGGGGGGAAGGATTTTCTACTGTTTTATTTGTAATGATGGAAGCATCTTAATAAACTGTTCCCCATCTGAACAGGAAAAGAAAGAAGAAAATCTGAAAGAACTATGACTATTGCACATTGTAATTCTTTCAAGTGGTTAATAACAGAGGTTTGTCTCCTTTCTTGTTTGAAATCAATCACACAAAGCAAAATCTTCCAAGAAACAATCCAGAAGTTCCAGAAGGTTTTTGGTTTGGAAAACATACTATATAGTACAATTTATACTATGAAGTATCTGGGTTGTGAATAATCAATGCTGAGAAAGTACTTCTAGTAAATATCTCTAGCAAATTGGGTAATTCTACTCTAAAATATTATTTGTTTCACATCATTTTGTGTCATGTTTATGATGCATCTCACAACCACTTGTATTTTATTATGTCATTTTCATATTTTGCTGCTGTATTTTGACGTGCGAGTTGGTATTAAGTACCATAAAATAGTAGGCTGTAAAGTAAATTACATCAATATCAAGCAACAAGTAAGACATTAAAAAATACATTTATTGCCTCATCATGTGTTATGCCAGAGAAGTATGCTGAGCACTGATGGTTGTCCTGCTTTTAGTTATATTTCTAAGCAAACTTTTATTAACATGAGTTTTTTCAGTAGCCAAATGTTAATTACTTCTCAATCACCTGTGAAACTGCTTTTCTTAATGCATCACATTAAAATTACATTAAAGCAGATGTACTCCCTCTTTAAATTAAAATGCCTACGTTGAAGGCATGGGTTTTCAAGCAGTATCTACAGCCCATTGTTCCACCAAAAAAGGCTCTCAGATATAAGATCACATTTTATTTCACCTGAGTACAAAATGTAGAAAGATGCTTAGGCCATTTTTTTTCAGCCTTTCTTGGCCCAATATAAGTGAATCCTCTGAAATGAGAAATCCTTCTGGTCATATTGCCATTCAACTTGGTGCACAAGCTCGTAGAGATTGAATCCAAGTCTGTCACCACTAACTGCCTCAGCACCTTGCTCTGAAAGATTACCACAGACAGACAGTCTTAATTAAGTAACTTAGATGAGCAAACCAGCACCTATCCCATATTCACATGGAGTTACACTAGCACCTCTTGTCATGCAAAGAATGGGAATGAAGGGCATCCTGGCTTCTGCCACCTCCTGTCTCAGGCACAGTACACTCAGGAATTGCACACTGAGCGATGTGGCTACAGATTGCCTGCTGTATCCTATCACAAAAAGGATAGGTTGCAAGTTGATTTAGAAAACCTGGAAGTTATGTACAATAATGACTTCTTTGAAGGGCTTGAATTTATATGAAAAATATATGAAGAACAAACTGAGAGTGAACATACGCAAATAAACTGCTTGCTGAGTTAATATATGATCTTTGAATTAGCTCAGAATGGCTATGACTTTAATTCATTCTGTGACCTCTTTCTTTAATCTCCATGGCTCGGAAAGTGGGATAAAGTAATTTTCTGATAATTTGGTTATTTAGGGACAGTTTGTGACTCACATCAGTATCCAAGTGAGAAGGTAAGTAGTAAGAAAAAGTTGGGTTTTCTACATCTTAAATGTAGAAATTATTGAGAGAGGATTGCAAACATGCACAATTTTGGAAGAACGGTGGCTCCACCAGCAGATGGCCAAAGACTTTCACTGTTCATAAAGGTATGACAGGCCCTGTTCAACATCTTTGTCAGCAACATGGACAGTGGGATAGAGTGCACCCTCAGCAAGTTTGCCGATGACACCAAGCTGTGCAGTGCAGTCGACACGCTGAAGGGAAGGGATGCCATCTAGAGGGACCTTGACAGGCTGGAGAGGTGGGCCTGTGCCAACCTCATGAAGTTCAACCAGGTCAAGTGCAAGGTCCTGCACATGGGTCAGGCAATCTCAAGAACAAATACAGACTGGGTGAAGAATGTATTGTGAGCAGCCCTGAGGAGAAGGTCTTGGGGGTACTGGTGGATGAGAATCTCAACATGAGCCAGCAATGTGTACTTGCAGCCCAGAATGCCAACCACATCCTGGGCTGCATCAGAGGAGCATGGCCAGGAGGTCAATGCAGCTGATTCTCCCCATCTACTCCGCTTTCTTGTAGTACAACCCACCTGGAGTACTGGGTGAAGCTCTGAAGCCCCGAACATAAGAAGGACATAGACTTGCTGGAGTGAGTCCAGAGGAGGGCTGTGGAGATGATAAGAGGGCCAGAGCAGCTCTCCTGTGAGTACAGGCTGAGAGAGCTGGACTTATTCAGCCTGGAGAAGAGAAAGCTCCAGGAAGACCTTATAACGGTCTGCCAGTACCTAAAAGGGGCTTATAAGAAAGACAGGGAGAAACTCTTTAGCAGGGCCTGTTGCAATAGGACAAGGGGTAATTGTTTTAAAATAGAGGGAGGTAGATTCCAACTGGATATAAGAAAAAAAATTTTTACAATGAGAGTGGTGAAACACTGGAACCGGTTGCCCAGAGAGGTGGTGGATGCCCCATCCCTGGAAACTTTCCAGGCCAGGTTGGACGTGGCTCTGAGCAAACCGATCTGGTTGAAAATATCCCTGGTCCTTGAGGCAGGGGTGGATGAGATGACCCTTAAAGGTCCCTTCCAACCCTAACGATTCTATGATTCTATGATATATGGTTAGTTACTATTACCTTGAGCCTACATGAAAACAAGGAGAGCTATGACTTTCTGCAACAGAGTTCCATCCTCTAGATATTCGTGCAGTCATCCAGGCTTTGGCTTAAGGTTTTATAAACGTATATAGATGACAAAGTGCTACAGCAGTCCTAGAGGTAAACAGAATAGTAAAAATATTTTGAGAAAGGTCAATCCTTTACTATAATTGTTTGTAATTTTTTATATTAGAATGCTGCATCTTAATTTATTGATAAAGTTTTATAACTTTAAGAGAGTGATGTGTTTGTTGCTGGGATAGTTTTTGACCCTTAAGTTTTGTGGGCTTTTTTTTTTAAGTTAAGTGAAAGAAGAGAGGAAAGCTGTTAATAGCCAAGGCGTGGGAAGTAGAATGTAAGTACCTAACGAGTACATCCCCAGGTGCGGGCTATTCATGCTTGAAGGCAACATAACTATTTTGGTCCTTTCTTGGAGGTTTCATCTCACAAATGCATTCAGAGTACAAAGACCAAGTAGTCCTAAGGATAAAATGCGCTTCTGCCTTTGTCTGTTCAGAGGCAACAAACACTACAAGAGACAACTTCAGAAGCCAAGTACTTATCTAAAACAATGAATAATGTCATAAACAAAGCAGTCCTTGAAGAGACAGAAGAGATTTGTATCCAGATGTTGAAAAAAAACACATAAATGTAGTACTGGATTTTTCTCTCTGAGAGCTGAGTCTCCAATGTTTTGCTGGAGTTCATATAAAGAATAAATAAATACAAGTTTTGTTACACTTGAGCAAGTAAAGTTGTAAAAATTAGATGGGAAAATAAGGGATAAAAGAAGGAGCAGATTATTCAAAGGCTGAAATTTATGTTCAACTTGCCTTTCCCACATCTATTGTTTCCTTCTTATTCCCTAGCTTAGATACAGTGAAAAGCAGACTCAGAGGAGCAGGCAAGAATTGCTCAGACACACATTGCACAGATTAAAATGGCAAACTGCCACATTCTTCAGCACAGAGGCACAGTACTATAATCCTACCAGGCCTAAATTAAATCCAAGGCAGGTTTATAGGATAACACAGCTAAGGAGAAGGGGTGAAACCAAAATCTTTTTGTCCACTCAGCTTATGTGTTGCACCAAGAGCTAGGAATTGTCTCCCCTAGGACCAAAGGTCTGGCCTTTACACAAAGCTCACCCATCCAGAAACTTGTTGAGACACCTTCTGGCACAGTGGCGATAGGCTTGCCGACATAGCTGGCCCTGGCCAGTCTAGCCTGTATTGTTACCACAGGGGATCATTTTTCCTCAAATCACTGTCTTCTAGGTCAACTTCTGTGAGGACTGATAAAATAATCCCTAATGAATCTCTAAGAAACTAACGGAGCTAGCTCCCTTTCTCTTATCCATGGGAGGAGGGCAGCTGTGAGTCTTAATAAATCAATAGCTCTGAGGTCAAAATTAATTCATTTTAGTGATTGCTCAAACACCAATATACCTTAAAGCTCCACTGCTTACCTATGGCTGCAATAAAAGAGAGAATCTGTCACATTATGAAGGTCTATACTACCTTTATTCAAGTATATTTCTGCTGCAAATAAAGGACTAGTAGAAAAGGTGTACAGGAGAAGCATTCATGGGGCTATAATATCTGAAAAAGAGCACATCGCTGAAACTGATGTTGTGTCCTAGAAAACACAGCTTTTAAAAAGTTTAGGAAACACTGTGATGGTCTTTTAGTGAGGTAAGTGGACTGATCTAGAAAGCATGTACTGGTAGAGAGTATTGGTAGAGAAATTCGTGTTAAAGATTGTTAGCCGCTTTTCAGACACTATTGAGGATGGAAAATCGACAAGTGTTTGCAAGAAATGGTTATTGTTTCCACACGAAATGTCATCTTCTGTTAGAATAAAGTGTCTGATGCTTCAAGGAAAACATTTCAGTGGAATAATTCTGTCCACTGTCTTTTTAATATTTTCTCCCTTTGTTTATAGTAGAAGAGACGTTTGTATGAAAACAGCCTCTTTGTGACATGACAATTACCCTGCTTCAGCTAGTTAGTCCCCACTGAGGATGTAGTTTTTTGTATACGTACTAAATGCATTCTCACCCAGGAACTCATCCAAAGCCCAACAAGGTCAGTAATATGCTTCCCATTCATTCTGTGGGCAGCAGGTGATGTTAAGGATTCCAAAATGGCACAGAAAACATGTCTCAGAATTTTATTATTTTTTTTTTTAGTGTCTTTTATCAACCAATTAAGTTAGGAATAGGGAAGAAAGGAAAATGCTTCTTTTATTATAGGTAAGATTAATTATCTTTATAGTATTTTGTTCTAGAAGCCTGACCTTTTTTGCAAATCAGTGAAGTTTCCCATAAGACGCTGTGGTGCAAGCCCTAGAACTTTTAATTCTGATACTGCTAGACAAATTCAGTTGCAAAATACAAGCAATTTCCTCTTAGGAAGGATGGTCAAAGGAATGACGTAGCAGTGACTTATGACTGATGAGCATCTTCAAGAGGAAATTGTCTTGTTAAAGTACATCTTTGATCCATCTTTAGGTGGAAATTCTTTGCCCTGCAGCAGGTAAAAGAAGGGCTGGAAAGGCTGTAATTTTTCTCTCAGTCTCAGAATTAATAAATGGATGTCCTTCCATTCCTCCTCCTTCATGGATCTTTTTAAGAAACAAGTTGCTTGGATGGCCCTTAGTATAATCATAATGTTGCTAGTTCTGAATTAAAACAATTATTAACCTCCAATTCCAGGCCTCAGGTCTTCTGCTAGGAGACCTATTCAGTTAGAAATTTATTTTTGCCCCTCATTGCCTCTTTTATTACTTCCACTGTACTCTAATATATCAGCAATATACTATGGCAAGAGGTAGCACTATGAGAAACAGATCATTCTTTACAAAAATCCTCTGTCTGGTATTCATAGCTCAGATACAAAATATCACACTGTTTATGAGGCTTTTGGTTGGGAAGAAAATTTTGTCCAGCTGAAACTAGGGGAGATTTGGGGCACTTTATTTGCATGCAGAGGAGGGAACTGTTGCATATCTATTGCCCGAGTGATTCTATGACATTGTAGGGATCTCAGGCAATGACAAATGCATGTCTCTATTGAAGGTATAAATTTTAGAGCTAGTTGGAATACTGAATTATCTGGTCTAAAGTTTTCAGTCTGCCTGTGAAACAGCCTGTAACATAGACAAGTCAGGTCAAAAGATCAGATGTAACTTCATGGTCATGGTTTCTATGAAACACTTGTCTTCATTTGATCTGCTCTCTTTTATATTTCTCCAGTCCTTTGCTCCTTCTTCACTTAGCATCTAAAAATTGCAGCCCCTAATACCTATGTGCCAGCCTCAGTGGTGAATAGAACTGTGCCAGTCAGTCTTTAAATCCCCACAGAAGCCAAATGGAAATATTTTTCCATATTCTTGCAAGATATTAATTTTCAGAGACAGCTACCCAGCACTGTAGTTTAGAAACTGCTACTTTTTACAACCTGAGCCCCAAGACTGTCACTCTTCTTTACTGTGAGTAGCAAAACTGCGTGTGAACACATTTCACAGTCTGCGAATTATGGAAATGAACTATGAGACTGCACTGATAATGAAAATGAGTACAGCTTTCCTTTTAAGGTGATTTTAATATTGTCTTGACAAATCATAACTGTTTTGCAACTATCTTGTTTCCCTCCAACGTGAATCACATAATAATGCAGGTGCCAATGCAGCAGTATCAGCCTCTTCTCTGAATGTTGGAGGGGGAAAGAAAAGAAAAAAAACCTAATTCTATTCTTTTACAGAATCTTTTTAAAGCAAAGCAGACCAAGTTGCAGCCTTTTTTGCAAACCTTGCTTTACATGAGCTGAAAAGACCCCTACCACTCTAGATTTCTCTGCCAACAAATAACACTGCAATATCAACGTAGTTCTGCTGAGTATTAGAATATGCTTGTGACATACATTGTTTAAGGATATCTTTCATTTATTTAATAAATGATTTGACAAAGAAATGAAGCCATTCTAGATTATCTGGCCTTTTAACTCAAAAGCAGTGGATCTTCTACCTCTGTATGGTCCAAGACCACAACAATGCAAACTCATTCCATATGATATTACGAGGCTATCCCTGTCCGTATTCTTAAAGCCAAAGGAGAAGTCCTCAAAAAGGCAAATGCTGCATCTGTTGTTGTCAAGCATATGATTCCCTTGTCGTCCTTCATTACTTTGCTGAGGACGAAAAACTACTTTGAATGGCAAGATGAATGTGGTGACATGGTGCTGGTGGATGCACATAGTCAAGAAATTGAAGTCGACATTTTATTCTGCACTATGTTAACCTTAAAACATTATTGTTTGTCCTCACTCCAGTCCAATGTCAGACAACGACACCCTATGCTGTTGGGTAACAACCTTGAACATTTATGCAGAGCTAGGAAAAATGTGATGGTGTTTGGGAACTGATTTGACAGTATAAAAACAAGAGGCATTCTGGGAAAGGAACAGGGAGCTGAAGTGACATCTCTGATGTGGTCAGCTCATGCATACCAGTGTCTCAACCTAAAGTCAGCCATTTCAGTACTAGTATATCTGAATCTCTTCAGTGATACGCAATGAGTTTTTGTTGTGCAAAACAAGCAAGCAATACCCTGAATGCAAAAAGATAAATCAATAGTCAATGTATGACTCAACAATTACCTGATACCCGATCACCTCATTAGTGCCTCCTTTCTTGTATTATGAGAAGCAGCAAGCAAATGTTCTTTTTTTTCCCTTTTCCATGAAAGTCATGATTTTATAGACTTATAACATCCTTCCTTAATTATATTTTTTTCCAGATGGATAAGTCTTGTGCAATTTATTCTCTACACATAGAGAATATATCCCAAATGTCAATAATCTGCTGCTTGGCAATAGTACTAGATGTAGGAAATCTGGATTTGAGGTTTTCCTGTTATAAAACAAAGCCAGTGGTGGAATGACATGACTGTTTTTCTTAAGTGAATCCATAATTAACAGGTTTCTGAATAAAATTATATATGCTTGCAGTACAAGTATGATCCAGTCCAAACCATGTCTCAATCAAGTTTGAGCGTTAACTGGCACTAAGGCATGAGCTATGGTATTTCAACAACTTTAGATTTGGTTTATGCTGCATATTAGCAGCAGGAATCTGGTGTTAGACAGCAAATGATAGGGCAGCTGGAGATTTCAATACAGGCTAAATGTAGCTTTTCTAATGTGCACTGTCCTTGGCTAAGAGGTCACTCATTGACCAAACAGATAGGGTCTCAGGGGTTCTATCTCTGCAATAAAAGGGCATGTCTAAAGGTGGCAAAATACAGCCCATAATTAATAGCTAGAAACTTATTTTTAAAATAGTTTTAATTTTAAACAGGTATACATCTGCCTGTCTGGTTTAGTTACATTGTGGAACTAAACATTTCCTGAAATTCTAAAAGAGACTTTCTCTCTTTTTACTAACATTTCTTTTTATTCATCATCTTATCCTGCTTCTTGGCACAGGAAGGAGAAATATTATTTTCTTTTTCCTTCTAGAGAGACCCTTTCATCATTTCGGATGGACTTTATGCCTCTGTCCCATCTCTAGGGAAGACCTTCCCCTCCAAGGCTGTGCAATCAGTGGACTAGGTTATTATTTTCTGTTTTTCTTTTTTTCTTTTGGCCAGAACTATCTAACGACAAATGTTTCTCCATCCAGCCCCTGTAGCTTCACTGAAGTGTCTGAAGTTTATTTATTCTTGCTTGACATAGTAATCAAATTAGCTCGTTACAGTGTAGCACATGAAAGTTTTATATTCTCTCTAAGAATAAAAGTGCACATTAATCCATTCATTTAGACCAGAAAGGTTTAAAAGACTCATCGTTAGCCTCGTTTTCAGGACTCATCTCAAGGCAGTAAGGACCAGTGCAGTTACCTGGGCTCTAGGTTTTGGCTATGCTTCCTAACCACAACCCTAGGACTTGATGCTGCAGGTAGGCCTGAGAGAAACAGTGGCAGAAAAGATCTGTGATCAGATCATCCTTGAGAGTGGTCTTACCCCTTCCTCCTGTGCATCCCCTCAACAAACATCACGATAGCTCTCTTCTTTCCATTTACACTAGACAAAATAATTTAAGTGCTGTTAGTGTTAAGAGCTGAAAAAATTCAACAGCATGGCAATCTCCATGCCAAAAAAACAATATCAAATCCCCAGGGCAGATGTATTTGATCTGTAAATGCTCTACCACAGCTCAAGCTGCCTCTGCCATTTTCGAGAAGTGTCTCAATGCCATACACAAGGCACCCTGCTACAGTTTTGTTTGTACTTGTTCCAGATACTATGCCACCACACAGGCATAATGATATCATATTCAGTGCATACTCTGTACTTGCAAAATCACATCTGGGCAAACTAAAGCAGAGATGCTGCTTAGAATTGGCGATTCTGTGAAACTGTAGACAGAAAAGTATGGGTTGAAAAAAATATTATCATTAACTTATCTTTACTTAGAATTAATTCTTCGCCACTCACTCTTCCTTTTCATGTTCCTCAGGGTTTGTTTGCATTGAAGTAAATGAAAGAAAAGTGGCATATAGTGTTTAGGGTCCAGAGAACAAGACTTTTGAGGAGCAGCTGAAGGAACTGGGCTTGTTAGTCTGGAGAGAAGGCAGCTGAGTGAAGATCTTATTGCTCTCTACAACTACCTGGAACACGGCTGTAACAAGGTGGTTGTCAGTCTCTTTTCCCAAGCAACAAGTGATAAGACAAGAGGAAACAGCCTCAAGTTGCACCAGGGAACATTTAGATTGGATATTAGGAAAAAATTCTTCACCAGAAGGGTTGTCAGCATTGGAACAGGCTGCCCAGGGACATGATTGAGTCACAATCCCTGAAGATATTTAAAAGACGTGCAGATATGGTGTTCAGGGACATGGTTTAGTGGTGGACTTGGCAGTGTTAGGTTTACGGTTGGACTTGGTCATCTTAAAGGTCTTTTCCAACCTAAATGATTCTATGAGTCTATATATTCCTTAAAGAACTTGAAGAGCACCAGAAATATATGCTTCTCCCTGAGCTCCAACATTCCCGCAAACACAAGCATGCTGACACTGTGAATGTGCATATGGACAGCTCAGGTCCAAAATGCCACTTCTAGTTCACAGAAAAAAAAAAAATAATAATAATAGGAAAGCTTAGGTTGGATCCTTGGAGATCAAAAATTAAGCAACTCATCAGTTAATCAGTTTGCCCAGAATCTTAACCAGGTCAACTACTGAAAATCCTCTAAGATCCCACAGTCTCTTGGGCAACCTGTTTCAAGGCTTAACCCTCCCATAGTTCCCAGCATATCTGTGAAATTATGTTCAATGCTACAAAGATTCAGAAATAAATATATGTGAAAAATAGTTGGGCACTTCATCTGTGCCTACAACTATTTTGATCTCAGCTACAATATGGGCACAACAGTATGTATTACACATAGTTACCACAATACCATAAAAATAGGAAGGCAGTTTTGAAAAATCATTTTTGTTACATCCTTTAATCTCTGCATGACATATTAAAGATCAAATTTCTTAGAGAAGAGGATACTCATTCTCTGCTATCCCTTTCTGATCTCTTGACAAGAGCCCTGTATACTCAGCAGTAGAATGATTCTAAAGGCTCCAGATAAATAATTTCTTTCCTGATATTTTTCTGAAATAAACCATGAAGTCTCTTTGCAGAAGCTGGTATTAGCCACAGAGGCTTTTGAGCCTCCTTTCACAAATTAATATTCTGAAGACAATCACCATTATTAATAAAATAATAATGCATGCTTATCCCTAGATGCAAGAGTTTGTGCCTAAACACTGTCCTTTTGGCACGGCAGCTTTTAATTGCAGAAAGCAGTGCACTGAATTGATTTGCATTATTTAGACAGTATGCTGTTCTCTGTGCTAAAGATACTAGGATTGGTCCTTATGTGTTTGTTTATTTGCGCACTTTTTCCAAATTGGATAATAAAATTCCTTCTGGCATTTCACTTTTCCTTAACCTTTTTTTTTTAAAAAAAATTGCACATTCTGGTTATTCTGGTGTAATAGCAAACTGCTATAATGACATGGCTAAATATACTGGAGAATAAAAATGTCCTTTGCTATCAGGGCCTAATATTTGTTTATTATTTGTAATATAACAAGACTCAATAAAGGTTTGCAAATCCATTGTGTTGGCATCACAGACCCCATATTCAGAAGATGATGCTTATTCCAAAGAACAAAGAAGAAATTTTTTAAAGGAAGAAATTCTTTATTGTGAGGGTGGTGAGGCACCGGAAAAGGTTGCCCCAGAGAGGTGGTGTATGCCCCATCCCTGGAAGTGTTCAAGGAGGATGGACTGATGTGAAAATGGTGGACCTTCCGTTGTTACCATGAAGGGATATGAATTGCACTAATTAAAATGGGATGCCATTAAGGACATACTATAAATCTGAAAAAGAGCTGCCCCCAAAATCCATAGTGAGTATGAGAAGGGATTTTGCATGTAAAGCCAAGAACTGACAATAAAAACAGTGATAGTATTGCTTTCCACTTCTTTAGAAAGGTAAAGACAAAAGCTTCCTTCTTTCTAGCATGTATACACTGTAAAGATTTAAAAATACCTGCATTTCAAATATTATCAGAGAAAGCAAGTATCATTAAAAAGATAATATAGTTTGATTATAGCATGAATATGTCCAGAAAGAAGGACAGAAACGATTGTTGAGAATATGAGACATAAAAAAGGGTAACTTTCAGAAATAGTGCTTGTGTTTGAAAATTGAGTAGTAGTTTGAGCTCATCTTGCATGAAACAAAGGCTCAAAATGAAAGCTTATAGCTGATCCACTCATTATCATTCTTTTCTTCATTCAGCATTGTGCAACACTCTTAAGAGAGCTGTAAAGCAAAATCTCTTTCAGAAGTTCTTCCTGAAGGTGAGAGTGAAGTGATGACCCCGAACCAGACAAGCTCGCATTTCAGTCTAGACTGAGGGGACAACCTAGTGTTACATGAGAAGTCACTGGAGACCTAACGAAGAAGGAAAAGAGGACAAGCCTCTCAGCCTGTACACATCAGAGGGCTGTGGAGCTGGGACTGCAGGGAGACAAGCAGATGGATTCATAGCAGGTTTTGCTGGGAAAAACAAGTTTCAGAAACTCTCTAATGTAAAGGGGGAAAGAACTGGAGGAGGGCACAAAACTAAGAAGAAAGAATTTGTAATACAAAGGAATGTGGTATCCAGATCAGCAATTTTGCTTGTCAGTGGCAGAGGCAGGCAAGCAGTGAAGAGGAGAGGGAGGGAGAATCCAATTAGTATGCTGGTTTTGACAAAACATTCCAGCATCCTAAAGAATATGTTTCTCTCTAAGAAGTCTTTTTTTTTTTTTTTTTTTTCCTGCACAGCCTCACAATTGAAGAATAATGTGAGGAGGAAAATAAAATGCACTTCAGTAACAGAAAAAAATAGGAACAGGAAACACCAGATGAAACAAAACTACATGTGCTGCGCTCAGGTTTAAACATTCTTAAATTAATCAATAGAATCAATGGTAATTTTAATAGCCTCCATAACTACTAATCACATAACTTAAAGAATTCTAGTAATAATGCTGATAGTAATTGCAGTAGCACTGCGGACAGACGTAACGGAGGGGATGTCTTTACTGATTCTATTGTAATGGAAAGTAACACATGCCATTTCTGTTCAGCAGAAGCAGTTCCACAGAGATTATTTGTTCCTCTGAGTAGCATATTATATAGTCATAATCATTTTACAAATGCTAAATATCAAAGTATATTATTAAAAAAAACCACACCGTCTTCTGCAAAACTATTGAAGATGTAGTCCAGAAAGATTAAAATAGTGCTATCCATTTGCCACCACATTACTAGATCAAGTGGTTCCATCTTGAATCATTTTAATGTTTTGATTATTTAAATACACAGTAATTTTTGATGCAAATGTTTTCTTTTCCTCCAAATTTGGCAGTAACATTACCATGACTTTTAAAAATAATCCCAAACAGTTATTTGGCTAAGTAATTCCTTCTTTGAAATACACACAAACCCCAGAGCTGCATAGTAGAAGAATGACCCAATTATTGCTCCGCAGAACATGCAAGCAAAGCTGCACAATCATACTTTTTCAGGTTACCCCTGCTGACAATATGGCCAGTGTAAATATTTCTGCTCGGTTGTTCTCAGTTTTTCCCTTCTTTCTAAAACAGTTTTAAAAATGCATTATTAGTTCATGGTGAATGAAGAATGAAAATTTCTTGTTATTATAGAATCAAGGTGAGCCAAAGTTCATGACCAAGTTTCATGGCCAAATTTTAATCTATGGAGAATACCATTAAAGTAGCTAGAGAAACAGAGAAAAGCACTTCAAACAAATTTCACACAGCTAGACACAAAAATTCACCCAATTAATTCAATTTTCTTAAGTTCTTTATTTGTTTCTTTTGTTCGCAATTTTTTTTTTCCTTTGTACAAAGATCATACCTGGTAATAAATAAATTGAATGGTACCAATCTATACTGGAGCAGAAAAACTACACAAGAAACAAAGATTTGTCTGTGATCAAACTACTTGTTATGCTAACGGAGCATGTTAGCCATACGTTACTCATGACCACTAGCCTGCTAATTTCAAAAAGGGTTTACCTATGACAGGAAGAGATGATGGAAATATCCTGCCAAAGAGACTGAGGTCGAAGTTCTACCTGGGCTCATGAACTTCCTTTCTTTCCCAACAGTATCCCTAAATATTATTCAACACTTCCACTATGAACCACACTTCTCAGTTCTACATAAGGTCTCAGAACAAAGCAATATCCATTGCTCACTGCTGTAAACAGGTTTACAGTAAAGAAAGGAACTTGCAGAGATAATAAAGAGCCAAGCTGCTAGTTTCCCCTTCTGGGAAAAAGATTATGTGGAAATCTGCACATACAAAAACTGTTCTAATTTTATCATATATTACCTTCCACAGAGGTATTTGGAAAACATTAATAAAATTCATTAAATCATTTTCCCATAAAGTCAGCAATGGCTAATAAAAGATTTTTAATGTATGATGAGCAATGTAGGTCAATAGAAATTCATTTTTTCCCTGGAAAAAATGTGACCTACATGTAAAGGTGCTGAGCAATACTCCCATTTAATCGAGCTGAATACACAGGTTCTTTCAAAAAAATATGTGCAAACTTGCAGATTCTTGGAAGGAAAAAAAAAGAAAAGATGCAATATCTTTACCTATTCAGAATAAAACTGAACTGCCATCACCAAAGAGCTGACCAAAATATTTAAATATCATAGCGTTTCCTAACCTAAGACATTTTGCCCTGAAAAATCTACATTCAAACTACAATTAAATGCAGAAATCATAGTTGAAAATGCATACAATTGCAGCCATTTTAAAACTTCTTTTAGGAATTATTTTTAACAATGCTCACAGCTCAGTAAGCAGAATCCAAGTAGACTGCAAACACAAGCAATTACTTTCGTGTCCAGCCCTGAAATTTTGCATCTCTGGAAGCTGTTCACAGACTGATCTTTTAGCAACGGCCTGGCAAAGCTGTGGGTTGCCCCATTCAGATCACAGCTTCATTCATCTTCCAGCTTGCTGTCCACATAATCACAACCATGGGTTGTCCACTCCAGCTTCTTTACTCAGCATTACTACTGAAGAGACAATTATTCTTTTCATTTTCTTAAGAAACCTACTCACATCCATGTCCTGCTGTTTGCCTGTCTCTGCTGAGCAGAAAATGGGGAGGCAACACCCCACTTCTCAGTAACTTGGGTATTACGAGTTATATAGATACTATATTATGAGTTATATAGATACCATATTTAGAACAATTAATCTAGGGTATCATAAACTCTTTGTGTGGCTTCCTCTCTGTGGCTGAGGGTTTGGGATTGTATTGCTATTCTACTAGAGAAGGCTTTCTCATTTTCTCAAAGCAGTATGTTTTAAGCTCTACAAATGTATTTCATGTTTCTTAAAGGAATGTATAGTTTCAATTTAGTGAATTAAAGAATGAGATAGATATAAAACACTCCCAGTGAGTAAAAGATTCCCATGCTGCTCAATAGCACAGAGACTGTAACATCAATTATAAAATGTGAGATTCTAAAAAAATATAATTTAATGAAATGGTAGAAAACACTCATTGCTGCTTTATTCTCATTTGCATGTTTCCTTGTGAAAAAAACTACTAATTTTTTCAGTGCCTTAAACTTCTCTCTGAATAAAAATGTATACTATCTTGTCAACATGCACGCTCACTCATCCAGTTTTTCCCAAGTGTAGTTGAATGCAGAGCAGCCCTTTCCCTGCAATGCTGAGCTTGGCAGAAAGTGCATCCAGTAATCTGTTGGCTGAGAATATTTGCAATTTTTTTTCTGTTTCTGTTGACAGCTTCTGATCAGTTTTCCTGTCAGAGATTCTTTGCAAAGTACTGTTTCTTCTGCTCAGTTTTGATTCTTCCTTTAAAATCTAGTATTGTTGCTCTCCTGACAGCTAATCTCCATTTCCCTTTAATTACAAGGATCCATCCATGTTCTGTCAGAGAATTCTCCTCCACAGCTTGTTACACTTCCCCATTTAGCATCTTCTAATATACACATCAAAATCTGAGTTATACTCTTTTAGCTATTGCCTTCATCTAAGCTTTGGATTACTTGTTTTACAGACTGGTGATCAAAAGCCAACGGGGATGTCTGGCTAACTCCCTGACCCAGCAGCTCAGTCAGCGCCGACTGCGCACCTAATGCATAGCCTGCCAAACCAAAGAGAGATAGAAACATCCTTCCATATACTGGGGCTACTCACCAAACAGTTCACCACGTAAATACAGTCAGGCAGAACCAGACTTTTGCACTGTAGACACATTCCTTACACTGCACAACATTGCAGGTGCCACAGGTGAGGCAATAAAAAAAAATTATATATGACAGCAAAAGCCAAACTGGGAATATGAACCAAATATCCTGAACTCCAGTTCACTTTTCTAGCTACCTGCAAACATTTATCCTTTCCTTTTTCCTCTGCTGAAGAATTCAAGTACCCCTGTGCAAAGTCCCAAGACATGACTGAGAAAGAGTAACTGCTATTATTTTGCTGCACTGATAGAACGGGCACAGAAAAAGAATTTCTTCTTCAAGGGGTGAGACCACAAGAATTGTAATTTGCATGCACTGTGAAACAATACGACGTTATGAATGTTCTTTCAGTAGCACATCAGGCCATTTGTTGACTCTTGATTGTCTGTGAGTCTCCCTGTGCTTGTTAAAATCACAGCACTGAGCTAAGTACGCTGTGCTTTTACCATCTGGCTCTGTAGCAGGAGGGCGACATTAGCATAACCTGTCGTGTCATCCCAGGATTTCCATTTTAGGTGGCATGCTGATTTCTTTAAAACACCTAATGTCTGTCTTTCATCAAACATTTTATATCCTATTGCTAATGGCACTGAAAAAAAAATGCTACCAACCCTTTGGTTGATATTTGATATTTGTCTTTGTTGATATTTTCATCTATGCTAAGCTCATGTCCTGTCTTTGTAGCCAAAATAATAAATGACTGATCATAGATTTTCTGTTAATTTTTTTGGTCAATGATACACAAAGACAGTGATGTTGATGGCTTATTTAGCAAAACCGTATGGTTGGCTTATCGTTACTATTACCATTTAGTAATAACTTCCTGGTTTTAAAGACATTTCTGTTACCTTACATTTCAAACATTTATTTCATTACACACCTGTTAAGACAAGAATAAGTGTGGAATATTAACATTAACAAATACTTTGAGTTGAAGTTTCCATAGTAACCTCTATCCATTACCTTGTGTGCTTACGTGCTCCAATTTATGCATTCTTAACATCCTCTCTCTACTATTCTATCTACTGACAGCAAGTAAATAAAAAGGGAACAATTATCATTATTTCTATATTCATGGTGCTCAAAAATATGGTAGGAAAGCTGAATACATATATACACATATCTTGAGATAAACAGAATCTTTCATTATGATCATACATACTCAGTATGCAACATTAAAATAAACTATTTTGCTGAAAGCCAGATTAAGACAATGGGTTTTGTTATTGCTAATGTGATGTCTTATTGCAACTCTAGGTTCTTAGAAGAGTAGAGAACATTTCCTCTTATCAGCCTTCAGCAGAACTAAAGTGTTGCACTGCAGGGGACATGCCATGTTTTCTCTTTTTTTTTTTTTTTTCTCTGAGAAACAGGAGGGTAAAAAGACAAAAGGATATGGTTCAGTCTGCCAAAGAGGCATGGGCAAGGCTTCTTGGGGATTTCAGACTGCTTTGGTACCCAAGGAAGGGCAGGCGAGGTTTCATCCCATGTGAGTATCTAAGACTGCAGACAAACTCTTTCTCAGGTCTTGGTCAAAATCAAACCTATGCAAATAGGTAACTTCAGTGGGATGGATCTAAAGAAGATACATAAAACAGTGAAAGACCAGGGCTTCTATATTTCAGCATATGAAATATGTACGGTGGGACTCCTATCCTAATTTTCTGCATGTTTCCACCATAAAAATTGCTGTAATGTTTTTATTACTTATTCGGCTAACACTCAATTTACTTATATGGTATTAAAGGAATGACAACAATTCACTTGTTTGCTAAAAGAAAGTATAGATCTACGTATCTTAGGATATAGAAATTCTTCAAGGAATTTTTAAGTGACTTCCTCTGATGATATGACATTTGCTAATTACTGTATCTACCCTTATGTGGTCATTAAGAAGACAGAAAGGAAAGGAAAGCAGGCATATAAACAAAAGAGGGGAAAGAGTGAATAAGAAAAAAGAAAATTGAGTCTGGTGGAATATGGGGTACCCATATCTAAGTCCATATAACAATTGAAAGGGAAAAGAAACAATCGGAATGAAGAAAAAAAAAAAAGAGAGGGTAATCAACAGCCTTTCTGTAAGTAAGTAAGTGTCGAGTTAATATTCTACTGAAATAAACAACACTATTTTCTGGTTTCTTTTCACTGTTGTTGTCTAATTTTTATATCCTCTAAGAAAGAAAAGAAAGCAGGTGAAAAATATTTTAAGGAAATACAGAAAATCCTAAACAATGATGAGTTGGGACAAGCAGTCTGGGACACACAGAAGCAAGTATTCTGCACTTTTGTTTTCCCTTGGAGTCGTACCCGACACTGACCAGAACCAGCTCTGCTTAGCAGATGAGACCTGACGAGATCACAGCTCACAGGAAAACCCTGCAACCTGCTGAGTTCTTGTTGCTGCGGCTAGTGAATGCCAAGGAGAGGAAAATAAAACAAGTAGGAACTTAAATAACTCACTCTTGAGCAGTCCCAAAATGATATATAAGAATTCAAACATTTCTCAGTGCTTATCGAGCACTAAGTGCAATTTTTTCTAACAGTACCTTTCAATGCTTGGACAATATGACAAAACTTAATAGGGATCATATTCAGGTATGCAAAAACATGTAGCCAGCCACGATTTGGATTTTGTAATTAGAATAGTTCTAGAGGTATACAAGTCTATTTGCATTACTTCAAGCATCTCTATCTTACTGCTTCCAAGTCAGTTGTGATTTACTGCAGTCGTGTCATTATTCAGCCATTGGGATTAGTGCCTAAGTACCAGCCACTCTTTAACCCCATGCAATCCTCACGTGACAATTAGTTTCCTCTGAGGGACAAGGCAAATAGTCATGGTTAACTATCAAAGTCTTCTCATTACATATACGTGCAAATTATTTGATGTACTGACTTCACATAGATTTGGGTATATAATCAAACTTAGGCAAGTTCTTACGTAACTTGCCTGAATTAATTCTGCATTATTAAGACAGAGCTTCAAGTGTCTGAGTGTAACACAAAAGGAATAAAATTAGTTATTTTAATGTATTTCAGAAGTGTATTATTTTATTTTATTTCCTGCTTTCTGGGTTTCCCAGTGTATCCCATTATCTTTGTACCTATCTTATAGACAGGTTCTCTTCAGCTTGTAAAATATCTAAAATACTATCACTGTTCAATAATGAAGAACTATTAATAAAATGTGTTTATTCATCATGGTAATGATGAATATGCAGTAAAGCTTTCACTTCATCATCTGTCTCATCAGCAAACTGGATAATGCTCTATTAGCTCCACATCAGTGAAGGTTGAAATATATTCCAAAAGAGAAAAAGCTACTAATCAAACAGCTGTTTAAAAGACAAACATTAGCATTGATATTTCTTTGACCATATATAGAAAGGAACCGAAGAAAAAAGGATTGAGTATCCTGTAGGATTGGGTATTCTGTATCCACCTGTAGACACATGCTGAAGAGAAAATCAAGAGTGGCAAAATCATCTCTTATTTTAGTAAGAACAACATTTAAAATTCAAAGTTGATTTCTTAAATCTACTTTAACTCATTTCAGTAAGAGCGGCTCTATTTTCAAAACATTTTAGGCATACAAAATTCATGCATCAGAGCTACCTCAAAGGAATGAATTATTTCCTCAAAGTGATTTACCTCAAAGGGAAAGTAGAGCATTTGAGTAATAGGTTACCATATTCCGTTGGTGTGGCACATAAATAGAGATTAAGGACTAAGAGTGCAGCTTGGGAAAATTAATGCAGAAGCCACTGGAGTCCTAAGAAATTTACTCTAGAGACTATGTGACTGACTACACAGCCTGATCTGTGCTAATAGCAAACTTGATGATGTTGAACAGCACTCACTTTCTTATAATATTACAAGGTTTCATAACAGATAACCAGAGGTAGAGTAGATTATGAAACAGTAAGGCTATAACAAAAAAAAAAAAAAACAAAAACCAAAACAACACTAGTTATGTTCCCAAATGATATGATGGAATAACAGTGCATTGAGCAGAGATAGTCAAAGTATGAAAATTTTCTGAAAATGCATTATAATCTTGTACCAATTTCACAAGCTGTTTAAGAAAAATAAATGTTTCCTTAGCCATTATCCCACTGTATTAGATCTGTCCTAGGACATGTCTAGGAGTTCCTATAGACTCTACAGGGAAATAAAGTCAAATACCATTTATATCCTTTCTTCTTCTCAGTTGAGAGCTGTTTTGTACTTGCATCTGAGGAAAAGTTGCTGTGATGACATATTACATTATTGTGAATCTAATGATCATAGACTAGAAAGATAAAAGTCCTACCAACTTTCAGGTATGTTCATGTCTTTAATCAGAATTGTTCTCTCAAGCAAACATCTGGAAAAGTAAATAAATTCCATATTTTCAGAAAGTTATGATAATGGTCAGCAGCATTGATTCGCTATGCTTTAAGGTACCACCCATTTGCAGTGACTATACTGAAAACTAATTTATACCTTTCATAGTACAATAATTAGAGGAGCACATTTTATGATTACTTGGTACAAAAGCTTCCTCTCTTCAAGTGTACTAGCGAATTAAAATTAGTTGACATTCCAAAACATTTTGTATTTCTTTAATGATACTGTTCCATAAGTACAATTACAGCACAAATGGAAAAAAATGTAAGTTAGTTACAGTATGATGTATGTGTTTCTGACTCTAGCTTTTATTTCCACCAAGGTACACTTAAACAGCCTGTTCTTTATTGGAATAAATTGTCTGAATTCACAAGACTGCATCTGAATAGTTCCTTAAACTTCTCTCTAGAAAAACGACAGGGGGAATAGCGATAGGTTGATTTTTAATGGTATAATCAAGATCAGCAACAACAACAAAAGCATGCTCCTTCATACTGTTTTGAATTGCATAGTTGATATACAGCCAGATCGTCTTCAATCAAAAGGATGTTGATTTTGTGGAGGGGAAACACAGATGAGTTCAAAACTGAAAAGTTATCAGACACCGTTTTCAATCAAGCCATAATAAGGGCAATCCAGCTCACAAACTTTCTATTACAAACTTTCTGTAATTTGTTGGACCATTTTCTGAAAAATTAATATCTCATTGTGAAGGATGTGCTTCCTAGCAGGTGCGTTATTAGGAGGGAAGCATGCTTCCAATTCGGAATACAACAGGCATGACGACACACGCAGCTGTGTGTCATTGATGACAGAAGGCAAAAGTAACAATGCTCAGATAAAGAACATCCCCTTAGGTGGAGTGAAAGTGCAAAATTTAACATTAATCAGTAATCAAAATTACAGAAAGTTTGGTTCAGAAAAAGAACCTCAAAAGGGAGTTATAAATAGTTGGATTCATACCTGCTTTCAATATATTGATACAAAACGAATTTGAAAAGACTGCAGTCCAAGAGAACTTTCAGTTAAAAAGGTTATCTCTAAGTTTTCACATTTTAAAATTTAATGCTAATGTAATAAAATTGTACTTTTTTAACAGAAATAGAGTGGTCTGTTTATGGCATGACACAGGGATTCACTGCTTAATCCCATACATTTTTCAAAGCATTTCTTTAATTAGTTTTTGAAAAGGTGTATTGCTTGGCGAAGCACCTTCTGACACAAATCACTGCTTGTCTAAACAGAAAAGATGGGCATTTCAAAAAGACCCATACATTTGGTAAATAAGCAAATGTTGAATTTGCACAGAAAAAAATGTTGATATTAATTTGTCTTTTGTTTAGTTAAAAAATGTCATAACTTGCATGACAAGGAAGCAGAGAGAAAAATATTAACACATTTTCCTCTTCAGAAATTGAGAGGGGAGAGAAACAAACTATTTTCCCTGCCACTTTCACAAGCTTACACATTTTTGTGTAATACCAATTGTTATTTCCCAGACTGCTAATCGCATGAAAGTATCTTTCCACCTGCTAAGCGTTTTCAGCTTTCAGAACTGTCACCTGATTCTGTGCTCCATCCAGAGCATTCAATGATTATTTGCTGAACTTCCCTACAACTTTCTGCCTCTACACTGATCATACAGCAATCATTTTCTTCCAAAAACCCCATGGATGCAGTTGTGATAAAGTTCCTATACTGAATATTGAACATATTCCAGTCTTTTCCACCTGACAGTAGTACAGTTTGCATATCGAGTATTCACAGCTAAGTACCACAGGTAATAAAATGAGCTCTGCTGATGTACATGAGCCACTTGGTTTTAAGTATAAATCCCTGTTAAAAATATTTAATAAAACTCTTATGAGTTTATTGCATGCAAAGTATAATATTTACAGACAAAACGCAAGACATTTAGTTGGAGACCTGCAAGTACCTATTCCTGAAAGACTACTTGTGAATATATTTTCATTTTTACCTAACTAAAATTGTCTGAAGGAATATAAACTACAACCTAATTATAAATCAGCATGTTTAAACCTTGAATACATGGCCTTATACATGTGCCCTTCTTTTACATAATGTAAAAAACAAATTACAGACTCTAATAGGCTAACACAAATACTGAATGCAAACAGTGGGAAATATCTGATTATGCATCATTTTTGTAGTTCCAGAGTCACCTGTCCTATATGGGAAGATGATAATGACAATATCGATGATAATAATGACAACACATGTATGAACGATAGCATAATCTCAGAAAAGACGACGATCAGGCTATATAGTTTTTCACCAGTGTTATTATTCCTTGTGTCCTCATTGGTATTCAACACCAACGCAACTCTGACTTGAATGTAGGTATATGCTTAAGCAATCTGCTGCATGGCCTTTGTGCTACACGCTTGTTTGAAATCACTTGTACTTTATCTCATGGCAGACATAGAGGACGGAACCAAGAGACAGAACAGCTTGTCATCGCAGCCCACACCTTGTTTCAAAGAAGCATTTGTAAAGAGCTTATAGAAGTTTAATGAAGCTTTAATCTTTAAAAGTTCAAACACTATGGATTGTTCCATAATCTATTATGTCAATAGGTTGTTTGCAACCAGAGGTATTTTTGTAAAAGGACAATCAGAATGTCATTACAGAACAGGAGATAAATTTGATACACATTAGATGCTCTTTCAGTACAAAATTAGTCTTGCTTGTTTCTTGTAGTTGTCTGACTCCTCCATATGGATAAGGCAAAGCCAGTCACACAATAATTTAATCTGTAAGGAGATTTCAACATAGCACAAAGTATAATCCTGCAGAAAGATACAAATTTCAGAAGATCTCATAGCTACATTAGCTTGGCACTTTGCCTGGGTTTCTCAGCAATGCCAGCAGCCCAGGAGAAATACTGCTACACTGTTACTATTGCTCAGATTACTCATTCTTAATTAATATCCATTAACCCTTTTAGAACTTTATAAATGTACTGCCAGCATAAAGCAGCAACGAACAGACCAGATGACTGTTTAATAGCACCGCATTTTTGAGTGACTGGTACTGGGATGAGTAGGAAACAGATACACCATACAGTGCCATTTCTTTTTACTGACTGTGGTGGTCTTCATCTGAAATCATCAGCTTCCTAAAAAATACTGAGGCACTGATGCTTTCAGTCTACGGAAGGTCACTATCAATAGGAAGGGCCTGTCAATATATTAACTTTTACAGACGCAACATACGGTATGCAAAACAAAAACCCAACCTGCAGCACTGCCATAGAGCAGCCATTAGGACAAGAGAGACAGCCAGACCTTTCCGATTTAGCCTTAATATTCACTGAAGATTCCCCACTGAATGATAAGGACAATGCTTAGGTGAAAAGTTTTTAACAGAGCAATCAGGGGAGGCAAAGGTGTTTTCAGCCAGAGGAAAAAAAAAAAAATTTCTAACCTACATAAAAAAAAAATTGGGGTTCATTCTTGAAAGAAGAGCCCTCAGGGAACTTATCACAATGCTTCTAATCCTTTATCCTTTTTTCATAGCAAAAACATAAAAGAAGAACAAATTATCTTCGTAAGCTAGTGAACCAATGAAATGAGAAGACATGAGGAGAGAGTGTTGGGAAAATTATTTTGGCAGCAAGTTGATGCCTTCAGAGCTCTCTTTTGTGTTGCAGAGTCTAAAGAGAAAACTCGTTGATTTGTTCTGAGATTTTATTCTGTGTACACCAGCATTTTACGCATATTTTAGATGTCCCCAGGGGGAAGTTATCTGCCAATTCCAAAAGTACTTCTAATTAATTAAAAAGCTTTTGTTTCTATGTTCTTATTGCATTTTCTGTAGCATTTTCATGCTAAGACTTCTTGAATTATATTTAAAAGCCGTTATTCATAAGAAACTTTGATGAGGATTTTCAGCACAAGACTTCCAAATTTAGGCACTGTCATCTCCCTGTAGACAGCCAAACAGCTAGCTTAATTTTTAAAAATGCAGAGCAACAAAAAGTTTCAAAGTATTTCCTAAGAACTGCCTTACTAAAGGTCTATCTAACCCTGCAACCTGTTCACAGCAACTAGCAGCAGATGCTGAGAAAAGTGTGATGGAAGCACACCTTGAATGCCCTCAAGGTACCCGCAGCTGTAGCTCAAAGCACTTCAGGAAGCAAATTCCCCCAAAGGACTGGAAAAGTTAAGATCCTGTTTTACTGTGTCCCAAAGGGATGAGAGAAGAGAGTTTCCTGGGAAGATTATGTCAATCACTTCCATGTATACATCTCCTCTGACACCACACTCACATACTCTCTGTTTTTCAGCTTTCTTAAAGGTTTAGCTTCAGTTTATGAGCATTGTACCGAGCCTTTTGTTTTCAGTTACTAAACTGATTGAAGAACATATCTTTTTTTAACCACCTCCGTAACATTTCAGCCCTGGTTGACCTAGGAAACAGCATAAACAATGAAAGTACGATCAGATTATGACAGTGAAAGTAACATTACGTAAAATAGCGTCAGTGAAGTATAGTCCAGAGACCTAGGTTAAGCACATTTTGACATGAACAATGAATCCACCTGAACAATAACTAATTCTAATAATAAAAAAAATAATTCAGGAAAAGAATGAACATTTTCTTACATTACAGCAATAAGGGAGTACAGCCATGCCTGAGAAAAAATTGCAACTTGTGCCATTTGGTAATAGAAATGCTATTAACTAAGAGGAAAAAATACTCCAAGCCAAGAGAATCATAAGAACTGATGGACAGGGAGAGAGGATTCATACTTAGTGTTTTCACTCATGTACCTTTCCAAGCAGTATATGTTGCAAGAAAAATGTAACAAAAGCAGAAAGCAGCAGGTTGTTTTTCAGTCTATGGTTTCTGTAGTAACATTTCTCTTTTACTCCCCTTCAGTGCCTCCTCCAAAATGGGCTGGTATCTTCAATGGCAAAGATGAACTAAAAAGGTAAAACTAAAAATACTTGCAGCTATTCCCTAACTACATGCACTTTCATTCATGGTGATGAAAAGATAATCTGTGAAATACAACAGAAATTATTTTATTATGTGCAACAATCTGGGTCAAGAAGTAAGAACAAGTCTTTGTAGTTCAGTCCATGATTCAGATTCATCGTGGCTTGAAACACATTGATGAATCTCACTGGTATATTTACAATGCCATAAAGACTAAAATATGGTTTAGAATTAAGACTGTTGAGTAATAGTGAACCTGAGGAGAGATTGCATAGCATGTACTACTGTGGCACACATGTAAGGCCTATATCAGGAAAAGTCATGTGGATTAGGTTCAATAAATTCTCTTCTGTCCTAACATTTTTTTTTCCTAAAAGAAGAGACCTAAATTAAATTCTTAGAGGATTTTTGAACCATTGAAAATGAAGTTTAGTTTCAGAAGTGCAATATAATGCAATCATATCAAGACAGTAGTAATAAGTTCAAACAAGCAAATCCTGTTTCATGTCTCTCACCAGCATCCATCCAACAGCACAGTATGTTAGTTTCTGTCCTGAAGTTCTGAGCTCTCAAGATACCCAATCCTAACCCAGATTAACAATCACAGGAGATGTTTTAAATTTTTTTTAAACAAGTTTCGTCACTAGCCTGGAAGATAGCTATGCTTATCACTTGATCCAAAGGTCTGGGTAGCTGTTTTCATTGTATTACACAATTTGATTGAGAAGACCAATTCAAGCAAGTGTTCACAAAAGTGTACAACAAAGAGTTGAGTTAATGTCTGTAGTAAACATTTTTTTTTCTTTAATCTATCAAATACAATTTAACTATTTTAGCTAAATATTAAAACAGCTCATCCAAAACATAAATAGCTCAGTTGTGGAAGTGACATCATAATGCCTCATTAAAATGACAGTAGTGTTTCATGCCTCTTGATGTCACTTTTGTGAAACACCCTATGTCCAAACATCATAATGTCCTCCTCTTGAAGAGTCATACAGTATTAAGCATGAGAGTTCATGGTTTTTGAGTTTCATATGAGAGGAAATCCACTGAGGGGATCTTGTTCCCTTGAAGATAGCAAGAATGTTCACAACTAATACCATTTTTATGAGACACCTAGATGTTATATCAGAATAAAATGTATTTCAGCTAGTAAGCTTATCTGGGAACCTGTGAATTACCAACATGTACAATATAAATTTTTAAAAGTTACTTTTTCTGCAGACAGCAACCATTTTCCATTACTATCTTTCAGAAACCAACCACTGCCTTTGTACATAACCTAGAGTTACATTTGACTCTAGGAGACCTCTTAGCACAGTGATCAAGGCTGCAGAGGTGAAAAGCAAACTTATTTCACTCCAGTTACAACCATTTAAATAGCTCAGCCTTTGTAGAATAAAGTGACTAAAATTCCACACATTCATTTTTCATTAAAACCAAGACATGCGAGTAGGAGATACTTCACAAAAATGTCAGAATTTTTTGCAAGGGAATTAGATTTGTTAGCTTTTCCCATGAACAGTTCTTGAAAATCTAGATGCCTTAATAAAAGTTTTTAAAAATTGAAAAATTACACCACAGAAAAATTCTCCATTGTCTCTGTAGCTAGGGACACACATGCAAGACTTTTTTCTGACTTTTAAGCTAACAAATCTTCCAACATAGCCCAAATAAGTGTGCTTCTAGTTCTGTATTATTATATTATGTTTCAGCTTTATCTGAAGTCCAGAGAATTTCAGTTAGGATGGAAGATAGAAGAGGTTAGTTCTTCTTTTCAGTTATACTTATTCATCCAAAAGTCTTAAAATACATTGCAAAGGAAGATGCAACTTATACATAATGTAAGGCAGGCAAGTATCAGTATCTCTATTAAAAATTAAGGAAGCTGAGAGGAGATACCTTAAGAGACTTTCTCAAGGTCACACACAGTCAGAAGCAGCCTGCCAGCAGATTGCCTACCAAGCCAAGACAATACACAAACGTACATACATATCCATGTATCTATGTAAGCTTGCAAAAGATCTTACTTGTGTATTTCTTCTAATCACAAAACAATCTGATGTTTGCAGCCATAATGCTAAAGATAAAGAATCAGTTTGCAGGGTGATCAAACTGGATTAGAATGCTGAATTCCTTAATGACTTGAGAGCAGTGCACAAACCACCCCACAGAATGGTGGTCAGTCACTAAAAATGTGCGGTCTGGTGCACTGCGTAGCATAATCTATAGGCATTGACACTGATACAGAAAGAACATTTTGCCTCAAACACCATCTCCCACACACCTATATAATCAGATATGGTATCTTTAGCTTTCCATCATCTATTTCTGACATTCAAACAGCTTTAGAGGAAGGTACCATAAGAAGTTCATAAGTATTTTATTTGCCTTTTACAAAGAACAAACAAATATAACAGGGATAACTTCTTAAATGTAGAACAAAGTGCACGGTAATGTTAATTATTGATTAATATAAAAGCATATTTTTAAGACACAAGATATGATTGAGGTCATACATTATAATGATTAATGACTGCTTTCCAGAAAGCATCCACTCTGCTTGTAAAATTATGTTCATCTAAGAATTAATTAATCTAAAAGCTTTACAGAAATATAAAAGGACAACAATCAGGAAATCAGGTTAGCAGTTTACTCTAATTTGTACAAAGATAATTTGTATAATTGATTAGTCTGAAAGCAATTACAGAGCTGGCAAAGCCTTCAAACAAGAACCAACTTAAGAATGGCATATTTGTAATTGGTTTGTATTCATACTTCCAGCACACTTATTTGCAAAATAATAGCCAAAAATTGCTGTTCCATTTTCTGGTATATGAAGGAAACAACATTATGCATGTGCAAAAATGGGTAGTCTGAACACACGCTACTATCAGTTTAGGCTGCCTGTGAATAACGCTAAGATACAAGTTCAATCACACTGGTTAAACAGGCTTGGTTTATAGGCCATCTGAAAAAAGGCCTCAGATAATATTGATCATCAAATCCTTTTTTATACTACAGAAATTATCTATCTCTTTATTCTATGATCTTCAGAGGTGTTATGCAGGGAGTTCGGTGGTGTTTTTATTTTACTCCAGAAGTTGCAGTGATGACCAGATGTCATCAGCGTGAATGCTTGTAGGAGCAAGGCCACTACATCATCTGCAACTGAATTCACAACCGTAATGCCTTCTGCATGTGGAAGGCTGGAAAGAAAATTTACCTGTAATACCACGTAAAATACTTCACAGGTCACATCTGGCCTGCAGCACCTCAGGTGTAAATTTACCTAGCAACACAGAGGTTAGAGCAGTGTGGGTGAAAGAACATTAAAGGGACATTTGTGACTATTAGCATTATCTCTGGCCATATAAGCATAAATTTCCCACTTTATACAATTTGGTCACAGCTGCACATCATCCTATCTATTGAAGGGAAAAAATGAAGTTCTGACCTGCTAAATGGTCTTGAAACAGTGATGTCTTAACCACACAACAAATTCAACATTGGTAATTAGCACCATCCGGCAACTAACCATACTAACACTCCATGGAACAGAATGTCTTCCATCCAGAATTTATGACTATAATATTTTGGTCCCTCACATAATCCCTCGCATATCTGAAACTAAATACAGAACACTACTTCCCTGATGTATGTATGAGGTTAGTATGCTGTAAATCACTAAAGTGGAAAGCAAAGTAAACATAAACCATCCCCACGTCTCTCTACATCCTTATAATGGACCACTGAATTTACATCAGAGACAATGCTGGGGAAGACAACAGGATCCTCAACAGGACTTGACTTTGCAACATCAGCAGAGTTGTTGTCATATATTACTCTGGACATAGGCAATTTATAACGGAATTTGTTTTGTAACAGTGACTGCTGTTTAATCATAAGTGCTTATTTCACCTTTTGTATCGTAGAAAGAGCTACAGATGATCAAAACTGGAGTGAGATTTTTGATTAAGATACAGTGAATAACCGAGAAAAAATAAGATGTGTTGCTTATTTGAGGTTACTGCTATGACAGAACACAAAGTATGCTATAGCAGAAAATCCAGAATATGAAAAGCACAGAAGGCGGAGCTGTTTCATATCTAGTCTATGAATACTACAGCCTTTTGTATCAGCAAACTTCATAACAGAAAATACAGAGTACTTTCATATAAGCGATGTGACCTCTGACCAGCAACATGAGAATATTACTATTAAGAATGAATCAGGATAGTTCAGAGTTAGCTCTAAACACATTCTTCAATATCTTTTAGCTTTCATGCTTAAATGTAAGCTTGTATATACAGCGTTTTTCCTCAATCAGGAGTTGCTATGATATATCAATAGTAAACATATGAATGTGAAGAAAGAAGGAAAAGTTAGTTTGAGGACGGGAGGGGAAGAGGGTGAGGAGAATGGGACAGAGACATTGAGAGCAACTAGAGTAAGAGTGGAGTGTTTTCCCTCCGTACAAATGGAGGGAAAATCAAGGGTAAAATTTTCAAATATATAGAGAATGCTGTAATATAATATACCAGCACTAAAACATCTGTGGACTTTTATCAATCCAAAGAAGAATAGCAGGAGAAAGCCCATTAGTAGAAACTTTAATAGGCTACTGGATATGTAGAGCACAGCTTACAAGCATACATCAAAGTCTGCAGAAGGAGGAGCTTTCAAAGGTAAAACTGAAGTCTTTTACTGCATTGTTTTGTTCTGTAACCGTGCAGTAAGACCTTATCAGAAATACAGGCATTTAAAGATGTGGAAATACCAATTCATAACACTTCAACAATTCTTCCAGCTACTGCTTCACCAAATCTGGGATTGTAACTCTTCAGGCTCTGTAAACAAGGATCAGTAGCGGCAACCTCCCATAGTCAGTATGAATAAATACACCGAGGACTTCCCTATGTCCTGAATGTACAATGTTTCCTACTTTCTTGTACAAAAGTCCATATTTTATACCAATTCCTAGCTTCTTAGGGAGGAGCTGTGGCATTGTACTTGAGTCTGCAGCACAGACAAGATCAAGTTAGAGTCACCCGGTCGAGGGGAAGTCAGGATACCACTTCTTCGATGCAATTACCCAGACACCCACGAAAGCAGCCCTACACAAAAAATCAGGTCATATCTGCAAACAGGTTTTCATGTCATCACTTCACCAGTTTTACATAGGACAATTTTGTTGATAAAATGCAAGTAAAGACATCATTCTCAGTGCAAAATTGGCTTATTTTGATAAATGTTTATAAGAACATAAAATACAGGTGCTGTTGGCCCTACCAGTTGGAGAAGGAAGCAGTACAATAGAATCCACAGAAGATCATTACACTATCAGTCTACCACAGCAGACTGTCCTGAAGAGATCTTAATTAGTTCACTAATTATTCTCTAAATAGAGTGAATATTCTCCCATATAAAAGCAAAGTTACTTAATTTGTTTTCATATCATTTAAGCATCCACTTTCTACAAATAGTCTGAGTTCAATATGAAAATGTAGGCAAGAAGGAGAAGGTAGGAAATTAAACACAGTTTTGACAAACACAAGGTAACGCATCATAAACAAAGTAATATGAACTACTGAGTCATACTGCTTCAATTTAAATGTACTACATCAAACTCGCGAGGAAAAAAAAGACTCCAGTGTAGATATCTGAGTTAGAACAGTGTCAAGTTCAATGTCAATGAAGACAGCAAAGACTGGAAGAATGCACGGTTAATGAAAACACCATAAGTATGTTGGGGTTTTTTATATGCATTCAGATGGAGCATTATCCTGGTTAGTCTGAGAATTAATTTTGCAAGCAACAAAATCATTCAGAGATAAAGACAACATCCAAAACAAGTTTGTGAACAGGAAAACTATTTGACAGGAAACAACTAATAGGGAAATGCTGCTAAGAGGAAAACATCATTATACATGTCCATGGTAGCTAAAGGATAGAAAAGAGTTGTACTGGGTCTGGCTAGAATGGAGTTAATTTTCTTCATAGGAGCTCATGTCATGCTGTGTTTTGGATTTGTGACTAAAACAGAATTGGTAGCACCAACGTTTTGGCTATTGCTGGGCAGTACCTGCACAGTTCAAGGCTTTCTCAGTTCCATACTCTGCCCTGCCAGCAAGTAGGCTGAGGGTGGGCAAGAAGCTGGGAGGGGACACAGCTGCCTCAAGTTGGCCAAAGGGATATTTAATGCCATATAATATCATGCTCAACAATAAAAACTGGGCTTTTGTTTTTCAAAGTAGTCATTGCTTCTTGCAAGGGGTTGGACTAGATGACCTTTAGAGGTCCCTTCCAACCCTAACCAGTCTATGATCCTATGTTTGCACAAATTGATATATCATGTCATGCTGTAGAATCCTAATGGATCAGATCTAAAGTAAGTTTGGGGAAAAAAAGAATTGTATTCACTTCAAGAGGCTTTGGAATCGACTACAATTTTGATTAGCAATTGGAAATGCAAGTTTTGAGACGCACTTAATTTTTTTCTCAGCAGAACACTCACATAAGTGACTCATTGATAGATTACATCTCTAACTTTGTTGATATATTAGAAGATATTTTGAGTAACATTGCCATGCAACCAGGAGCTGGGAAATATGTGTATAAATACAAATGCGAGTGTCCAGGGGCTGGGAGATACATACATACACTTATGTGTATATTTAAACACATGTGTGTATGAATAGATTAATGTTGTAAAAAAGTGTAATTTACCCTGTTATGTTTTTATTGTTGCAGTTGCCCAGTACAACATTGCTAATGATAAAATCATCTTGAAGGAACTCATTCCCATCTTCATTTCTCTACCTCCGCAATAGACTTCTGCTTTCCTTGATTTTACATTTACACGTTACAGAGTCTCCAATATGCTTACTCACCACTTTAAGACAAAGGCATATAAGCAAATCCAAAACCTATCTTTGGCAAAATAAAAGTTTTCTAGAACTGCTTTTCTTAGTTATTCATGGCTTTGTCATCATCCAGAATAAAGTGCTCATAGAAGTGTTGATCTAATTTTTCCAAATCTTAAGGTTAACTCAACTACCTGGGCTTTGGCCTAGCCATTCCTGTTAAAAAAAAGTGTTGCAGTCATACAAATTCAGACTATATTTCACCCACTATACTTAGAATTGCCGTATGACTCCAGTTGTAAAAAAAACCCACTACTTTTAAGACATATCCTACGCCCACATATACCTGGATCCTGCCATTAAGAACCTAAGGTCAGAATACACTGATAGTGTCAACATTTGGTGGTTTAATGGTTTGGTTTTGGGCATTTATTTCAGCCAGTGACAAGAAATCAGGGAAGTGTTGCTTAAGGGCAACGCTTTTAGGGATTCCAACATTTTAAGGAATCAATGTCAATTTTCCATCAGCTTACTGTCCTAAATTTGAGAGCCACATTTCCTCTTGCTTACCCTTTATCGGTTTCATAAATAAATCACTGCAAGGCTCAAACTTTTCAATCTGATGAAGAATAGTTTCCTTATATCACCTTTCCCTTACAGTATATCAGATTGTAATTTACACTCTCCCATGATCTTACAATTTCTCAGTCACTTATCTTAAAGTTTAATTCTTATTAATTATTTCCCTGTGTAGCTTCATGAGCACTTAAAAGATAAAGTTTGTGCTTTTCTAAATTATTTCCTACATCAATAAATTTCCTATCAAATAGTTTACTCAGACTGGTTTCCAGAAGCATTAGCTGTTCTCTCACATATAAAAAAACCCCACGGATTAAAAAAAAAAAAAAAAAAAAAAAAAAAATCAATGCTAAACAATTAAAAAAATATATAGTGCCTCTAAACCTTACAGACACTCCTAGAGTCTTGATAGGAAATATTTTCTACACAAGGAAAGATTTGAGAATTGAATTTCATCAATCAACGTTTTAAATTAACAGTGAGCGTGAAGGTGGGAGGAAAGGCTGACTATCTGCCAAGAGAAGTGGTGCTAGAATAATGATGCAACACCATGTCTGAGTAAAGGGAAACAAACTCTCACAGAAATCTAGGCTGATATCTCAGGACAAAGGAAAAAAGGAGAGAGAGGGATGATTTATCCATTATTTTACAAACACATGACATATTTTAACTCAACACAGACAACCACACTCAGCACATTCATACTCGGTAACAGAAAAGAAGATATGGCAAAGCCTGAAGATGCTGAATAATGTTCTGGATGATTCATTCACATCTCATTCATTATTAACAATTAAAAAAAAAAAATCTACAGCAGTGCCAGCCTATAAAACTTAATCGAATGTCCTCCACATTCGATTCACTGATGTTGAAGAAACATGCTGTTGTTACCGAAATCCGGAATAAAACTCCTTAACAATGAGAAGTTAAGAAGCAGGCACTTCTTTATTGCAGCACTGGGTGCACGGGGGATCACTCCATCTAGCATGTGCACCTGTTTGATCCAACAGCGCAGCTTAAATACACACCTGTTATACATATTCACTAGGTTTCCAAGAAATATTGTGTGTAAACATTAACTTTCCGAGAAATCATTATAATATTTCCCCACCCACTTGCGCATGCTCAGTCTTTTGAGTCAAGGGTCTTTTGGTGGTCTTGGGGGTCATCAAAGCACCCCCTCCTTGAATTCACTGGTCAAACTCCTCCTTGAAATCTCCATATATGGTCTTGAGCACAAGGTCACGTTGTCCTTGAGTTTTCTGGCTCCAAAATGATGGCTCAGGGACTATTTTTACAGGTGCTGTTTGGGACCTACCATTGTTCTACCACTCCTCTTAACTACCCCAGACATGCTAGACTAACTTCTAACAAACGAGATATTATAAATCTCTAAGATTCCCATTCCCTCTAAGGACAAATAGATTTCATATAAAATTTAACCTATGTGACTACAGTTCTACAGTTAGCAAGAATCACCTCATTGATATTTAATTTTCAACATTTAATGTCATGTAACACTGATCTGGCCAAGCTTTGATTATTACTGTTGTACTTTTTCTAAGCTGGTTTTCAGAATCCCCAAATTCAAGGAAAAACATCATATAAGTTTACTTGTTAAGTCAAAACTACCTTTTGCTTACAGCTTCTGGTAATTCCAAGATCAGTTCTGCATCATGTACATGGCAACTCTTCCTACCTTGCTGCAGATCACTTACTGACAGTTTGTGGTAACATACACAATATATACATTGGTTCTTTTATCATTAAAATCTCTATAATTAAGTCTTTTCAAAAGAAGATGAAGTCACACTTGTTAGATATCTCATTTACTGTACTAGGAATTGTACCCAATATAGCTACTAAAATTAGTTTCATATTTTGTCAGGATTTTTTTTTTTTTTTTTAAGAAAAAAAAATTATTTGTTCATTTGAACTAGTATCTCTTTAGATGTATTTAGTCAAAATGAATTTTAGAAGCTAAGAGAAACTCCTTACAAAAAAAAGGAAAACACTGCTCTTCCATTTAAGATCAGTTATGTAATTCTAAACAACACACTGAGATCAGAGATATGAAACAAATTTTTTATTAAAACGACCAGGTATCATAATATATAGCTTTCATGCTCTATCTTATTTATCATAACTCTTTTGAAACACTGCATAAATATTGGAGTATGTATTTTCAGATCTTCAAGATAGATAGATATGGGTCCATTATTCTACAGATACAACAACCATGTCACATATGGTTTACAAACAAGACTTTCTCATTGTAAGTTTTGTGACAGAATGTGAAGAACTTTAAACTACTGAATTATAGCTGTTTAACTGTTTAACTGTAAAACTATTCATCTGTCTCTTTTTGTTCTGAAGAGTCACTCCAAACACTGCATTTGACTATGCATTTTTGTATGCCAGAATCTACTAAACAAATTCTATCAGGTTTCCATAGATGAAAGAGATTGAGATGAAACAGCTTCTCACACACAATTTGGTCTCTTTGATTACATTTACAGGCCCTTCAGTCACTCCAAAACCCCACCAGTCTTTTACTACAGCTTTCAAGCTGTGACAATTTAGATAAGTGAAATGTTAAATAGCTCATTATAAGTCCACTTCTGCACCATAGGAATTGATGGCAGCATCGCCATAGACTTCAATGGGAGCTGGATTACAGTTTGAAACACATCACATACACGTTCATCAGAAAAATTTAAAATTCAGAGACTTTCAAAACTTCTTCAAATCGGTTTATACTGAACCAGCCTTACTATAAATCAGGAAGAAGTGGCAGGCCAGTTTTGTAGAATACTACAAAAAGCTATTGAAACGCAGCTTTTCTCATTCTGCCATTTTAATCCAAATCTCTTGTTATGACTTATGTGACAAGCAATCATCAGGGAGTGAAAAGCCATTTCCAACACACAAAGCATAATAAAAAGAGCAGGGGACAAATAACTTTCAAAATTATCTTCCAAGACAGGCAAAATATTTATCTGCTAGAAACTGATTCTACTATGAAGTAGCAACCAGAATGCATATAATTTAGAGTTACAGCTTAGAAGAAATCACACAGGCAAAGAGCTTTGATAATTTAGTGTACAAGATAATAGTCCTGTGTACTTGGAATAATGCATATTCCAAGTGGGTATGGATTTCATTCTCTCTTATACGAAACCAAAGAGGCAAAGTGTGACCAGTGTCACAAATTCTGTAATTTAGAGACTTTCTGTTGTCCTGGCAATAAGAAACTGCTAATAAATCTCCCTGTGATAGGGAACTAAATACCAGTAATACTAAATATCTATAAAAATATTCAGAGATGAGATTACCTTCTCTCTAATTCATTGCCTATGATAAACATATTAATCTGCCCACTCAGCATGATGTCTCGTAGGCAGGCAGGGAAAGCCCAAAATTTTAGCAACCTTCCCAAAAGTCCAACTGACATAATTTTCAAGATTCATTAGATTGAAAGCCTCTTTTAAAAGGCAGGAATAAAATATCATACCAGTGAAATGGGAATATATCTCCTTTTCTCAGCACTCCCATAGGGCATGGAGCAGTGTGGAAATGATATAAGGCAGCAGATAATTCCTCAGTGACCCTGGTAAAGAGAAAAGTTGATGAATCTTTTCCTCAAAAATCCTTTCAGGAACAGAAAGGAGAAAGGTATTCAGGAAATTCCCTACAGAGAATTACATGAACAAGGCTTAGAGAACTGACTTCTAACTTTTTTTCCTAAAAATTCATCAGTGAAGACACAAATATTATAAATGTGAATTTTTTCCATATGATGAAGTCTGTGTTTTAAACTTCTCTCAGTTGCTACAGATTTCCGTAAAGGTGTCAGAGGCAGAAAAAGCTAGATTACTGTCTCTTACCCTTTATTACTGTAACTTAGTAATCTTTTCTTCAAAATCATTTTTGCACATGCTACAGGGTATTTGGAAGGTCAGAAATTAGTAATTTTGGACATTTTTGATTGTTCACTTTTTTGTATCCACCAAGTTTTTTTTACTTTTCTAGGTAAGACACTGAGGAGGGTAGTTTACTATGTTCAGCATGTTGTCTCCTAAATGGAGACACTATCACGCTCCCTGGTGATAGCTGGAGCTCCGGGACCATACCATCTTAAAGGTACAACTCTTTCTAGATGACAAAAAGGAGCTACCTCAAAATAACATGCCCACAGTGCTGAAAATTGCAGCTAGGCCTTAACATCAGTCTGAGGAATAATACAATATTTTTAAGAAGCTGCACCTCAGCAAACTGCTGTCTTAATACCTCCTTTTGCTGTACTTACAACTATTCTCATTTAGAGGTCATTTGTTCAAACAGACATAATGGAGGGCTCTTTTAGTGATACATGACAGGTCACTTTAAATGTTGGCTTTCTTTTAAAATATATAGCCTTAATGAATCAAATGTCAGCTATTTCTTTACAATTATATTTTTGCAAGCCCCATATTAATATACAGCACTCCAATCACTATACAGAGAAGATCTTATGTGGATCATATAAAACAGCGTAGAGAAATCATGTGCACTGTTGGCACCAGCAGCCATTGAATCAGCACCAAGGCTTCATAGAAGCATCTGAATCTAACATTGCAGTTTAGAGGAACAGGACCAAATGTCCTTCAGATATTCACAAATTACATGCAGAATATCCTCTCAAATAGCCATGTACTTGCCCAGGTCACCTTGATTAGCTAAAAGGAATTAAGGTTGAGCAATCGTGACTATAAAGACAAAGAAAAAACCTGGAGTGAAGTATTCTATTACTATATAGTTCAACATTTTCTTTTTTTGTTAGACTGTGTTTTGCCCTAGCAAAGAAAGTAGACTCTAAAAATTGTGGACTTAATTGCATTGTGGACTTAAAATCCTGATCAGTAGCCTGCAAAATATTTAATTTCTTGAATCAGATATGGCCAAGGAACTCAGGCTAAGAGTACCATGGGAAAGGAAGGTTTGGTTCCTGGTTTCCAGCTACTGTTTCCATCCTGTTCATGACCTTGAGCTATGGTCTTGATAAGAACCATTCTTAGGGCATTCTAAATATCAGATATTAAGGTTTGGATGGACAAAATCAATATTCAAAGATTATTGCAAAAGCAATTTGATGTCTGGGAAACTGAAAAATAATAATCAGGTATCTTCACAATTAAGTTGATAATATTTTAAATATAGCTGACCTCCTCCATTAAACTGCTATCTAGTTTGTTTCAAATTCCCATTTAACTATTCACAGCATCATTTTGTATTATGTTTGTTCAAGAAAGCTTTGTGCATAACAAGATTTTCAGGGGTTAGAGCCTGGAGGTAGAGGGGAATTAAACCCACACTCACAGCTGTCTGCATTTATGGGAAACAGAAGGGTTTACTTTATATAAACAAGTGCATTCTACCTATTGTATACAAACATTTGGCCTCCAATTTGTTCTCTTTTTCACAGGATTATTAAGCATACATTGCATTTCTTAACTAAGATCTAATCAGCTGCTGTTCTCAGTGACAGAAAGGCAATTTTTTTTTTCTCAGGCCAAAAAGCAGGTCCTATGGTTTCCAAAACAAACAAACAAAAAAGACTATTTCCCCTTAAAATAGCCCTAACAACAAAACATGGTATTTCTTCTAAATACTAACTCAAATGATCTTCAGAACACACTAATTCATTAAGAGACAGTTCCTTAAAAAAATAATAAACAGTGAGTAGGTGTGAAATTCTAACATTTGTTTTTCAGCTCTTGACTCTTGTGGGGCTAAATGCTGAGTTTATAGGTCAAGCATTTGATTAGACTAGTTGTGGTTGTTCTAGCATGTAAGTGAATGAAATAGCAATAGTAAGGAGTAAGAGTTATTATTCCTTTTCAATTTAATATCTTGAAAGTGATGGTAGGGCATTCTTTGAAATTCACTTTAAGAAAAATAGCCATCAAATGAAAATACACAGGAAAACCAACTTTAGTCGATCAACAGAAGACACTGTCATCCTTAACAGTAAACTAAAGTCAGATATAATTTATCTTTCATTCATGGGTTTAAAATGGAAATCTAAATCATCAAATGCAACACTTCCTGGTGACAATATGTCGTCATGCTTCTTTCCCTCTGACATGTCAGAACGTCAGGGCACCTAAACGCCCAGGCCTTCATGTAACCTGTTTTCCCCATATAACGCTATCCTCCTCTAGTGACAGGCCAGTATTTCAAGGCCACAAGATTTCATGCTGCCATAAGGCCAAGAGCCAAATCTGGACCTGTGGACAGTGGAAGGTGATGAGCTAAATGTGCAAAAGATTTGGTGTCACTGCTTTTAAGTTATTCCATAAAGATCATGTGCTTACACTGCACAAAAGAAGAAAAAACACATTATAAAGTACAAATCCAACAGACAAGCAGTTTGTGCTAGTAAATGGAAAACTTATAACAACTTTGGCCTCTCTATTTACAGCTGCCCTCCAAAAAGAGCACAGAGCAAATCCAACTCTAAAATCACTCATGAGGGTTAAGCCATGTGCTAAATTCACTCTAGAATCTTATTAATATTGAAGTTGTCATGCCTCTTTTCCTTTACCTCTAGTCACACAGGCTAAATAATGTAAAATGTTAATTTGTAAGACACAGACTAAAACTGGGAATAACCCAATTTCCACAACAATATTTAAACTTTCAAAGGTGATACTGCAGGCAGCATAAACCTCACTGTAGCTCTAAAATCTAGATTCTTTTTGAGTTTAAAAAAAAAGGCAGCAAAATGTCCTTTGTTGATTTGAGGCAGACTAAAAAGTCCTGGGACAACCTATGGAATTGATGACTATGAACTTCACAAAACTGGTAATCTTCCTTAATATCTCCCAGGAGACAAAAAGATGCAACTGCAATTGTTTCCATTAGGTTTGTCAGAACACATTTGCATTAACTCACACTTCGCCTTGTTACCGCAAACCATGAAAGCAGGCTTTGTGAGCACCCAGGGGTTTTCATATCACTTATTTTCCGCGAGTGAACTTAGCTCTGTCCAGATGTGCCAATCTGCAGCACTGTAGCTCCTGCATTCTTCTTGAAGACTTCTTTTATGTCCTTTCACCCCCCTACTGGTTTTTCATTGCTGTTGCTTTCTCTCATCTTTATGTGAATGCGATCACTGCTACTCTGATGTTTATGATCTTGCCTTGGGTAAAATATGAACACAATAGATAAACAGATTCTAGAAACACAAAACTCTTCCAGAAAAAAGCGCTATACCTATGTTACATACACAACAGCTCTTCTACCTGCCAAGAAGTTGGTTACTCTATATAAGAAGGGCCTTAACTCCAGATATCTTTCATTATACTCTAAAGCCACCATCCCACACATGTAAGGAATCTATTTGTTTCTTGTTTTAATACTGTGTCACTGTCAAATATGAAACAAAAGCCACTGTAGTGTTCAGAAAAAAAATAAGAAAAGCTTGTGAAAAATTAAATGTCATCACTTTTCATAGTTTATTCTCAACTCTTCTTTAGAAATGGAAATTGACTTGAATTCCTTGAAACAACTGGGAAAGAGAAACCTTATAGAAGTTCCCTCCATATCTGTCAACTTTAATATGAGCTTTTGTATTACATGAGCTGGAATCACTTCTTTAAAACAACAATTTAACAGCTCAGAAAAGAGCATTAGGAAAGCAAGCAGTGGAAGAAACACACTTTCAAGTGAAAGAATGGCATATGTACTTTCTTTCATTTGTCCTGGAACTGTAAGGAAAGGGTCAACATTAGAGTCCCTCAAGAGACATGGTGGTTTTGCCGTTTAAATAAGACAGAATATTACAGTTTTCTTTTAATGTTTTATGAAATATCTTCAAAGGTGGGGTTGGTTTTTTGGTTTGGTTTGTTTTTCTTGTGTTGGGTTTTTTTTTTTTGGTTTTTTTTTGGAGACAAATATTCAGATAAGTCACAGACGTTATTTGTAAGGCCTGTCAAACAATTTGAGTGCATATTTCTTTCACAAGAGCAGCATTTCGGAGCCCAGAGTTTTACTGGCTATATCTTGGCCTCAGTGCTGGAGCACACACCCTGACCACAGCCAGGATAAGGTACGAACGTGTACTTTGATTTCCTATAGCAGAAAATCCAGATATGTGGAAAAGCAGCAAGTTTCTGTACACCTCCCTGCAGTCCTCCTTTTCCAGGTTCACCACGGCACAAGGACTGAGCATTACTGTGCCGACTGTACCTGTGCTTAACTGTAAACACAGCCATTTTCCACAAACTGCCTAAGGCTAAGTCAGACAAACCAACAGTCTAGTACAAACTACATTTAGAACAGATCAAAACTGAATCAACATAAGTTGATTAATGACATGTATGCACCATAGTCTTAAGCTTCTGCCTCAATTACAGGCAAAAGTTGCAAAATCAGTAATATTAGAGGATGGATATTTTGAAATTTGCAGGAGACTTCTGGCCTTGAAACGCTGAATATGTTTTGCTTATATAGATTCTGGTTTAAAGTCTCATTTTGAAATCAATTTAGTTCAAACAACACTTTTGGTAAAGCAACTGGCACAGCATCTGATTTCTTACAGATGCTCAGGTAGCATACTTCACTGGGAGGATGAAAGTATATTACTAAGTATTACACCTTCTAAAACAAATCCCCTTGGGGCAGTACAAATGCCAATTCATAACAACAGACAAAAATAAATGAAGCTTAGGTTTACATATTTGTGTGTATATATGCATAGAGAGACACACACAAAAAAAAGATTGAATAAGTTAAGAAGGAAGTGTTAAGGCACTTTGTTACATTCAAATGTCAGTTTACCACTTTCAAGGTTAAAGATTTTTGATGTGTCATTTTCAAATAATCTCTAAGGACTTGAGAATTTTGCACAGCCTTTGTTGTATTTTAAGTACTCTGTGTATTAAAGCTGCAGTTAAATCTAAAGTGCACCAATACCAGTACAGAACATTCCGTTTAAGGTTCAATCTGCATGATTATCAAATTTTCACAACAGCAAAACTCTGGGGATGATTAAGCCACTTTAAGAGGATGCAAGTTCACTGAATTTACTCTGATGTCAATGGAAGTTGATTCAGGCACCTTATGCTTGAAAAAAAATGAGGCATTCCTGCTGTTACATGAATGCCATATAGCTGGTCCAGAATCATCCCATTATGACAAGACTACAAAGTCAAAAAAAATTAATAAAATAGGTTTTTATTTTTTCCCCTGACAAATGTGAAGATTAGTCGTCTTTGACTATGTCTAATTGAGCACATGCCATTTGGCATATTGTTATAAATGGCAATGAACCTTGTGCGCAGAGATTCATTTTTTCCAAAGTCCCCAAAATACATTCAAAGCTTGACAGATAAGATGATTATGAAAATAAACAATTTATCAAATTGAAATGAAGTCACCTCTGGGGTAAACTGAAATATTAATATTTTCTCCTGTGAATGCATCATTGTACTCCTTAGAGATTAGCATGATCTGATTGGAGCTCAGCTATAAAATTGCTTCAGGATCCTTTTCAACAGCTGGAAGTATTTCTCCTGATTTATGGTAGCTAAAAACAAAGGTATAAATGTTGCTTTGAGTCTGCATGTCTGAACTGGACATAATAAATATTTTCAGCATAGCATGATACAGCACTAAGAATGTAACTTGGTGTCTGGAAGACAAGGTCCTATCAGTCAATTACAGTGCTAACAGTGAGGAAGCTGCTGACTAATATCAGATCCCGTGAAAGCTTTTTTTAACCTGGTTAGATGAACTTCTAAATTACATTGTCTCCTCTTCAAAAAGAGATTATGATCTCTTGCTTTAGAGACTCTAGCTAGGTTTTCCTTTGCTGCCTTTTTTTTTTTTTAATAAAGTCATGCCCATCGCATGCATTTTTTTACTTTCTTGTGAGGTTTAAAGAAGTTCTGTAGTGATTTTGGAACAGAAGTTTCATTGCTCAATTTCTTACTATTTAAAAGAAAAAAAATAAAATCTGTTTCATCTAGGAGTACTTCACACTAAAAAGCATTACTTCAAGCATGTTAATTTACAAAAAGCGATGTACCTCACCACACACAAGGCCTGATAGCCAAAGTGACCTTACATTATATGTAAAAAAAGTAAAGGAAATTGATAATTTTTTTTTTCCTTTGCAAAAAAAAAGTCTTAGCTTTTTGAAGCACTGATATTAGTGGACATATGTCATCCTCTGCTTATTTTATGTACCCTACTTAGTAAGAAATTGGGATGTTGATTACCCCATGTTGTACTGTTAAAGAAATGTACAATTGTAAGAACCAGAAATGGCTTGTTACTTCCTGAAAATCCAAATTGACTGTTCCCACTTAAACCAAGAAAATTAATATGATAACAAGTCATTGTTTCTTCTAAAGAAGTGAAAAGAAACATTTTTAATTGTGTTTGCATTTCTTTTCTTTAGAAATAGAAATTGAAAATAAATAATATTTAAGTCTAGATTATTCTCTAAGACCTAAATGCAGTAGAACATCAAAGCCAGCAACATTTCACTGAAACATTTGTGCACTTTGCTCATTGTAACTTATGACCACTCACCCCTACACTGACACTCAAACATAGGAGGACAAATTATGTGGAGAACGTCATCGCTTTCTCCCAGTAGACATCTCTTGCCACATCCCTTTTGCCCCATAGTCCCATTAATAACTCAAGTTTTAAAATAATTTAAATACAAGGCTGAGAATTAGGCAGACCTTTTTTATCACCTTACTGCTATCAGCTACAGTCTGTTGAAAAGCAAAATCACTGGCCAATGAAATGAAACCATTTAACACGTGCCTCCGAGGCGCGATCAGGACAGAATGACGTGCTCCTTCCTGCAAAGGGCACAAGCCTTCCCTTCCTTTTTCTTCACTAACAAATTTTGCTATGAGTTACTAATAATGATATACAATTAATTATCCTCGTGCTATGCCCAAAACACTAACCAACATATTTTAATACTTTCTACATATTGCAATTTTCCACAAACTAATGTGTCAATACAAGCAAAATACACTGACACATACGGACATATCCCAGTACATCAAGTAACAAGTGAAATAAAAAAATCCAACTCAACTCTCTCCTCAGACGGGCTGTTCATTGCTCAAAACTAGGTAATTGCCAAGTTCAGGTCTAGTTTTTATCTGGATCAGATTCATTTGATCTAAACATAAACCCCTGTTTCCTGAAAGCATTCCAGTTAGTGCAGGCATTCCCTCAAGCCCATAAAATTTTAATAATATCAGCATCATAGATATTAAAATAAGAACATACAAATGAATCATTGAAAGGATTCAGGTTGTTTGGTTATAAATTCTACAAATGTAATTCCAGTTGCTTACTTTACAGCAATATTACTGTAGTGGATATTCCTCCTTAGAAATAGAGCCAGTTTTCATTCAACGTTAGTGGGGACATTAATGCTGTAATTTACCACTTTGCAGCTTTGAAGGATGACAGAAGCTAAATACAGTGGCAATTATTTTAGTTTCTATTGGAGTACCAGTTTTCTTTTATGTGCATTTTAAATATTCTGCTGTGAAGTTTCTTCTTAACTCTTTTTATACTGCCAAGGAGCCTAGCCACACAATTCTTGGTGATGGCTTTTTTTTTTTTTTTGGGCAACAGATATGGTCTACCTACTCTGCTGAAGAAGCTGTCTACTAAAGTTGCAGATTGCTTCTCCTCTATATAAGCTCTACATTTCCCATTTCATTCCCAGTCTCTTCTCGTCCATTCTGACATTAGGAGCCACCCTAGGACAGGAAGGAAGAGCTGATTGGTGGTGAAAGCACATGCCTCGGACACGATGGATGGGCATTCCCTTCCCCTACACCAACTTCCTCTGTTCCCGAGGGTGAATTCTCTTCTACTTCTTCGTGTGTAAAAGGGTAATGCTAGCATTTCCATCTGTAAAGAGACTGTTACATGTAGATTTAAGATACTGGGAAGTACTCAGATAACCCAGACAAATAAAACTGACAAGGCAGAAGTCAGCTATACCGTAACACCCTGCCTGAGGGACTGTATGATCCCACCTCTCACCTCCCACCCATTACAGAAATGCTTTCTGCAAAGGTCCAGGTATCTCACAATATTTTTCAACTTTATACCATGCAATTTGCAGAGGTGAAAGATGCTAAAATGCCAGTTGTGTAGGATTGCAGCCTGGCAACAAGCTGTATTTTACAACATCAAGAGCTTCTAATATTTTTGTCTTAAATCTTTACCTGAACCAACAGCATTTGAACAAAGCACAAGAAAAGTTGGAGTTGTGCAGATGGGAACAAAAAAAAAAATTACAAAGTCCACTCATACTGTAGCCCATTGGTGACATGATAATCTAAATAACTAAGACTGTCAAATATTTTTCCTGCTTTAAGCTTCTTCTGCCAAGTCACAATAGCAATGGCTGCTAAAACCAGAAAGCAGGGAAGGCGGGGAGGGGAAAGCACATCTCCACATATTATTAGCACAACGGTCCATTTCACTGTAATGGACTCAGGATTACACATTAAACAATTTATGGTATTAATTTGATCCAAAAATAAAACCATCCAGTCAAAATATATTGGGTTTTTGTTTGGTTTTTTTTTTTTTTTTGTTGGTTTGGGTTTGGATTTTTATTGGTTTGTTTGGGGTTTTTTTAATTGCAAGACTACGTTTGTTTAGCAGCCCAGCCTTCTGGAAGTTGCTTTGCACAGCTGCTAAACACAGCCTGGATTTGAGAGCTATAGGAGTAATCCTTCCCATCTCTTGCAAGGCAATAATAATTTTTCAAGTGACAATTATCTTCCTCTGATATAATGAAGAAAGGCACATACATAGGCTCTTTACCCTATGAGACAGGAAAAGTCAGGTAAAGAGCCTACATATGGGCCTTTTCTCCGCCTTCGCTCCTATTTCTCTGGGTAGGATGCTACTTCTTCCTTACTGGCAAGGAGCTGCACTTCAAGTGATGAAAAAAACATCCTTGATAAATGTAATTCCCTGTATATTGTCTATAATTTCCTTTCTAAATTCCCCCACTGTTTTAATCTTACCACAATTGGCAGGAAATGACTCAGTGACACACACTCCACACACCCCAAGCAGAAAGATAATCATTTGAAGGTCTGCTATGTCAATAACCGTTATGTCAAAAAACTGACCAATTTTCTTGTTCTATTTCCATACATTTTGCTGCTTTCCATAACTTACTTCTCAGTTTATTCACTGTGAGTTTTACTTGGTGTTATTTTGATGTCTCACCAGTTTGTTCTTTTGCTTCTTTATAGCTACTTTTTAAAACACAGGTGATAACCACTAGAAACCATCACCATCCCCATTGTCTCCCTCCTCTTCTTGATAGTTGTTCCTATTTTAACAGCCTTTTTAGAAAGTGGTAAGTACTAGCTGAAGAGTACCTGTGTTTGTACGTAAGCAATGTAATTTCAAGGTGCGGAGGAAGGGAAATAAGAGGAGAAGGTCTGCTCAGTCAGCAAGGATCTGCATAAATCAGTCTGCTAGAAACACACACCTCTTTTCCTGAAGAAACTATACTGAACCAAACATCACCTCTGCACATGCCAAACAGAATCTATTTTTGCCTCCTCTGGAAGGGTATAAAAAGCGTCGGTGTAAGCTTTACACCAAGTAAAGGGAGTAAACCAGTGGAGCACATGGTCTAGAGGCTGTTTTTCTGAACAAGGATTCTCACACCATTGCTTTTAGCATCAAAGCAAATCAAGCAGAGAAGTCAAGTAGGAACAAGGGAGCACAAACCTCCCTGCCCTGAACTGAGGTGGATACAGAGATGCCAATGCCCACATTTCGCTTTAGCAAGATGGGAGACAGAACAGACACTGCCTTCTTCATTGCTTCTCTGGTTACTAGTGCCCAGTCTGAAAAGGTAGGAACAGCTCCTTCAATACCCATTGTGTCATTTATTTACCATGGTATTTCTGCATTGCCTTACAGGAGTTAACAAAATGGCAGGGGGTAGCGGGGGAGAGCAGAAACAGACTGTTGAGGTTTTGATTGCTTTTTTTGCTTTAATGGAGTGATGAAGTTTTCTCCAGCAATGGAAAGGTAACGTGGTGACATTAATGTTATCTTTGCAACCTCCTGGTTCAGCTGCTGCAAGGTAGCCCTCCTTGTTCAACAGAGAAGAGGGCAAGGGTGGCAGCTCATTCATGAATTTTGTACAGGGCTGTTGAATGTGTAAAGAGCTTCCACTTTATGAACATATGTACATTCTTATCAGGTAACTACCTTTGTTCTATTTCCATCCTCCCTTCTCTTTTCTACTTATGCCCTCTGCCCAGTGCCACACAAGACCTCTATCACTGCAGTATCTGCAGTTAGATTGTTTCCCCTCTTCTCTTTCTGCTGAGCAGAATCGTGCTGTTATCTTAATTCTGACTTTTTAATTCATTAACTCATTGTCTATTACCCTCCACTGCCTTTCTTCATTTTATTTCAGGGCTATTAATATTAGATTTAATTTCTGTTGATTTCCTGATTTTGTTTGATCTCTGCAGCTTATCAGTTTCAATATTTTTTTTCAGTATTTCTGCAACCACATTTTATAGATTGCTATCAACTCGTCCATCTTCTACCTAAACAATTTCTGACAATGCTAACATTATCTATTTTTTACAGGTTTATGATATGCCTGTCTCATTCCTTTCAAATGATGACTAATGGTTACTTCTCAAATTTCCACTCTTTTGGCTTGAGACAGCTGAACATCTGCAACAACACAAGTCTGAGTATTTTAAGCAAGCTCCCAATTTTGCCTCAGTAAGTGTATTTGCAGTCCGAGAACTGCCTGCATGGTCTGATTCTGATTTTTCAGTTTGTTGGTTCCCCCCACCCCCTCCCCTTCAGCGTGGACAAGTTTATAATTTAGGTTTCATTTATCAGAGGTGTTCCAACCAACTTCCACACTAGCTTCATTATGCTAGACCTTTTATTTTGGGCCAGTTGAAATCTAATAATTCTGTACCTTCTATAGAGTTTTTCCTATTACTGTGGCAGCATTAAAAGGCAAATAAACAGCATGACTTTATTACACCAACACCTTACAGGCAAAACAGGAGACAATCCTGGCCCTTCAAAGCTTATTCTCTGGATAGAAAAGAGCAGGATGGCGAGGTGAAGAATGGTGAAGATGAGAGCAAAGGAGAAGACCAGCAGTTCATTTGGGACAGAGAGAGCAGATCAGCAGATTGGTCAGAACAGAAAGTGTAGAAAGAAAGCTTGAACAATTTTGCTCTGGCTTATATGCAGGAGCAGATTACAGTGGGAAAAACAGTTGTATCTTTTTGTTGTCATAGGTGATTTCCTACTGCTCAGTTGAAGGTAGTCATAAATAACAACAGCTGTAGCTGGATATGATGTCTCCCTCTCCAGATCACAATGAGAGCAGAGAGAATAAAATAAGAAAAAAAAAAATTAGATGTGGTTGCTCCGGCATTGCATCTTATATTGGTATCTGTCAGAGGCAGAGTATGAGTGTAGCTTGATCTCTGGGCTTTGCTTTCTTGTCTCATGGAGAAAGTCATTCAGAAGGCCTATCTCCCTGCTATCTCATTTTCTTCTTTTTCTCCTCCTTCCTAAAGTGGGAAATAGCAAACACAGGGAGCCATGCTATCTTTGAGATTCCTCAAAAAAATAAATTTGAAAGAGAGCTTGTTTGAAAAGATAATCTGATCTAGAAAGAGGATTCTTCCGGAAGATCAGCTCCAGATAAAAGAACTTGAAACTCTCCAGTAGAATACCAATCTGACATCCAACAAATTAAATAGGTTAAAAAGTAGTTTGTCATTGTCGTCTGGTGAGGATATGCTTATTTCCATTCACCACTATGTCCTCAAAGGGTGAAATGAAACCACTGAGAGATATTTGGCCTTGAATATGTTGCTGTCTGAACATAATTTTAAAGATCAGTGATAGAAATGACAAAAAATATATGAATTCCCTCACAGAAAGAGATCATCTCCTTTCAATAACTCTGAAATATTTTTGTAATCCTAGAGCTAACATCTACCATACACTAAATAAATAATCTTATATTAAGTTTCAGAATTTTGCATGTTCTTTGAAGCATTAGCGATATATGTCAGGAAGACTGAAATATCTAACAGAATTCTTTACATTAAACTGGAAGTTTGTATTTTACATCTGGTATATGTACAGAAGAGGATGGCATTGTTCATGACTAAGTCTGTGAAAAAAAAAAAACCAAAATCAAATGTTTTTAAAGATAACAAAAGCTCTTTTCTCAAAGTAATATCTTCTAGATGTCCCTATAGAAATCATTCACAATATCGTTTCAGATACAAGTACACTAATGTATATATCTGGTGAACTACAGAAGCAATTTGACAACACCCAGCACACTGGAAACAGGATGTCAGGTCTAGCAAATCACTGGTTTGACCCACTATGACAAGGATCTCTCTCCCCTATACCTAAACAACTTCAAAATTACATTCATCCCTTCTGACCTTTCTTGTTCAAACCTATAAGCTAAATTTTTCTTTATGTTTTGGTGACAAGTGTTTTACAAGTGCTCTGAAAAAAAAACTATTAAAGGTAAGAAAAATTATTTTTACTTTATTTAGAAAACATTTCATACTGTTTCCAGTTTGGAGAATGAATATACAGCCTTGTATATAATCTTTAAAATATTGCATTTCTGGTGAGAGATATAATATTGGAAAAAATGAGTTCAATAATTACAACAGCATTTTTTTTTCCTAAAGAAATTTTAAAAATTAAAAAAAAAAATAAGCAGTTACTCATTTTTCCTTTAAGTTAATCTCTCCAGCTCTAACACGGACATATTTCCTACCTGTAGGACTTGCTCAAACTTTGAAAAGGTGTCATCATTCTGGAATAAAAACACCAGTAATATATTGTTATTTGCATAGAAGCTGTCAATTATAAATCTCCACTTAAAATTATCTTTTGGAGTTACATCAGAGTTTATTTACAGTCAACTTATGGGAGAAGCACCTCTATCAAGAGTGTTTGGAAAAATAGTGACTGTAGGTATTTGTAAGTAATAAAATATTTCTGAAGTGTGTAATTGCTGTATGTTTTAACATTTTCATAAATTTAAATAGGAAGTAGGATTTCCATTCTTCATTACCTGAATCAACTGATTTACGATAGAAGAGCTTTAGATTGCATATGCTCTTCCATTCTTGGTTAGAAAACACTACCGCTGGGTTGCTCAGGCTTGAAAGTCATAACCTACTCATTTGTTCCTGAATACTTCAAGAAGTTCAGGAAGAATGAGCATCTTTCACACCTGCTGGATTTCCTTAGGGACCACATAACAGTTAAAACAAGCAACATGAAGATTATTTAAAAAAAAAAAAAACCCAATAATTTAAACATTTGTTGCAGAGATCAATGAAAAAAATACAAATAAGTAACAAAACAGAAACTACCCGAGAAGTCCTGCCGATGTTTCATCATCATTCAGATTTCTTTAGGTTTCTACACACACAAAGTTTTCTTGTCTACTTTTTTCTTCTTGTCTTTTATCTCACTTCTAAAATTACTGATAAAAAAAATTCTCACTTTGTTCATTTCAAATCTTGGCCTCAGGAGTGGAAGAAAATGTTATTTACAAAGACATACTGCGGCAGACATCATATTGTCTTCTATTCAATTCACTGATACTACTGATGCCATATCACCTACCAAGTCACATCACAGCATCATTTGCAGTGAACAGTTTTAAGAAACAGTAATATTACTACAAAACTCTCCAAAGTAGCATCTATGCCCCTTTTCTTCGCCTGCTAAGTGAACTGTAGCTTGTTATTCAAGCTGCTAAAAAACCATAAACATTAAAGAAATATTAAGTGTCATGAAGCATTAATCGTTAAGCATTATGCTGTAGAAATAGTTTCCATTTATTGATTTTTAGCCAAAGCAATCTACCATTCAGTTGTCCATCTGAAATAGCCTCTCTAAGCTGATGGGGGGGATGACTACAATCACCTCTCAATCACAGAGCCATTAGGAACAACTGCCAACCTAGAATATACACATGGAAACTGATGGAGCAGCACTGAGCAAGGTCTGATCTGAATCTACAGATATTTTCTAAAACTAAAAGCTGACATCTGAAGAACAGTATATAAAAAAATCAAAGTCATAAAGTCCCATTAGATAAGTCATACTCCAGAAAATCCCTACACTACTTTCATCTCTTATCCCCAGCTAGATGTTCAGGCATGACCCTTTCAGCTTTGAAAGAAAGATCAGACAATAGCTTTCACACGTCGACAGTTTTATTGTAAGATTAATGCAAGATCTGTGCATTCAACACCATCATAACACTAATGATTGCCCTAATGGTGACCAAGTTTCTAGGTCAGATGGTCAGTCTGCCCTTGGGGAAACTGGATTCACGGTTCCTTTCTTCTTTGTTCCTTCTAGACGCCATGCAGACCAGACATAAGGTAGAGAAAAATGTTCTCCAGCTGTCAAGAAGTGCATTCCAAAGTGGGGTACGTTTCCATTTTAAACACCCTCTTATGTTGTCTAAGCACAAACTCCTATCTGTCTAAGGGTGATACTCTATACCATGTTCCAAATGATCACCCCTTTGTTGGGGGGGCAGGAGTGGGGTGAATGGATTCTTGAAACCTCTTCAAGGTGTACTAAAGGGAAGCTATCTGCACTCTGTTTCAAATTACTTCCACACACCAACACAAACTCCAGAAACAGAGGCTTTCAGGTACAGCAAGTGCAATGGAGACTGTACAAATAAGCTACTTGATGGCCAACACTTAAAAATCTGTCCCACTTAAGGCTAGCCATAAGCAGGGAACTACTACTCGTGCGCATCAAGACATACTGTCATACTGCTGGCATACTGTCA
>WHYT01016674.1:0-51461 GCA_009806455.1 Tetrax tetrax
TTTTTTTTTTTTTTTTTTTTTGTTTGTTTGGTTTTTTTTTCCCCCTTGTAAAGTAGATAATATTTTCTTTATTTGGAAGTGAGAGAACATCCATTCATTTCTTGGTGTCTTGCTTAAATACAAGGATGCCATGTCTGTTAGTTAACTTACAGGCTGGTACCTTCAGCATAGGGTAGTATTTTATGAGTTAACTTTTTTTGTCTATTTTTCTACTTTCTACTTTTTTATATTCTGTTGAAAGACTACTGCATGTATTTGAGCAGATTTATGTTATGTTAAGAGAGATACCCTGATGTTTGCTGGCTGACTTTTGCTACAGGTGAATGCAGAGACTGTGCGCTACTCTATTTGCATATCTAAACTCAGAGTAAAGCCTGGGGATGTTGCTGTCCATGGAGAAGCAGTTGTATGTGTGACCCCTCGTGAAAATAGCAAGAGTTCAATGTATTATGTATTGCAGTCCCTGAAGGAAGAACTACCAAAGGTAAAAAAACAAAGGCTGTCTCATGCTTTTGTGGGAGGTAATTGGTAATAATAACTTGGGCTTCTGTGGTGGGAAGACAAAATAATTCTTGTCAGTATTGACAGTGAAGATAAGCTGAGTCCGTAACTGTGATTGCAAAGCTGCAGCTTTACAGCTGAAACAAAGCCTCTGTTATAATCTTTATGAATAAAATTGAAGCCTCAGTACTTTCATTGCAACATTCATTGAGGCATTCAGAATGCAGCAGTTACGTGAAATAGTTATATCTTCTTCCAGCTGCATCTAGAATTGAGCCACGTGACAGTATCTGGCGTTTTTGCTGCTTTCTGTGAGGAGACTGTCCGCTTTGGATTTTAAAAACAGTAATAAATGAACCTTATTATTGGCAGGATGCTGTATCAGTTGTGTGGCTCTACCAACATTCAGAGGCCCAGGTCTGAATGAGGATATCTGGCATAAAATATAAAATGTAGGTAGTGAGTAAGGTTTATAATACAGTGTGAATGTCACATTTGCGTTACTATGTTTAAGAGCAGGAAATCCTATTTCATATATATTTTAATTGAGCATTTACTCCAAAGAGTGCAGTTTCTCAATAGGTTTAAATGCTGATAAGGGTTAACCCTTTTATACTGCATTACTGTACACATCAAAGTTACTAGGTTTTTTTTGTTTGTGCAGGTTGTAGTGCAAGGTATACCAGAGGTTTCCCGAGCTGTCATTCATATTGATGAACAGAGTGGAAAGGAGAAATATAAACTTCTAGTTGAAGGTGATAATCTGCGAGCTGTTATGGCTACTCATGGAGTGAAAGGAACAAAAACGTCCTCTAACAACACTTATGAGGTAATGTTCAAATGCGTACTGCGGGATTTTCCCCACAGTGTTTTGATTGCAAGTGCTTGTTTGTGCTCAGATGCGCAGCTGATATCTAATCAAGCCTGATTTCACTAATAGTTGTCAGAATGCATTAACACAAGAGAATAATTCAACTGGCAGCACTATTCACTTCAAAGAAGCTTTATCTATAAATATTTTGAAAATGCAGAAATGCAAAACGCTACTAATGGAAATAGAGTATTATCTGAGATCAGATGTTATTTTATTCCAGGAATATACCTGCTCCAAGCATTTGGTTCTTCATTAATCTAACGTAATCTCTTGTGTAGGTAGAGAAGACACTAGGGATTGAAGCTGCTCGGACGACCATTATCAATGAGATTCAGTATACAATGGTGAACCATGGTATGAGCATTGACAGGAGACATGTTATGTTGCTGTCTGATCTAATGACTTACAAGGTTTGTACCATGCTTTTTCTAAATGTTACATCGGCCTGTTTATACAGATTAATTTTACCATGTTTAACAAGGACGAGTGAGCTAGGGAGATGGAAATCACTTATAAGTTTAAAGAATTATAAGTTGTACTGACCAAAGACTGTTGTTTGTATATCAAACAAAATGCTTAATTAATATAGTTGTTGGGGGTAGTGGGGAGAAGGTCTGTTTTGAGTGAGAACAGTTGATATAATGAGTAGGAAATCATAATTTCATATTGGAAATAGGAATCCTAAAAATTGTGGTATGAAAATGAACTGTTTGGGTAACCATGCATGCAATTTAAGGATTGTTGTGTAGAAAACCACATGGGGTGTGGTTCATAGCAGCTGCACTGTATGTAAGAGTCAAAGGGTACAGACATTACAAATGGAATCAGATTACATGTAGAGTATTAACAGTCTTCCAGAACTTGTTAGTAGAAAATCGTATCTGTTCTTTATTGATTGACTTTCTTTCCTTCACATCTGTTTTGTTTTTTAGATTTGAGTACGCTTAGTTGAAGTAAGATTTTCCACTTTGTCTGCCAGAGTGCAAGGGTTTAATTTGAGTAAAATGGATGAAGGAGTTCTGACTTTTCCCAAAACTGTAGTGCTTTGTTGCACTGAGCTGCAGCAGTCCCCAGGGCTGGCCGTGTGGAGCTGCAACACAGTAGTGGAAAAGGGCATCAGAGTGCAGTGTTTTACACTTGTTGGGCTCCTAGCATGCATTCTTTTGTCTGTACTTCTGACTTGTGCTTCTGTGCACAGTCTGTTATAATCTGGATGTTTGTTAGAAACAGAGGCAGAAATAAACCAAGTTAAAAAATCTAATTAGTTTTTTTCTGGAGAGTAGAAAAATGAGGATTTAACAACATCCAAAATCTCATGGCAGCTGAAGTCAGATTTATCAGTAGACAATAGGCAGTAGCTTCAGCATAGTGCTCTCAGACTCCACTGAAGTTTGTAGCTCAGCAACTACTTTCTAATTGTGTGTTTTTTCTCATGGCCATATTTCTTTCAGTCTTTCTGATATTTTTGCTTTAAAAAAAAAAAAAAAAAAATCTATTAACCATTTAACAGCTTCTGTTGTATGTGAATAATCACTTCTGTTTGATTGCTACCATTGCTATTAACCTTCAGTATGTTTAACTGTGAAGCAGCATATTATGACACTGCGATATTGTAGATAGTAACCTTCTCACTTATTACTTGTTTCATGTGTTTGTCAGAAAAAAAACTACATTCCTGTTGTTCACTTTGTTTGCTTCTTTTGCAAACATAACCTCCAGCCACTATTGTGATAGTCTTCCTTTGGGTTTTTTCGTTAATCCAGGGTGAAGTGCTAGGCATTACTAGGTTTGGATTGGCAAAAATGAAGGAAAGTGTGTTGATGCTGGCTTCTTTTGAAAAGACTGCAGACCATCTCTTTGATGCTGCCTACTTTGGACAGAAGGATTCTGTTTGTGGTAGGTATTGCAAATTCTGTTGCAGTTTGTGGTCTTTACCCAGAATCTGTAAACATTTTCAAAGCATTGGATTTTTGCCCTTGTTAAGCTTTCTGTTCAGCTTATGTGTCATAAACTTCAGGTCTGAGGCTGATCCATACTTCTCGATCCTAGAAGTTTAGTGGATGTTTCTCTACGTACAATCTAAATTCAGAGATCTTGAAGTCAGTTGGACTTCTGTTGTAAGTTTTTTAAAGTAGACTTGTAGTAATTTGGTTTCACTTGTCACCATATAGCTCAGTGAAATACCAGAAAATTTGTCCCACTGTCAGTAGTTCTGTTTTTTCAGTTGTGAAAGTTTGTATATCTTCAACACCTAGACCTGATTAAGGAATCTAGTCACTCATTCAGTATTTAGGTTTTGTTTTCATTCCTACTAAGTAGGAAGACATATATGTGTCAGGTAGCATAGGTGAATATCATACTGTGCATAATGATTGTTTATGCGATTTGTCAGTTGTGCCTAAAAATAAACAGAAAAGCAAAGTTCTTGAATTCTTCGATAAGTTCTGATCTATTTAGATAAAAATTGTTTTTTAATTAGAAGCCATTTTTATTAGTACTCCATGCATTAACAGAACAGAGATCTCTGTCCTGAGAAGTTCCTTTTAAATATGTCTGTTCTTCATTTTTAAATTAAGTTCATTAACATCCACTGAATCACCAAATTCATGAAAGAATCTGATAAGAGTTGAAAAATACATGTGTAGATACACATATGCATGCATGCCATGTGCATACGGTCAAACAAAATTCAAATAATTAATTTTGTCATTCTATTTATCTTAATATTGCATTTCTGCCATGTCCTCTAATATTTGGAATTGAAATTATTCTTCTTTTTTTAAACTCCTTCGCCCCCATTCTTCCGAGATTTAAGTCTCCTTTAAGCTACTTACATTTTGGAATGTCTTGTTAACAAGTCTCTATCTAGTAGGTTAAACAGAAAAGGGGAAGTCAAGCAGGTTTCACCCTCTTGATCATCTGTTTCTGTACGGCCTGCCATCCTGGAGCTGTAACCACTCAATTGGAGTTTCTGGGTGCTAATGAAGTATAAACATATGAATGTAGTATGTTAGGGTTTACTAGTTTGTACGTATTGCTAGGTGGTCTTACAAAGTATAGCCAATTTTAAACGATGCTTTGTGGACACTGTATTTTCTGAATCGCTGGAGTCTGTTAGAAACTTTTCTAGTACTAGTTTGTACTTTGAAAACTCTGCCACTTCCTGGCTGTCCAGCATTTCACATGAGTGGAATTTTTATTTTTTAATTATTATTTGCCCATGACGAAAGTAAAGATCCTATGGGAGACTGATTCCATCCTGGACAGTAAGGAAAAGAAAATGTTTTTCCAAACTCCCCTCTGAGTTTTAGTTCAAATAAGGAAATGGAATGGACAAAACAGAAAATTGTTGTCTGTGTTCCAAAACCGAAGAGGTGATACTGGCTTGCTTATATGAAGAAGTGTTGTGCAGCTGCCTGACTTGGTCATCACCAGTTATCTCTGCGTTGCTATGAAAAGAGATTCTTACACATTTATGGTTTTGCATCTCCAGAGCAGGAAAAAATCATAAACGTTGCCAAGAAAAATGCATATGTACCCCAAATCAACTATTGGTGCTGAACTGAATGGCATCTTAAATCAATGCTTCTCCTGAATGAGAGGTGTAGTTTTGGACCATGTGGTCTTTGAATCCCTTTTGTCTTGTAAGATGCTTTTTTTGCCTCGAGAAAATGGGGAACAGCCGATCAATGCTTTAGCTATATAAAGACAAGCATTTTCTGTTGAGAATTGCTGATGCCACCTTTCACTGGGCAGAGTGGGTTGAAACTAGAGCGGGGGAGTATATCCAGTTCCAGCAGCCTCCACTGGATGCTGGAAGCAGGATCAGCAGGAAGTGCTACTGTCTGCGAGCCATTGCTTAGAGATGCAAGCAGTTTACCTTCCTGTCCCTTTCCCAAAGAGAAGCCGACAGGGCTATCGTTTCCAACTTAAGAGTGGGAACAGGCTGCTACAGATCACTGCTGTGATGTTCGTTTATGAGATGGTCTGGAAAGGAAGTGTCAAAAATAAACTCTGCAATAAGAGCAGTGCAACTGGCTTCATCTCTACCTAACTTCTTCCAGCTGACAGTGAGAGCAGCAGCTCATAGCTGTCAGCCAGATGCCTAGATCTATAATTATATATATATAACTGGGAGTGTTAGACATTGCAGTGGACAAGTCTGGGATGGTCATTAGAGTGGAGCATGCTGTCCTGGCAGTTCTTCTGCCATCTGTGACATCATTCTCTTCACCTGTCTGAGGTGATTCCATTGGCCTCTAGTATACATTAGTCTGAGCAGGTATGCAACGTTGTTACAGCAGCATGTTCTGTCCAAACCTCTGGTGCTACATGTGACTGCCGTCAGATGCTTCAAACGATTACTCTGTCCATGAAGCAAAAGGGAGGTGGTGAGGAAGGGCTTGTGTTTGTATGCATGGAAGTACTACATGGGAAGATGGATTCCCAAAATCTAAATGCCGTTTCCATGGTTCAGAGGTTGGCTCAGCTTGAAAGGTTATTGTGCAAAACCTGGTAAGTTTTATTCTGCTAGGTGTTAGAAAGCTATTTCCTTTATCCTTTTTAACACACATGCTCTAGAGACCAAAATAGAGAGTGACTTTTAAGTGTTCTGTTTTGCACAAGATTAAGTGCATAATATCGGAAAACATGCAGTAGAAATGCAGCAATGGTCTTAAAGCAAAAATACAGAATCTTCGTTTATATACATTTAAATTACCAATCAAATTTTGCCAGAATTTTAAGCAAATTTATTTTCATCCTTTTATCTATTCAAAGATACAGCTATTCATTGTTGTTTTCTTAAACACATATGTGAAGGACAATATTCTTATATTTCTGAGAATGTGCAAAAGCATCATTTGGATCATAACAGTATGTTGAGGAAAAAATCACTGCTATCTGATAGCATGCTTTTAATGTGGAACATTGTTTGGAAAAGTTGTATACATCAGTAGATCTGGAATAGAAATGTGTCAACATATTGCTGTGATAAGTATTATAGCTATCAAAAATAATTGGGACAGACTAAATCTTTACATTCAAAACAAGCACTTTGTGAATAATGAAACTGCAAAATCTGGTATAGCTAAAATAGTGAGTAGGCCTCTTTCACTGGGAAGTTGCAGGGGTTTCAAGGAAACCTGGCCAGATGTGACTGAAGTCTGAGAACTGAGTCAGAGAATGCACTCCGTGCCTTGCATCTTCTGCTGTTGGCACTGAGTGGAATGTGTCTTATCAGAAAACAAACCTTTTGAAGCTTTTTCATAGCTAGAGAAACTGTTTAGGTTTGGTTGAATTTTTCCTATCTAGAATTTAAAAAACACAGATTAGATAACGTACTGATCTGATGACCAGAACGTTGAACTTAATGTAGTGGAGAGACCTTGCTCTTTACATGTGAGGTTCAAGGAGATTTGATACGCAATGTATACAGAATGGGCAAATAAAACAGTTTTGTAAATCCTTGCTCTTCAGATGTTCAACATATTTGAATTTTTTTTTTTTCTAGGTGTTTCTGAATGCATCATCATGGGAATTCCGATGAATATTGGAACAGGACTTTTTAAACTGTTGCACAAAGCAGACAAAGAATCAACCCCTCCTAGGAGGCCTCTGATATTTGATAATAATGAATTTCATATTCCCATTGTTACGTAGCACTTGGACATAATACAAAAGAAGAAATAGCAACAAAATATCATTTAAATTAAGAAATTTATATTAACAGTTTTATGTGTTTCAATAACTATGAACTGGTAAGTGAAATACTATCAAAAGAATTGCCCCATGGTTTACCATCTGTGGTTAGTATAGACCCTGAAAGGAGAGGCTTCTCTGCACCAGAGAGTGGAAGTAAATTTGAAGTGGATTTCAGCTAATAATTTTTTTTGTTTTCATGCACTAGAATTAGATCTTTGTGTTAATGTTAATAGATGGAAGCTGTTAGTGTCTCAATATTGGACATGCCTATTCAGATTTGATTTAAAAAAAAAAAAAATCCAAACTACAAGAGTTTGGTGAGCTCACAGAAAGTGCATTTGGAAATGGCCTTTCAACAGGCGCTGCAGAGGTCAGTCTATAGCTGTTGAGAAGAGAGACTTCAAAAAAGCCAGAACTGAGTATCTGGTTAATTCATATTGAGTTAAACTTCCAGAGTGCTGTTGAAAGTGTTTTAAATATTTGATTTGCTCTTTGCTTGTGTGTTTTTTTTTCATTGTTTTTCTTCTACCCCAAGTTGCTATCCAGTAAATGGTTTTCCTCCCCAGGATTCTGATTTGGTATGTACCTGCAAGAAGCTGCAGATTGTAAAGCTGTTATTAAATTCTGAGAAGGCTGTTTTAAGAACATTACAAATTATAAATAATTTTTCATATTATAGCAGCTATTATACTGCTGGAATCTCTAATTTAGAGCGGTCTTAGTTTTGGGAAAGTTTCATAATTGAGCAGGATCATCTGAACAACCTAGTTTAATTTTAATATGTAAAGTAGAAATAGAAAGGTAAGCTATTTTCAAGCATTGCCATGAAATAATTTGAAAGTATTTTAATCTTTAGCCCACTAGAGGAGTTTTCAGAATGAACATAGATTTTAAGTTATTTCAGTGTAGTCCGTTTAAATTTACTTTGGTGCTGTGGAGGGAAGGTATCTTAGAGTTTTCTTGTCAGCAGTGTTGAATATTCAGTGTGCTCATAGCATGGGTCAAGGCCAGAGAGAAACAAAATAAAGAAAGAAGAGCTGCACTTGTGTACTCATGAAGTAAAAGCAGGCTGCTGAATCGTCTAGCCTTTGGAAATGAATGGGTTTGTGCTGCAGTTTGTCTTCCTGTAGCAACCAAAAGAGAAGTGTAAGGCTACATTTGGAGAATGTTGATCCGTTATTTTAAGTCTTAGGGTGCCGCTGTGTTTATTTTTAAGTCATCCTCCCTGCAGAGAAGACCCGATGTGAAATTCAATGTAGCTATTCTCAAATTATTTTGTATTTTCAATGTGATACTAAGATACGCTTTGTCTGGATTTTGGCAGGGTAAAGATTGAGAATGTAATGCATTTAGTATCGGCTCTAAAAGCCATATATATTTTGCTGTCTCCCTTTTAACAGTATAAATTTCAGAATAAATTAAAGTTGTCTTTGTGATCTCAGTGAGATTAACACTTACTGATTTGTCTGTGTAGAAGTCTAGCTCTATTTCTTATTAAAGACATAAGACAGGTAGGGGCCAAAGGGAGAGAAAACCCATAAACCTTTCCTGGGGATAAGTACTTAATTTTATCATGGGGAATGCTACTGAAAGTGCTTGGTATTGTTGTGAATAAAGATTCTTCTGAAGGTGTAAAAGGGATTTGTATGGAATGAGTAACCACCTTCCTTTTTCTTTCTTTTTTTTTTTTTCTTGTAAATTTAGTGAAGTGTGGTTATTTAAATGGAGGGTTTCCTCTCTTCTTGTACACAACTGTTAAAAATATTCAGTAAATTACATCTGTTATTGCTATCTTTAATATGAGAATAAAAAGAGGCTGAGATAAAGAAAATGTAAACCTTGTGTTTGTTTATTGATGCATTATATTTGTGCATAATTAATTTATGGATGACCTAACTTCCATCTCCCTCATTTGCTTAATTAAGACATTTGAGAATTATTGAGCTTAAATCTCACATATTTACAAAGTGAATGAATATGTAATATAAAACCATCTTGCTTAAAGTAAATATAAACACATCTTGCCCTCTGAGCAGGCTATGCACTTAAGTATTCAAGCCAAAAATAGATTGTTTTCAACATTATTCTGAATTAGTAGTTATTGTTTGGGCTTTCTGTATAATCAATAAATGAACTAGCTGTTGGATTTTGCTTATAAACAGCTTTTTAAAGGTCAGTTTTAATGCTCAGAGAAATGAAACTTTGGGATATTTCCTAAAATTTGCATGTTTATTATTTTTTTTTAATCTTTACTGTATGTTTCATTTATAAGAATAAATATTATTTTGCACATTTTCCTCTTTTTATAGTTAATATGCTAACTGAAATTAAATACTAAGTTAAATGTAAATTTTCAAGAAATAGTTTTATTTCTGAAAATTATTAGGTAACAGTATAAGCCCTAGAACAGAACATCCCAGACAGCCAACATGCCTTTGTGTGAAAAGCATCACTGATTCCTTTATGATGTCTCAGAATTGTTTGTGTACTTACTACAGTAAAAACATTTGTGAAGTTAATGCTAAACTCTGTAGCTGTTACATTGTGGGAACAATTAGGTGCTATCATTCAAATTTGATCACCAGATGCCCTTAAAATTGTACACATCATCCAGCTGCTGTAGGACACAGACATTGAACTCGGAACAGTAGGGTTGCTGAAGAATCCCCAGTATGAACTGCGCAGGCAATGGTGCAGCTGCCCGGCAGCGAGGCCGGCTGCAAGTGGGTGGCCTGAGATGGGAAGCCGGGTTCATATCGGAACTGCTGATGGCATGGTTTTAAGAAGGCAAGAATTTGCTACCAACATTCATTATATAAGTTATGAATATCCATATCCTGATTTTCTATTTTCTTCGTATTTGTCATCTATTTTAAAAGAAATGTAAGCTCTTTCTAGTTTTTGTTGTCAGGCTTAGAAACTCCTTGATAAGTCATTATTTATAAACTCATCCTTGATTTTTTTTTATTTTTTTTTTTGAGTGAGGTTCACTGAAAATACTACTTCACTGTGTAACTTGCACTAAAGCTTGAAAACAGTTTTCTGTCTTAAGTAAATGGCAAAGCAGATATGTTTTTCTTTCATATTTTTCAAAATTAGTAGTTTTGGATTTTATGTGTAGCAGGTCAAAAAAAACCCTTCCATCTCCACTTTTCTTTCTGTCTAACGAGTAGCTTAATAATGGCTTTTAAAAATACTTCAGTAGCTACTTGGAAATGGAGGGAGCTTCTGTATGTCTTAACTGGAAGAGGGTAGGTTTAGATCAGACATAAGGACGAAATTCTTTACTGTGAGGGAGGTGAGGCACTGCAACAGGGTGCCCAGAGAAGCTGTGGATGCCCCAGCCCTGGAAGTGTTCAAGGCCAGGCTGGATGGGGCTTGGAGCAGCCTGGTCTAGCGGAAGGTGTCAGAGCTAGATGATTTTTAAGGTCCCTTCTAATCCAAAACATTCTATGATTCTATATCCTTTGACAAATTACTGTTCTCTCACCATAGTATTTGTATTTGATGGGGAAAAAAGGTGCAAGAAGTATGCAGGCAAAAAAAAATTAAAAATTAATTTAAAATGAGTTAGTAAACCAATAAGCAGAGAGCAAATTTTTTTTTTAAAGGCACTTCATTAAAATAAAAAAGTAATAAAGTACTTTCTTAGTATGTTTGTCAGGAAACTACTTTACATGTCTCTTATCTGCAGACATAGGAAAAAGGAAGCACGTGCTATACAGACTTCCTGTTGTGAAGATGGGAAGCTGGGAATAAATCTAGAACGGTGCTGCTTTGTTCCATGACTTGAAGACATATAGTATGGAGGGGTATTCCTTTTCTGTCTTTATCTCTACTTAAAAAAAAAAAAAAAAAAAGGGGGGAGAGCAAACGACTGCTGTATTTTATAAATAAACTACAAGTAGGATAACATTTGGTTCCTTCAGGACAAATACTCCTTGATGTCTGACCACTTGGCACTGTTTCAGTGTAAGCTGAAGGAACCACTGCAAAAGGCAATTCCTCAATTTTGTTTCACTGTGCTTGCAGACAGGAATGTCTGTAGAAACCCATATCAAACAGGGCAAAGATTTACATAGTATGTGCATGTTTGCCTGAATTCTGTGAATGTAAATGATAAACATTGTATCTTTGAAGTGATTAGTTAAAGGTATGTATTCAGACCCAGAAAAGTCTGTCAGTAATTAAACATGTGCAAAAAACATAACAAAATAAGAAAAAGTGGCCTGCGTTTTTTGTATTGGTTAAGAACAGAAAGCCTAAAAAGGAATCAAAATAGAGAATGTATTAATATTTTATTGCACAAATACTTGGCAGGTTATTTGGTTGTGATTACAATATTGATATACATGCATAGGAAACTTATCTTGAGGAATAAATACCAAAATCTCGCAGGACAATCTGAGAGACTGAAAAAAAACAAACCTGTCCTACTACTCTTGTCTGTCAGTGCTTGTGAAAGTGAATTATGGTTTCCTGTGTTGGATAAAATGAAAATTTAAAAACATTCTGTCTAATCAAATCAGCTCATATCATCATCTTCCACTAGAGAGCAGCGTTTTGTTTTGGGAAAAGACATGTTTTGGTAACTGTTCTTTATTTTTCTTACTTTTTTTGCAATATCAAAGCTGAAATACAATTACGTGAAGGAAGGTTACCTGTTAAAACCATATATGCAGGGAATTCTTTTTCCTAAGAAGGAGAAAACAGAGTCTACACATACTTTTTCACTAATTTGTAGGGATTTGCTCATTTTTTGCCCCATCTTAACTTAAAAAAAAAAAAAACAACCAAACAAAAAAAGTAGCACTGAGGCAGAGGGCTGCAGTCATTCCCAAAGGAACATAGTGAGTTGCTCCTGGCAAGTGGGAGAACAGCGTATCTGATGAGTCTTTTGTTGCAGCATTTTCCATGCAGCAGTGATTGTTACAATCTGCGTTCATTCTCTATAGGGAGCAGTTAAATACAGCTCCAAGAGCTTTGCTGAAGCATGAGCCTCTGGCAGCTCGCTGGGTAGCATCTCCCATACTTCAGCTGCTGCAGAACCCTAGAGCAAGGCTGTATTAAAAACACTTGAAGGTGATGCTGAGAGATGCAGAAGACCAGCGTTTATGACTGACAATGATATGAAACAGATGGTATTCTCTGTGTATAGACAGCTGAAACCAGCAGGATGTATGAAAGATGACTTCCACTTTCATGTCTGAAAGCTACAGCGATGCCTGTAGGCTTGTTAGTTCCTATCATACATGCAACTCAACTCACAGTGGCCTGTTGAGCAAGAACTTGGTATTGACTGGCTGTGTATAGGGGTCCTGTGGACCATGAGCTTCTTGGAATACAGCTTTGTCTTTACCGCTGCAGTTTTTTCTAGATGTATGTAAAGCCACTGTGTGCATGAGATGGTAAAAGCTGTTTCTTAATCCCAAGAGTCCCCTTTTCTACAGGATTAAGTCCTTCAGCCTGAGTAGTACACAGTCACAGATGGGAATTCTTTGGCTCAGGCTGATTCACAGCATCTCTATTGTAAACTGCTGACTGTCTTTGGAGTGATGAGGATGGCCTTAGCCACATCGCCATGCAGGCTTGAAGCACCAGCAGTGATACTGTGTGTGACTGGTTGTTGTAGGGCGCAGTGGGCAGGGGATTTCTTTCATGCACACACTGGAAGGAAGGAGCATGCCTTGCTCCTTACTTTACCCTGACCCCCATGCTTTTCCAATGCAATGATGCTAAAATGTTTGCTGTATGTGTAGGGACCTGGACAAGCCCACACAACAACTCATTCCCTCTCCCATTTGCCACTGTTTCAGCTCATGCAGATATTTTCCAGTTACATCAGAAGCTTCCTCAAAACTTTCATTTTTCAGAAGACATTTAGTTTTTCTGACTTATGCCACTGCTCTGCATTTTCTAGTTCCGCTTCACATTTATTTCTTCCTCCTTGTCCTTGTTTCTCACACAGATTCCTTCCTTCTGGGTGCACAGTGACTGTCACTGCTGGTGACACGGCTTCCCCGCAGCGCTGCTGTGTCACCCAGGCCCTGCCGCTGCCTGGCTTCGACTCAGCCACGCGAGGTTACTGCGAGCCTTTGCCTGGAGGATAATTAAACCACTCAAGGGAAAAAAACTCCTCAGCACATCTGGATGTTGAAATTTACTGCCATTAAAATTTCCATTATGGTCAAATAACTTAGGGAAAAAAAGGACCTTATTACATAACAGAATGTATTCGTACCCTAAACTGAAACGAAAGGCACCCCTGCTTCATGTGGCGCTCTGTCAGCACTGAAACCTGTATTCAGCTGGTTTATTTTCCACTTTTTTCTTTAGCCTGCTTCTGGTCCTTCCCACGCACCTGACCCCAATGTTGTTTCCCTTGCTTGTGTTTTTATGTATTTTGTTGAGAACAACAATGAGAAGAAGCGATGATCAGCACAGCAACTTGGTAGGTAGCTGGCATATGTAGAATCAGTTAACTGCTGCTGCCACCCACTTGTATAACCTGGGGAAATCTTCAGGCTCCCTGTACTTTAGATTCAGTCTGTTAAAGACTATTAAATAATAATAGTCTCTCCTTAGCAACATGGTTGTGAGAGGAAATGACCGAATCACCAAGGCTAGTGAAGGAACCGTGCTTGTGAAAACTTACACACCATACAGAAAACTCAGTACACGGCGTGTATTTGTCTTCTGAGCTTTTTATTGCCAGGATGTGTAGATTAAACAAGATTAGCATCTGCCGTGTATAGTTCTTTCTATTCTTTCATCTTCCCAAGAAATCAGAAAAAGGCTAGAACTTGCTCCTCTTCGAGTCAGCTGCAAGACAGACACTGACTTCAGCAGGAAAACGAGAGGGCAAAGCAGTGAAGCTCTTTGCTGCCATTAATATTCTTGGAGAGAGAGGGTGGCAGCTCTGAAGATGAGTTAAGGGAAAAAAATTCTAACAGTACAAATAGCCCATGGTAAAAAGGATAATATTTGGCTTGCCTTGCTGATGAAGTGTATTTATTCTTCATGGAATATCCCTAGCAGACTTGGAGACTTTTTATTTTAGTTATTCTTCTGCACAGTATTTTTATTACTAAGATGGGGCTTAATCCAAGTCCCCTGGAAACCAATTACAGAACTCGAACTCGGCAGAACTGGATGAGCTTTGATACTTGCATTATATTAAATATTTCTATCCATTAAACTCCCTCCGGTTGATGCATCTTTATCAGTTTCAAACAGTTGTACAACACTTCTCTAAACATCATTGCTGCGGACTTGATCCAGGAAGAATCATTTTGACCTAAATCCTTTTTAAGGCTCCCATGCTGCTCAGGACTTTGTCTCAGATGTTTCTGCTTATTCTGGGCCATGCTCTATATGTTCTTTTCCATTTAGTATTGAGGTGGGGATTTTCTGTTTGTTTCGGGAGTTGTTTTGTGTGTGTGTGTGTGTGTGTGTGTGTGTGGTTAAATTCTGACAAATCTTGGCATCTACAATAATTTAAGTTCTAGATTACTTTTATAGCACTTTTCTTTTAAAAATACTAGTCGATTTGAACTGCTGAATGTTTAATTTTTACATTTGTGTCAGGAGGGGAAAAATACTCACATGTTGAAGATTTGTAGCTCAGTTTAAGCTGGATGACCAAACCTGGTGGAAGCTAGTAATGCAGCTGCCACTGTGCCAAGCTGAGACATTATTTCATTCTGGAAGTCTCTGATGCCTTTCCCATCCCTGCCAAGGCATGTAGACTGGCTCAGAGACTGTATTCCTTTTGCCTTCTAAATTAGAGTATAACTTAGGAGTTACTTCCTTTCATGTTAGTTACTGTGTTCAGAACTGATTTTACTTAAGTCCAATATCTCTGATGTTAAACACTCCTCAGTTTTTAGTTGCATCTTGGCCCATGGTCTACTTTGCCTGAGCGAATTGACTATAGCAAGTTGCACAAGTTCCTCTTTTACTTTATTTTCACTGTAATCCTGGTCTTGTGTTTGCCTCCTACAACATCATTCACCATCCCCCAAGGAATATTATTCCTTCATTAAAAATAAAAATTTCTTCTTCTCAAATCGAAAGCATATGGAATTATTGGGGTTTAGCCCTAGTTAGTATTTATGTAAATAGACATCAATGTAACACTGCCAAATAGCAGTTAAAATCTTAGCTACGGGTAAAACATGATCTGCTTAAGCCCAGCAAACTTTCCAACCTTCTGACTGAGTTTCTTTGGTTTTCACAAAGACTTGTAAGGAAAACATACTAGAAATGCTTCTCCCATATAATAAAACAGAGGAATTCAGAATGCTAGACCAATTCATTATGAAGCAAAATAGCTTTTGTTGGACTTGGGTGAAGTTTCCCTCTAGCTGGATGCTCCCCACAATCTTGCTCATCTGCTTCCATGCATGATAAGCTTTTGCAGTCCAATCAAATTGGAGTATTAGTCTAATTTCATATGCAGATATGCTGGGTAGTTTTTTTTCATGAGCTGGGCTGCCACTTCTTTTCCCCCTTGTCTTAAACATTGCAAAATGGATGAGCTGTGAGACTAGCTCCGCAGGCATGGGTGAGAAGACACGCATTGCACAGTATCTAGAGAAACACAGAGAACCACAGTTGCATGCATACCTGTCTGCATTTCCTCGGGAAGCTCTTTGGACTTGGACTAGAGATATCTGCACTGCCCTGGAGCTTTCAAGGATTACTGGATTTTATTTAGCATCAGGAGTCTTTTTCTTCAAGTCCAGCTGTGCCACAATTACAGCACTGCCCCATGCTCACCACTTGTAAAAGCGTGCCTTGTGTTTCTTGGGTCGTGTTTCCTGCGGTTCTGCAAGCCTTCTACTTCTAAGTCTTTCTAAAGCTCTGCTTTGTCATTTCTGCCTGCTAGGTGTGACAAGATGATTTTTAGCTCTTTCTATACCCATCGGGCTAATGTCTGACAGGAATTACATTCTATCAAAACAACTTTTTTTTTTCTCTCTGGCTACATTTTTTTAACACACTACAGTTTTAAAATGGTGGAATAAAATGTGTATATTTTGGCATATATATATATATATTTTGGTAGATAATGAGCAAGACATCTGAACCAAAGCCCTTTAAAATCAATGGGAGGATCACTGTTACCTGCAAAGAGTCTTGGATCAAGCCCTAGCCCCTTCCATTGACTGGAAGACCCTCAAAAACTTAGCTTCTAAGTGAGGTGCGTTCAACTCTGAAACCCTCGCTTGTCAATGAGCAGGGAAACTACTTGCTGTTTAATATGTGTATGCAATTCTTAGCAGATCTGAGGCTTCAAATATGAAATGAAACACAAGAAAATGCCCTTCCTTATTCAAGAGCCTTTAGATTCAAATCCAGTCTGAAAACGCTCACTACTGACAGAAAGACAATGAAGATGGTAAAACTCTGCAGAGATTTACTCTGGAGTCCTTACTACTACGTTTTTCTATCTTCTTCACCTGCAGTTTGGGTTTTCTTTTAACAAATTCTCAGCTTGTGCACGGCTTGATTACAGAAGTTGCCCAGGGATGCTCTGGGCACCCATCTGCTTTATCTCCCCATTAGTGCCAAAAGAAATGAAAGCAAATGACTGGTATAAATAGCCTCTCTTGGCTTGACTTGAAAACTGACCTAGAAACCAAGCCAGTAACAAACAGCAAGCAACAGCTTTTAAAAGGGGCTGTTTAACATCTGCTCGCTTACAGAAGTTAACCACATCCCAAGGCAGCCCAGTCTCCCAAAGAAAATTAAATCACCCCCCAGTTCTGTTCTGAACAGACGAGAACTTGAGATGTGCATGCTGGGTGCCTTCCCTACAAAAGCTGCGGTTCCTACAGCCCTGTAGGATCACCCCTTGTGTAGTACTGTAGGGTTTTTTTTGCTGTCTGTCCTTGGAAGCAGTTGTCTGAGAAACAGAAGTGGTTGTGTTTATTCACAGCTGCAGAAGGAGACAGTTTACGTACCCTTTTCCCTCCTTACCTGCCCTTTCTTTTTTTTTTTTACCTCCTGCCCCAAACAAACCATCCCATCCTGCCTGGTACTCTGCCCCAGAGGAAGGCCTTTTCTTCCTCTTTTAATGGGCAAATCTTTTTTCCTTAAGTAAAACTAATTTTTTTTTTATTTGCTTTTTCAACAGCCCCAGGAAATTTAAAACCTTCAGCAGACAGGGTGGTTTTTTTTCTATTGAAGCTGACTCAAGAAAGCGTCTAACCTTCTGCATTCTAATTTGAATTACCAGTTCACTAGAGTGGGAATGGGCGAAAAAAAATTACCACCTGAAAACGGCCTAGTGCAATGCAAGATGAAATGACTGACAGATGTTAAGGCTACAAAACAAAGACGCAATAGAATCCTCTGGTCTGCTTTCCTTCATACGGTATGTCATAGGACCTCACTTAAGAAAGAGCTAAACCATCTCCTGGAATTTGCAGTTACAGATTTTTAGGAAGACAGATGATGCTTCTGTGAGAGTCTAACAGCAGTTCCCTTGGCCACAGATTCAGCACTGAGGACCTTACGATTCATGGGCACAACCCATTCCGGGAGGCGATACTGCCAGGTGAAATATTTTGCTTGGGCAGTGCCAAGACTGCTCACATTATGTTTGGGGTTTTTTTTTTCCTTTTAATGGGTAAATGAAATCTTCTGGTCTGCTGGCCTATTACACCAGCACGTTCCTAGCCCGACAATGCTAGTTAATTGTCTCTAAGTTATAGCAATCTGAAAAAATAAACTTCTGTCCAGAAATGCTTAGCTGTTAGTGTTTCATACAATGCATTTTACCAAATCACTGTTGTATTTACTTCCTATCTAGAAAGCCACAATCATAACTTGATGATCTTTTGTATTTTTCGTGCACCTGTCTTGGAGATTGTATAATCTTCCTTCCCAGGATCCACACAGTGTTGTCAGCTTCCATTAACTTACTGTAAATCTCTCAATATTTTTTCTAAATCCTTAGTTGCTTGAATCATATGATTATGTGAGAAGCTTAGCTTTCATTACAAAATCGTTCCTAGCGTACACAGCTACCAATGAAGCTGGAAGACCTATATCCTACGGGCTCCACAACCAAAAAGCGAATGAAATGTCTCCCATGTATTTAAAAATAACAGAAAAAAAACTCCTAATCCTAAAGAAAATCCTCTGCTTTGGGCCATTAGAATTTCTCACTGGTTCAGGCTGATGATGTTGAGGAGGGGATTTACCAGTAAAACTATCACAGCAGAGCTGCTGCTGTGACTCGGGCAGCAGTGAGCCGGTAGGTGCGGAGAAGGAAGAAGTATTTGAAGAGCAGTGACAGGGGGTTTTGCACAGAAGACTAATGTTCTACTAAAAGTCCTATTACAATGAGTATAAGAAATCTGTTTTAAACCCTAGATAATTCTAAAGAGTGCCTTATCAGAAAATACCAAGCTAAAATAATAAAATAGTGTCATTTCGTATGTGGATGACCAATGTAGAATATAAATTTCCTCATCTAATGGCTTTTGGAAGCAAAGATATTGCAAGATAGAAGAACAGTCACTGGGTACAGTCCCTGCCATTGCAGGTTCAGTGTTTTATACTGTGTTACTGAAATTTATCTTGGAAGCAGGTACCCTTTGCTTTTCTGCTTTTCTTTCTCTACTTTATCTTTCTTTTTCTCTTCTCTTCTCTTCTCTTCTCTTCTCTTCTCTTCTCTTCTCTTCTCTTCTCTTCTCTTCTCTTCTCTTCTCTTCTCTTCTCTTCTCTTCTCTTCTCTTCTCTTCTCTTCTCTTCTCTTCTCTTCTTTCTCTTCTCTCCTCTCCTCTCCTCTTCTCTCCTCTTCTCTCCTCTTCTCTCCTCTTCTCTTCTCTTCTCTTTCCATTTCCCATTTAATTGTCATGATGCTCAGAGTTTTCTCAGTTTCAGCCTAAAGTTCTCTGATGTGTATTTTACAGCAAGACCTATGTGGTATATTACGTGAATTTGAATCCCTTTTTAGTTTCCAGTGTGAATGTATGATAAAACATAATATTTTAGGAAATGTGCTGAGTTTGCATACACAAGCATGATACTTACTGCATAATAAAAAGGTATATTGGCAATTATGGGAACAAAATCTTCTTGTACTAAAGGCTGAAGTCTGCTTCAGCTGCTCTTGACTCTGATCTTATATTTTCAAAGGCTTGCATCTTAAAACTACAGAGGGAGGTTTTTCAGGGGCAGATATACCAAGCAGATACTCAGTTTGATTTTTCAAATCCCAATTTCTGCTTTTGAAAATCGTTCCCAAGGTCTGATACCCTCTTAAGACTTGCGTGTTTTATCTCTATTCAAAAGACTTCATTTCTGCATGGCAACAGTAGTGTTTCTCCTTTTCTTTCTGGAAAGAAGATATAGAATTGAATAAAAATAACCCCCAATTTCTGCTCAAGCTTCATAGATATAGGTATTGCCAGCCTAATATGCTCTCTCAGAAAATCAATGTCTTTTTTCTAATGCCCAAAACATATATCCCCAGTAGGCTAGTTTCCAAATCTTTAAAAAAAAAAAAAAAAAAGACTGGAAAGTTTTTCCAAAGCTTAGAAAAATCTACTGATATTTTTTTTCTGTTAATTTATAAAGTTGCAGTTTGAATCCAATTTTACACAAGTACCCATAACATCCTGTGTCAGAGCCCCATATTCAATGGCATTTTAAAAAAATATTTTGTTTTATTTGGTTTTAAAACAAACAAACAAACAAACCACTTTCCTTTTGATACTCTGATAAACACCTGGTCAATTTCTGCGTATTCTGTGCAAGCTGTAGATTTTGATTCCTTTCAGGGATCTGTTTTTGATTAACTTCGATTTCAGTTTTGAAAATTTATTCCACAGATACATTCTTTTTTTTTTTTTTCTGAAAACTTGGCAGGGGAACCAAAGGGTTTACCTTTTTTTTTTTTTTTTCCTTTGGAGTGGAGGAGGAAGGCATTAACATAAAATTGTGTTTGCCTCTTATTTTGGCAGTAGGGTTGCGCATTCTGGGGTACTGTAATGATACGAATTTTGGTCACTTCAAAAACTTTTGACATAATAAATTTGCATATGTTTCATAGTCTGAGTCTCCAAAGATGACATATGTGCCTAAGTCTTAAGAAGCCTTTCCTTGCACTCTCTGGGGAAGGTCTACGCTGAGACAAGCGATTGTGGTAACAGCCAGGTCCCTCTCTTATCCAGGCAATTGCCTGCCTGCCGAACCCATGAAAGAGGCAAATTTGTCTGTGCAATGAGAAATTTATATAAATTTATCTGAGAGCAAAGAAGACTGGCCATTTCCAAGAAAAACAGAGTGTAAAAGAATCAAGTATGACAGAAAGATGGAAACTGCACCACCAGAAAGAAATTGATCTGACAGGGAGTCACCTGCTACCTGGCACTCCCTGCGTGATGGCAATGGGAGATGTGGGTCGGCAAGGAAAAGGCGAGACGGGCACTACAGGGTGATAAGACTGCTGTTTTATTTGGAAGGGAAAGCAAAGGACTAAGATACATATTTCGGAAAGGCAGTAAATTGAGTTCAGAGCAAACCCTTGCCAAGGCACACCTCCCTCTAGACTTTGGAATGGGCCTCAAGACACCCGAGTTATGTCCTGCCCGGACGATGCCATTCCTGCGTTACTGCAGCCTCCGGCGAAGAGCACGGATCTGCCCTGAGGGCTGAGTCAGGCAGAGGACAAAAACCAAGATTGTTCTTTATTATTTCAAGTAGCAGAGGACTGCTGTGTAGACCTAAAGTACAGCTCTTATCGCAATGGCCCACGATGGAATTTGGAGGTTTGTTTCCTTTTCTTAACAGGAAACTATATAAGCACACACACAATGAAACAATATTGTTAAAGGACTGCTGAGATTAGAAAGTCTCAAAAACTAGGAAACACTCAAATGATTTGTGCAATCTTTATTCAGTCTTCTTGTATATTTGCCTTAGGAAAGATTTCAATGGCACGATTGCTTGCCCCACGTGCTGTTGCCAGCACAGAAGGGGACTGCCTTGGCGCCGGCTGAGAGCCGTGTCTGCCTCGGCTCTGCACCAGAGGACATGAGGCACGTTTCACTTCTTTACTGGTAGTTTTTCACTCTCTTCTGTTTCAGCTTCATTTTGCTGAGTTAAAGACAACAATTCGTGCATACCAGTGTTAACTAGTATTTCTTGAATGTACGATCACTTTACTGGCTAAACTTTACTCAACTTGTTGGTGAGAAATTGGCAGATTTTCTGATAAATTTAAATAGTCTAGAAAGAACACAGTTTGCAGAAATTTACAACATTAGTCATTAGCTAATAAAGCTAATCTCTATATATTTTGTCTAGTCAAGTTGCTAAGAAAACCATGGATGCAAAATTAGAAGAAATGAATCTACAAGAGCGTAAATAACAGTGGACCAAAGGTGGAAAAACTCCTTTCAAAATCATGCCATACTTTCAAGTGTTTTTTAAAGTAACGACTTACAAGATTGAGAAAAATCCCTAAATCCCTTTATTCTGTATCTGCCTGCACTAATAGCAGAGGATTCATACCATGATTATGCAGGTAACCAAGGCTGTTTTCACATATGAGAGACACCATCATCATCCTCATCTGTTGAACTACATAACGTGATTTGAAACTCCGTTCAGCACCTGAGTTCTCCAAATTAGTATGTTACGGACCATTTTAGGCAACCATTGTTTCCCCTTGTACCTCACTGAGCCCAGGTCTCTGGACACTAAATAAAACACAGAAGTGTTTGCACAAGAGACTTTCAGATAATTTCAATCGCTACTAGGTGTAGTGGGGTTAACACAGATACCGGTAATGCTCTTTCCGTGTCTTTACTGCCACCATTATTTTTGCAGGATATCAGAAACATACCTATAAGTCAAGTATTTCATGTAAATGTGAAAGTGAATTTAAGATTGTAATTTCTCGTGGCCATTCTGCAGCCTGTCTCCTTGCTGTTTGTAAATCAAGGTACCATCTGGTGCAAGTGATGCTGACAGGCATGTTTATTTTCAGACAGGAAAGTTGTTATCCTCCTTTTTCTTTGCTAGACAATTACATCCTGCTGCAGCTGCTGCGTACAGACATGCCTGTACTCCACAGGTAAATTACCCGGTCTCTGGATATTCACGAAACACCGGTGAAACTACGTTCAGGGGGAAGATGAGCCAACAGACACTACTACTGTTCAGCTCTTTAGTTTAAAAACGTTCATTTTGGCAAATTCCAGAGGCCAAAGCCCCAGAGTGGTCTGTTATTATTTTGATGTTTTGCCTTTTCCGGCTTGGGATGAAAGAAATCCAGGCGTCGGAGGCTGCCAGCCGGCTCGGGCGCCGTCCCCGCCGGCACAACCACCCGCCTGCCGCGGGGCTCCCGCCCTCCCGCAGAGGGCAGCGGCCCGGCCCGGCCCGGCCCGGCCCGGCGGCGGGGGAGGCCGGCAGCCCCCGTCCCGCCGCCGCGACGCAGCGGGGCCTTTGTCTCACCGCTGAGGCACCCGGGGCCGCTCACCCCCTCCCGCCCGGCCAAGCCCCGCTTCCCCGGAGGAAGGGGAGGAGGAACCCTCCCGCAGGCCGCCCCGCACCGAGGGAGGGGAACGCGGTCCCTTCACCCCCGGCCCCGGCCCGCCCCGCCTCCGCGCCCCACAGGGGCCGGCGGGGAGCCCCTGACTGACGGCCGGGAGGCGGGCGGCGGCCGGGGCCGGGGGAGAGGCGGCTGCCGCCGCGGCGGCGGGAGAGCGAGGAGGGGAGCGGGCGGGTGGGCAGCGCGCTGCCGCAGCGCTGTCTCGGCGCAGGCGGCAGCCTTGTGCAACCAATATGGCTGCGTGCGCCCGCGAATGAAAGGAGGCGCTTGCAGCTGAAGCCGTCTCCCTCCACCCCCTCCTCGCCCGGCGGTCGTGTGGCCTGTAGCGAGCGGCCGAGAGAAGTTGTCTGGGCTGCCCGGCGGGGGGGGCGCCCGGGAGGCGGCGGCGACGGCCCTTCCCGCGGCTCCCGCTGCTGGCTGTCCCCCTCCGGGGGCAGGGGAGAGGAGGAGGAGGAGAAGTTCTTTGGCCACCCGGGGGGGGCGGAAAGGAGGCGAGCCGGGTGCCGGCCGGAGGAGGAAGAGGACCCGCAGCAGCCCCTGACGGCGGCTGCCTCCCCGCCTGCCTGAGGGGGAGCGCGGCGGCGGCCCCCGGCCCGGAGGAGGAAGAGGCGAAGCCGCTCTCGGCCCAGGTCCCGCCCGAGCTCCGCCGCTTCTCCCCTGGTTCGAAGTTTCGCCGGGGGCCGTTGCGGGGGCGCCGGCTGCCGGAGGAGGGCGGCCGGCGGCGCCCCGCCTCGGCCCGCGCCTCCCCGGGGGCGGCGGCGGCGGTGGCGGAGCGGCGGGGCCGGGGGGCGGCGGCGGCGGCGCGCGGCCCCGGCGGGCGAAGTTTGGCCGGCGGCGGCCTGCCGCGGCCATGGAGCCGAAGCACAAGGAGCTGCTCGCCCAGTGCCGCCAGAGCCTGGCGGAGGCCATGACCGAGGTGGACAAGGTGGTGGAGCTGCTGGAGGCTGCCGGCGCCCTCGGCCCCCGCGACCTGCGCGACCTGGAGGCGGCGGGCGGCGGGAAGGCCGAGCTGCTCATCGCCCTGCTGCTGGCCAAGGAGCGGGACCACTTCCAGGACCTGCGGGTGGCCCTGGAGAAGACGCAGCCCCACCTGCTCTCCATCCTCTACCTGAACGGCGTGGCGGGGGCGCCGGCGGCGGCCGAGACGGCCGGTGAGTGGGGCCGGGGGGTGCGGGCCCCGGCGGGGCGCGGGGAAGGCGCGGACGAGGAGGAGGAGGGCAGCGGCTGCCCCCGCCCATCCCCGCTGGGCAGGGGGCAGAGGAGCGGCCGGGCAGCGCGGGCCTCTCGGGGCTCCCCCCGACCCCCGCCGAAGGTGGGGAGGGAGCGGGGCGGCTGCGGCCCGGGGCCCTCCTGCTCGGAGAGCAGGCGGGGGGAAAAACTCTGCCGTGTTTGCACTTGGGCTCTCGATTCTTGTTTCGTGCTCCCGACCCCTTTTCCCGTTCTTAGGAGGCGGGCGCGGCGGTCCCGGTCCCCGTCCCCCCGAGGCGCGGCGGATGCTGCGCGGTGCTCTTGGGAGAAGCCGCCCCAGCTTGGTTGTTGCTGCTGCTCCCACTCCACGAAGCCGGGTGCGGCTGGGGGCTAGGGAAGGCCGGACCCGAAGGGTTTTGCCTCCTTTGAGCTGCCCTGGTGTTAAACAGTCCCTTCTTGACCGGGCAGAACTGTGAAACTCCCCCCCCCGTCCCGTGCAGGCAGCCGGCTGGAATGGGCTGGCTGGCAGGGCTCCAACAGATGTGCGTTTGAATAAATACTGTAACTGTTTTTCTCCGGACAAACGTGGTTGTTCGAGGCTATATTATTGTAACTTTTCCTAGTTGTTAGAACAGGAAAATAACTGAGTTAACTGCAAATCCAGATGAGAAGAATTTGAGTGTAAAGCTCTTGCTTAACCAGGTTGGGCTTTGACCCACTCTCCCGCCTCCAAAACAAGTCACAGTCTACTTTTATGTGGACAATAGCAGGCTGTAAAATAATAATTTAAAAAAAAAAACTTGGTGATAATACACAGGGTCTTGCACGTGCAGCTGTGTTTCTGGATGAGAAATACTTCAACTGAAGTAAGTGGTAATTCTGTATTGCAGATTAAAAAAATATACATTTGTCCAAGTGCTGTGTATTCTCTTCTGGTGTGTGTGTGTGTCCAAGTTGACTGATTAAGAAATGTGGGGTCTCTTTTAAGTTTTTGTTTCCAGATTTGCTAATTGTATGGTAACTACCTGTTTACGCAATAAGCTGTGCTGGGAGGGCTTCCTGCTTCTTATAAACTGTACCATTTCTTTAAGAAAATAAAACCCTTTAAGAGCTGCTTCCGTCTGGAAAATAGTGCTTGCATGTGCAGTTGCAGTGTGTACTCTGCCCTTATTTGTGTATGCTGTTGATGCTAGGAGTCTGGTAAACACAAAAAAGTGTGTGAGGGTCTTATGTTTTGTTTTATATCAATGTAGTATAGTATATGGCCTTTTCTAATGAATATGTGGCAGGACCTCACAGGATGGGGAAAAATGGACTGAACAATAGACCTCAACACTTCTAACATTATGTGGTCTGACATCAATGGGAGATGAGGGCACTCGCTGCCTTTCAGAATGGGACCCATGATGTTTTTGTATGATTAGATTAATGCTCCGTTTTGTCTTGTTGAGAAGATACATTAATGGTACTGGGCTACTAACATTCTCCAGCCTTAAAAACAAAGATGTAAAACGTGAATGGCAAGAAAAATGAAGTAGACTTCAGATATGGTAATACTTTTTATTTTTAAAAATATAAGTCAGAATTGCAAAATGCTCTGCAACACTGAGCTCTCAAGGGAAAAATAGTTTGATTGGCAAAATGAACTGTATCCTCCTTGACTGAATGTGTTCATGAGACTGTCTGAGTTAAATTAACATTTGTGTGGGGAAGGATGTTCCCTCAACATGATGGCTTTTAAGATTTTTATTGCTTTCATTTATCAGTAGTAATAAAGAGCTAACTTTGAGAGTTATGGTTTTGTTTCCCTTTGTGATAAACATGTTTACAAATGAGTTCACAGGAGACTGCTAACAGTCATCTTAAGAATAAAGCATTGTGCTCACAGTAAGGTAAAGAACCTGAGCCTTCAAACACTGTTGTGTATATTCCAACTGTACTCCCTTGAGGAGGTCTCATGGTAACTAGTTATAAGGCTGCTTGTGTGCCCACTGAGCACCTCCAAAAAATCCTGGTCTATGTCTGAGGGTAGCTGCGGTGGAAAGGTTCTTGTCTGAACATGTGTTCAGATATATTTGGGTTTTACTCTACTATTTCCCTGTAGGAAAGTCTGACCACCCATCTACTCTTCTCAGGCTGTTTAGGAGTTGTACTCCTTTTCACTGGGGATGTTGAAGGTGGATGACTCAAGTTGCTTTTGTTCTTTGGGTGTAGTAGCAAATGGTAAACATGGTAGCAAGGAGAACTGTTGGATACTGTATTTAAAATACTTCAGTGAAACAGTCCTCGGTGTATATTGTCTAAAAAGCCTCTATTCTTCAAGGGAAAAAATAAGTACATATTAAATATCCCTTTAATTTAACCTATCCAGCTGAATTAATTTCTAAAATTAGTATTAATTTATGTAAAGTGACAGTTTACAGTGGAACACTTCATTTTAGTATTGTTTGGAAGTGGCAGGCTAATATAAAGTACATCCTGTGAATGCTCATTGGAGATGAAAATAATTTATAACCAATACCTTCTTGTTGTGGTGTTTGCTAATTTCTTTTCCAATGTGATGTTGTGAGGGAAATGGGAAGGTCATCAGCAACGTAGTTTTGAACCAAGTTGTGGAATTTAACATACAGTCCACTCACTACACTAGCACACAAGTAATTCTCCTTCCATTTTAATGTACGCAGCGTGTAGCATTAGTTTGTATTTTCTTCCTTCTCATTTTAAATATCACTTCCTATTGGACTTTAAAGGTGATATGTAAACTTGGATGGAAACTCAGGCTGTTAGTTGTACCAGCAGTTCTTGTGGCTGGCTGGACAATGTAGAGCCGACACTTTTATAAGTATTTATCTGCACAACGTGGAGGGAAGCAAACAGCTGGTCTGACTGGTAAAGGGGAAGAACTGGGGTCCTGGTAACTGCTGGAAGACTTCCAGCATGGGTAACTCTTGTCTTTACATTACGAGGAGCTTGCTTTTCTTTGTAGAGTTTTCCCAAGCTCAGTCTCTGCTTAAATGTATTTGTCTTCTAATGTACCTTCTAATTGCTTGTTTTAAACCTAAAACTGTGTAGTGCTCTGTGGATGACAGTTTCTCCAGTAAAATGTGTATTTTTAAGCTTGTTTTGTTTCTAATTTGAGAGTAGTATGTCTAACGAGGTTATTAAACAGAGTGCAGAATCTGACAGGAAAGTACCTTCTCTCAAAGCAGAACCTAAACAAAGTGCCATTTGCTCTGTTTCACTTAGTCATGGTCAGAGACTACAGTTCTTCCTTCAGTAGGAGCTTCGATTACTACATTACACTGTTGTGTTAATGTTTCTGTGAGAAATTGGCTCTGTCCTTGTGAAAGTGACTGTTTGGCTAATTTAAAATCTCCCAGTACTTTGAACAGGGACTAGTTCTTTAAGTAGTGTGCCAAGTGCTTTTATTTATTTGTTTTGAGGTCAGTTGATGTATTATTATTAAATACTTGATTTGTCAAATTACTTCCATTGTGCATGTGAGAAATCCTGTATCCCGATAACATAACATATCCCTTCTAATGTGGAAATAAATGCCTTCTGAGCATTCAGTTATCTCTTAGATATCTTGTTAAGTGGATAATATTTCTTTCTTATAGTTGATATAATGTGAATTTTGTGACATAAAATATATCCAAGGCAAGAATACAGTGGAAGATACTTCATTATGACAAGCGCTGTTGAAGATATATTTTCCTTTAAGTGTAATTAAGGGGCTAAACCAGAAATCTAATGAACCTATGTAGGCTTTAGGCTGCTTCAGATAAAGTAGGGCTTTGTACTTCATTTTTGTGATGTTAAGAAAGTTGGGTTTGGTTGCCTAGCTTGGAATTTGTTTTTGAGATGAACTTGTGGGGCTACAGTGGTGCACCTAGAGCTTTATCCTCAAGCTGAGTAGACTGTTGAACTTAAAAAGCTTTGCTGCTGGTTTCACAACTATTAATCTTCTAGTCTCATGGTTTCCTTTTATGTTAGCAGTTGGTCTTCTACCTTTCTGCACCCATACGGCTGCAATCAGTGAGTGTGTGTCTGTAAGCTTAGCAATAACATAATGGCTTTTTTACTGTAAGGAGTAAGCACCATTTTGGCTTTTAAAAGCAAAGCATGTTAGGCTTCAGAGGTGTTTCATTTAACTGTTTCAAGATCAGAATTGGGGTTTTAGAATGTCAATATTTAAAATCCAAATTGATTGCATTTTTGAAAAGATCTTTAAAGGGTTAAGAAGAAAGATATTGTAGATGGACTTCAAAAGTTTTCCTTCTATTATAAAATAAGACTTATTTTTCTAACTGTTTTTGCTCAGAGATCAAGTGTTAATTTCCAGTCCAAAAAGTAAATGTGGGCATTTATAGGAGTAGGAAAAAGTTAGAATTTGAGCTTTTATAGCTTTTAAGAGGGATTATATCAACTTCCTCCCTCTGCTTAATAAAAAAGGAGCGAGTTGTTTCAGATATATTGGATTTGAAGTCACAGAGTTTACTTTTAAATATTGCCAAGTCTTTCAGCATATTTAAAAGCGAACACAAAAGGCAAGCTTTGTATGTATGAATTTAGGAGATGGAGAGCTGTGACCCGCTTCTCTTGCTGGCAGCACCGAGGAGACCCATAAGAAATGCGTAATTCCAGAGTTGTCCCTGAGGAGCTGGGAGCGTGACTGCTCGGGGCTGGTGCTGGAGCATCTGCCTTGTGCCCTCTCTTCCCTGTCCCCTACAAAGTGTTGGTCAGTCCCCACAAAATGTTTAGTGGTGACTCGTGAGGGGAGCTCGTGAGCAGGAGTGAGAACTTGAGCTAGCGAGGAGCCGAGAGACGGTATGGAGGAAGGGTGTGAGGTGTGGAGGCGGGATGTGGTGTCGGGTAGGACCAAGTGAGAAGAAAGAGAGGCTCTGGAGGCTGTCTGGTCAGATAGGAGAAGCAGACACTAGAAGTGCTCAGAGAAGATGAGAATACTGCTGGAAGCTTGCCTTCCCTGGGAATGGAGAGAGGGGAAAATGAGGAGAAATAGTAAAAGCATAATTTACTGACTCAAAGACTGAACTGACAATTTTGCAATTAAGTACAATTTACACACCCTTCCGTCGTTGAAAATTGAAGAGTGGGAGAGGTAGAGCCGTATGTCTGAGTTTTTCCAGACCTGTTATTAGTTCCCAGGGTAGCTTTGCAAGCCTTGTTACAGAATTTCTTAAATTACGCAGATCAAAAAGCAGGCAGCATTCAGAAGTCACACTGGGAGAAGTGCGGGTCTTTAGCAGTGCTGAGCAGTAAGTAATTAAACTTGATTAAATATCCAGTGCTAGTTTTGCAGTACCTGTGTCTTCTCATGGGGTCAGATTGGTGGTATCTCCTGGAATTGCCAGGCTAAAAAAATGCAGGAAGTTTCCGGCAAGTATCTGGACAGCTGTTCCTGGTGAAATGTCTAACAGTAAGTGAATGGAGGCAGGCTCTCAATCCCAAAGAAGGAAATGTGTGTTTCAGTAGTTCACAAATCCCAAGGGTGGTAGTTCTCAATTAAATTTTTGCAGTGCTTAGGGAGGGGATGGAAAGAGAGCTGGCCACTGTAAACTCATGAGGACATAGTTTTCATCAGTGTAAAATGAATAATAATAATTTTTGTGATACTAGCATACAGCTATTGAGCTGCTTTGGACACACACAGGACTTGGTGTCTTAGAAAATTAAGGAAAAGAGGAGAGATGTACATTTTTAAATGGTTCTTTTAGGTTGTTTCTTCTATGAGTATCTTGAAATAGAAGCAGGAATTTCACTTTTATACATGATCAGTAAGAAAAGCCAACAGCTTGCTGTAACTTGGTCCTTATTTATTTTTTAAAGCTAAAGATTGCCTGTCTCGGAGGTTTCAGATATTTAGCTTGATTTAACTACCGTTCTCGGTTGTCTTGTGGCTTTAACCACTGCTGGTTGCTGTCTGTTTTTTTGGACTTCTGGTCTAGATAGTGAAGACCCCAGCCACGACATGGGTGGTGACTTCGGGTTTTCCAGTTCTGTTAGCAGCCTGCAATTTGACCTAAGTGTGGTTTTTTGTTTTTTTTTTTGTTTGTTTGTTTTTTGTTTTCTTTTTTCCCCTTTGCTACTTGTTTTTACCACTTTATTTTTTTTCCTTTGTTTCTTTCATTTTGCTGCTTAGCTTCCATTGCTCCTGTTAACTTTCTTTCTCCCTTTAGTCCTAATTGTTATTTCAGTTATTATTTTATAGTATTACACATCCTTATTCAAAACTCTGGTCATTAGAAAGATACAGTAAGTCTTGATAAATTCCTCTACTTTTACTTTTTCCTAACAATTTCTTACGCTGTAGAATCTCAAGGACAGAGGTTTAATCTTTAGAGCTGTTCAGTCCCCAGTGCATTTTGTGTGTTACAGTGTGAGGCAATTAGTTCCTGTGGGTTTGGTTGGGTTTTTTTTTTTAATATGAACAATATTAAAATGCTGTGCATAAAATGAAGTGAAAACATTTCCTTATATAATCATTGATCAAGATGGAAAACTTGCTAGTGCATATAACATTGTATGAAAAGAGCTGTAGTAACGAAGTTGAGGTATCTAGGCTTCAGTGACTTTCCAAATTATATTGAGTAGTCAGTGCAGAAACACTGTGACCTTCAAGATGGAAGTCATTGGCTGCTTTATTGTGAATGGTGATAATTTAGAACTGATTCATGCTGATGTAAGAGCTGGAAACATCACACCGACTGACCTTTGGCTTGAGGCTAACCAGTACTTTTCGAATGAAAGCATAAAATAAAGTTGCTGTCCCCTGAAGAGATGAGTGGTGTTAGTGCGTCTTTGATGCTGGACCCCAGCTTTTCCAAAAGGGTCATACTTTGAAGTTCTCAGTGTTACTCTGGTATATTAATTCTTGTCAATGCAAAATAGAACTACTAAAATGCTGAAGGAGGCTCATAGTACTATAACTTAGAAACCAGTTCAAATGTGTACAATGTTTGCTGTGTAACTGGTACATTTGTATGCTTGCCATAGGTTGTGGGGCACCTGCAGGTGTGTTGATGGTGACAGGTGGTGGTAGCAGCATCCCTGACTGTTGTAGATAACAAATAAGGTTAAATTTGGGAAGTCCTGTTGTAAGCTGATGTACTTGCAGGCTTGAGAAGCTGATAGTAGCAGACAGGGTACCCAGAATTGATGGATCTTGAAGAAACTGATGGAAGCACTTGGCCACTTGTGGTGAATGCTTAAGGATATTTTTCTTAACAATATTTGATTACTGGGCAGTACAGAACGACTTACTGCAGCTGGAAGACCCTTCTTACCCAAACTGGTGTCAGGGGAAGTAAAGAGCAAGCCATTTTATATATGTAACCCCCACCTTCTTCCTCACATTCCTCACAACTTCTAAAGCCTCTAATTTCACAATTAGGTTTGTATTTTAGAAATTTTTTCTTTTTTTTTTTTTTAGTTGACTGCTAAAGGAATTGAATTTTAATAGGCCATATTGCTTTGTTGCTCTGATTCAGAAGCTTTCCAGGCATGCAAGTGGCCTGTAGCTGGAGAAAGCAAGCAAGCAAGAGTGTAAAACCAGTAAGTGATTCAGCTGGAGAGCTGAGGGGATTGGGCAAAGAGGGGCAGCCTAAGGCTTGTTTTTTGGCAGACTTTTATATAATTGACTATTTTTTTGTGTGTGTTCAGATGATAAACCAAGAAATTCTCCTCCCCACTCCCAAACCCTCAAATTGAGCCAATGTTCTTTAAACTTATTTCTAAGTTAGGTTTCCTAAAAATCCGGTTGAGAGCATTCACTCCCATTATGAATATGCCTTGTGACAACTTTCTTGCCTCTTGTGCCCCCTCTCATTTCACCGTGGCTTTTTATTCCACCTGAACATAACTGCTGATTCATGAACATGCTTATTATTATTCATGTACTTACCTTCCAGCATGTGAGTAATCCCTGTTTATGTGCATCAGGTTAGGCATGTGCAAGTGTTGGCAGGATCCAGGCCTAGCGTACTGAGCTCTTTGGATTAGACAGCGTCTCCAGTAAGGTACTGCTTGTACGCCTGGGCCTCAGTACGTGAGGCTGATGGCTGTTGGCTTTTCAGTAGTGCTCAAAATGGAGTTTGTGTGAGAAAACATCAGGTATTTTCCTTGAGGACTGATGTAAAATGGAGTTCTGGACTTACTTGGTTTGGATGAGCTATGTCCTGTTGACATTAGTGCACCAAAATCCTTGCTTTTCAAGTATATTCTTTCTGAGGCAGACAGACTGGCAGATGTGTGCAGGTATGGTTTTCTTTAAAAGCATCAAAACTTTTGGATTGGGGAAATAAAGCTGCATGTAATACAAAAATTACCAAATACAATTGCTAAATTGCTACATAGATGTTCATGTGTTATTTTAATAAGCATAAAATTGTATTTAACTTTTTATTGTTTCTGTTCCTTGTTAGCATTTGCTTTTCTTGTGGATAGCTTTCTCTGTTGAATGATTTTGTGGAAAAATTACTCCAGGAAGATATAGTTTTGAGACTTGTGTAACCACATGATCTTGCTCTTATGGAGCACTTAGATAATTTGAGGTTGTCTTCCTCACAATCTTCTTGTGGAAAGGGGTTGATTGAGTTGTTGGGTGGTCTTCCAACTAGAAGTCGACAGCAGATTGATGGATATGGTTGTAGTGACTTCTTTCAGGAAAAGTGCTCGTCATGCAGCTTTGAAGTTCTCTTAAAAACTTCATACATGATCTTATGAACATTTGCAGTGACCTTTAAGAAGGTTGACTTTGCATTTTGATTATGATTGATCTTCTGCTTTTCGGGTGGTGTGCAAGTGAGTGTGTGTTTAATGGTGGTGAAATCAGGTTATCTAAAGGTTTTCTTTGAGGCTGTATGCATCAGCACAATGAAAATATTCAGGTATCAACTTCACTTCCTAATCTTTAAAATTATCGTGAGTGCTCAGTCTGTTTTTTCGCTTCTGAATGTGTTTACAAGAAAGAGTTATTTGAGAGCTCGCTTAACCTTTAATTGAAGATAGGGCGTGTTGTATTTTTAACAGATTTGCTCTTTCAGTTTGTTAAAGGCCTTTGACTTAGTAGGTGTGGTTAGGTAAGAAGCTTAAGTCTTAAGTAAAACAAACAAAAACCTAAACAAGCCTTAAACAACAGTAGGCTTTCCCTTGTAATTGATCAGCTGGCTTGTTGTTGTCATCATGTAGTTGCTCCATTATGTATTTCTTGAGTTGGGCTAGACTCAGAGTGAGCTATTTAGATACAACTTAGATTTTAGAAATTAAGTTAAGTCGAAAAAAGCAGTACTGAACCTCCTCAAAATCACAAAAGGGATACTCTCAAAAGAGAATATAACTTACAATTATATTGTTTACATCTTAAAACGTTGTTTTCTTTTTTCCCTTTTAATAGAAAGGAGTATTAAAAATACAACTTTCTTCAGCTCCTTTTCTGCTTTTGGTGGCAATAGACTTTGGGATCAGACTGCCTTTTAGTTTCCTATTTAGATATGCTGCAGCAGCTTTCCTTTGCCAGTCTGCCAGTGCACAGGCAGCCTTAGCTTTTTCTTTTTCCTGGAGAAATTAAATTTCTGAAAGATGCATTGGCTCTTTCCTTAGGTTAAGGGTCTGAGTAGTCTGCCTTAATGGGTTAAATACACACTTGCTCCCACCTTCCCTCTTGAATAACATGAGGCTGACTTAGGTATAGGCTGCAAACATGAACTTTGAGATATTAAGTTAGTTATTTTTCTAAATTGCTGGCCTTGAAAATGTGTACATTTAAAGTACACTACACTAGCTCATGATTCGAACGTACTTGCCTGTTGCCCTAATTAGTGAACCTTTCTTGTTTTTTCTGTCATCTTTGCAGTCGTCAGGAGTATTCCGTGGGCTGCATTGCTGCAAGTTGTAGAGCAGTGTTTTGACTGAGCAGGAGAAGGTTCCTTGATAATGCTGAGGAGTTTTGTATAGTGGGATCAGAGCTACTTTGTGCCTTGGGTTTTTAGGATTTAATTTGTTTTCAAGAGTCTTGATTAATAAGGAAGTCAGTAAATGCATGAAGGAAACTTTCATCTGGCAAGGCTGGTGGCAGTCCTGTTCTCTACAACGTTGTTCGGCTGAAACCTATGTGTAATGTGTGCTGGACTGGAAGAAAACACAATGTGTAAATATTAAGCTGTTTTTCTGTCTCTGACTGAGTTGATCTTCAGTGATACGTGGGCATGCATGACTTGCGTAAAATTCATTTGCCAGGGAGTATCCCATTGTATTGTCTAGAATGTCAAATCTCAATTTAATTTTAGAGCCAACTATAGCAAATTCATTAAGTGATGCAAAAAGCCAGGTGGTTAGCATGGTTTTGTGCAGTACTTACACTCTTTAGGGGCCCCTGATTTCCTCCTTTCCAGAGATAACCGCAAGGTAAAGGCGGACTGGTGGAACTGTGAGGGTTGCATCGTGGTTGTTACCTGGCCACGGTGATGAGCTGGTTTACTGCGTGTACTGTGCTGTACAGTTTGCTCCTGTATAAGGAATTTGAGGGTGCTACACTGCGTGTTGCTCAGCATCTCTGGAAAGTTAAGTTCTTTTTAAATTCTTCTGCATCTCTGCATTGCGACAATACAGTGCTGAGTTTATTGGTTTTGCTCTGATTCTGTTTAGCTTTCTCACGGGCGTGAGCCAGATCGTATCTGGGGGTTGTGGCTGATGTAGGGAATCCACATAAAACGTTCTGCAAATTCATCTCATCAAAAGCATTTATATGTCTACGTTTATGCATGGAAACTTTTAATACGTGCAGCTTTATTAATGAAAAACACTTTGGGAGGCAGAAATCTTTGTATTGAAAGCAGATGAGACTTTTAAGGACCTGTTCTTTCTTATAAAAATTGTTTAGCTTAATTCTACAATGTGTTTAAAATAAAAGGGAAAAAACCCCAAAATATAAGTTTTGATGAAGTACAGTTGCATAGGTTATCATTATTTTATAAGACACAAACTTGCAGTAATTAATAAAATTATTTTATAGCACATTGTAGTGAAATAATAGACTGTGAAAGATAATAAATTTGCCATGGCTAGAGCTTCCCTGGGCTGATAGTGAGAGGAGGTGACTTCGGATCATGGAGGCTTTAGGATTTCTGATCTTATAGATTGGATCATGAGACCTTGACCTCTGATTTAATTCAAACTAATATCAGACGTTGGGTAGTAGTATTTGCATTTTATGTGGAATTCTTAGTATTAAAAATGCTTTCATTTTTAGACCTGTTTCAGAAAATCACTAAGAATGTGCTTAAATTTCTTAGTGATTTCAACAGAGCTCTGTTAGCTTATGGAGGAGAGTCTCACTGGGCTGGCTAATCGCTGTTCTCTATTTTCTGCTGTCCTCATGTGTTTTTCAGTTCGCACGGGGTGTGTTGTGAAGATAGGCTTCTCGGCGTTCCCCACTGAGCACTCGGTATCCTTCCGCGATGGTGGTGGCAGGGGACATGTTCTGTATGTGCACTAATGCACACGCACGAACTTGCGCATCTTAAAAGATGATGAAATGGAATATCCTGTTTTAAGTCATTTCTTTAATCTTGATTAATACTACAGAATTTTAAATGTATTTTTTCATGTTGTTCTTCCTGCCTCTCTCAGCAGCATGACCCAAATGGAACTTATAATTCCAGTGAGATATTGTGTAACACTGTAAACGAAAGAACCCAGGAGCCACTTCTGCGATCCACACTTTCGCGTTGTAGAAGATAAGCATGTAAGAAAGTGCTAGTGGGACAAACAACTCTGCATTCCCTTAAGAGATATCCTTCTGTTAACAACTTTTTCAGTGAGACTCAAAAAGAATAAAGATCTTTACTTTTTTTTTTTTCACAATTAAATTCTGATTTGAAGAAATTACATAAAATGCAGATGTCTGATGTTTATATTCTGAAGTTATTCTGGTTAGCAAAGTTGTTCTGAGCATTTGTAAATAAAGGTAATAAATGGGTGTGACATCTTAGAAAGTTGTAACAAAGTTGTCTTTGGCTGTTGGATTGCAAGGTACACCAGTGGCCAGGCTTTTTCAGAAAGGATTTGTGAAAATTCTTGGAGAAATAAACTGGTTCTTCAGTTTTGTTTTGCTGGACAAAAGTGACTTAGTGAAGTTAGTCCTTCTACTCCAACTGTTGTTGATGTTTTTTTTTTTTTTTTTTTTTTTTTTTTTAACTTTGAAGTGCTTTATGGGTTTTTAATTAATTTATTAGTATAATGAAAATAATGAAATAAATATATATCAAAATTTCTCCATAACCTTTCTCAGATCAAGAATAGGATTTAAATAAAGGAACTTTGAGTCCTTAAAAGTTTAATTTTGTTGTCTCTATCAGATATAGTGCATATATGCATTTTTGGCTGGAAGTGGTATCACAGGGAAAAAGCTGTTATTGAGTCTTCTAGACAGCTCTGTGTTCATTCAGAGCTTAATTAAGAGTGAACCTGCTAATGCTTAGGCTAAGAATGCTTATTTCATGCTAGTATAAAAAACAATTTCAGCTTCAATATTCCTCCTTAAAAAATGTCCTTCTAGAGAGAAGGTTTCTTTGCCAATTGCCTTCTGTATAATTTCATTTCAACCACTTTGTGGATGTCTAAGTTGAACATCCAGCATTACTGATGTTAATTTCTCTGCCTTAGTTTCCTAGTGCAAAAATGGGGAATAAAGATGGTGGAGGTCAGTGTGAGAATGCTGTTAATGCAATGACCACCTCTGAGGGACTCGAGGGCTTGTGCCATGGAGAAGAGGGAAAACGATGTGCATTCAGAGCTGGATGTGAATAATGTGTTGTTAATAAATTATGAGGCAACTCATTGCAAGGATTCCCTTCGTGATGAAAATGAAGCAGAGTTCTGTAAGGTGAAAAAAAAAATAAATATGCAAACTTCTTGTACTTCCTACGCAATGGTGATTGTGAGCATTCCCTGTGTGCTTTGATACAAAGTTAATAAAGTTAGCTGAGATTATCTTCACTACTAGTTGGAGTTTCCATGAAGAATTCCCTGCCACGTAAAAGAAATGTTTGAATAAGCTTTTTTTTTTTAGCAGTACTGTTGTAGTTGTTGCTGCACTACTGAAATACATCTGGTTTTAGCATAGCAGTTGGAACACAAAGGTCAGGACATTTGTTAAGCTGAAGTCCACGACTTGGGCATGGTCAGATACACACTGATCCATAACTGTATGAATACCCTTAACTCCAGGGTCATGAACTGACAAGAACACACTAAAGTTAAGAATTTGCCTCTGAGTTTTTATCATATTTGACTTCCATTACATAAGTCTGCTTTGTGATTACTTTTTCCAACTACTGTGTAAAACTCGTACAAAAAGCCCTTTGCATTGCATGGGGGATGCAGTTGATTTCCCCAGCTCGGGTGGGATAACTGTGGAAAAAAGGCTAGTGCAAATTTACTGATAATCTTTGTTGCTACTTTCAGATATGCAAATGATTCATGCTGATGGAATGTGAATTGACTGCATTATATGAAGACATAATTTTTTTTTTCTTCTCTGTGTTCAAGTGCTACTTGCAGATCTGAAATGGAAATGTATTAACATTTAAAATGTGCAATTTTAATACTGTTCTCAGACACTAATCAGACAGCGTGGTCATGACTTTGCAGTTAGTGGAAAATGTCAAACTAGATGTCATATGCCTTGCTATTGGATCTTCCTCCATCCTGCTATTGGATGCTGTAAGAAAATGGGAAATTATAGAAGTGTAGTTGAGTTAGAGTTGCTATACTGTGTTTAGACATGGGATTGCAAAATTTGTCCTCTGAGTCTGAGTGTGAAGATGTCAGTTCACTTTGTTGTGAAAAGTTGATTCTTAAGTAGAACAGCATATTTTTGTCTCTTTCTTAAAATTGTCAAAAATTGCTAATTTCCAGGAATTCATGGATTATAGTGACAGTAATGAATTAAAGATTTTTGGATGGGGTTTCTTTCATCCAGAGGAAACTAACGTGAATATGAACGCTATGGCAGAGCAGATAATGCTTTACGGAAACATAAATGACTTGCTAAGTTACATCTTCTTTTTCCTAGAATTTATGTTCAAAATAATGTTTTTTGAACAATTAATCTCACTTCGCGTGTTCAGAATGGTGGTAAAATGCAGTTTTACAGTTGGGGAGGTTTGAAGCAGAGAAGAACAGACAGAGTTCATCCTGAAGGACAGAAACAAAGCTGGGAGTGTGATACCTACTCCAACGCTGTTAGTGCAGCCCAGAGAAATATGATTGCAATTGTCATTATTTTCAAAATTAATGCCTTAAAATACATGACGCAAAGTAAAGCTAATATTTAAGTGCTGTGACTGTATCTGTGCAGCTGTGTCTTCCTGGTATATTTTGACAAAAATAGCCTACCACCCAGTACGAAGAAGAAATACAGGAAAGCCTGCAGCCTCTCCCAGTGGCTTACTGCTGATGGACTTTGTAATTACATCTGTCTAACTCCATCTGTACTCTGCTCAGCTAGAGGTTGGATTTAAAATTAATTGTATGACAGAGGATCCTGGCTTACAGCTGTATCTTAATTAGAATTCACAATCCACTTTACATAAAAATATCTGAAAACTCTTTTCTCAAAGTACACTGATTATAGGGCAGACGAAAACATTTTGATCTTTCTTTTTTTCATAATTTGTGAATAACTTAAATATATATAAATATATTCCCATGCCATCTGGTTTATTTCTTTCTTCATCTTGCTCATGGCTTCTGTCATCTTGCTTATTGCTCTTTGCCTTTTTAATTAGTAGGAAAAAGCAAGTAGAAATTACTTTTCTGTGATCACAGTAACATTTCAAAAATTATTGAATGCTATGAGAAATAGTGCTTTTCTATGTTTGAGATGTACTGCTGTTGAACATAACTCGTAGATTGATGTTGATGTACTAAATCCCTTTGAGCTGGGTGTATAATATTTTACTTAGTGTAATTAATCCCCTTTTTCTGCAAAATGCCATATTTTTCAGAAATAAATAGTTCAGTTCTTGATCTACAAGACTGAGGTTGAACTATAATGGTAAGGTGGTTGTGGTGTTTGATTCGTGTTCTGGTGGTGTCCTGGCTGAAATGGATCTGTTTCTAAAAGCTGTGATTTGGAAGTATTTAATAAAATGTGCAGGAGTTAACATATACTATACCCTGGGAATTCTCAGGATGCAGTCTTGTGATGACTGATAGAGAAATTCTGTCTTTAGTAATGATTTGGGTAAGAGGAGAAAAAGAGGGAAAATATATGCTTATCTTTTATTTGGGCTAATTTAATCTCAAATGCTGCAATGTAACTTTAGAATTTATTTGTTTGGGTTTTTTTGTTATTTTGTTTTTAAAAATAACACCTCTGTAAAACCAGTGTTTGGGGCCCTAGAGATTTTCTTCAGGTGAAGTGAGTTTCAATAAGATAGGGAGGAATTCCTAAAGACCTTCCTTAAACAGTATCACTGGAAAGGTTCAGTTCAGTTTAACAAGGTGCAGAACCATGTGCTCCTCCTCTTAAGCAAGAGAGCACTTCTTCTCTTGGATTTTATAATGGTATTGCTGCTTGCATGAGTTAAGATGATTAAGTGTGACCCTGAGGTTGTTACCACAGTACCTGAGTTCCTGATATGATAATTTAAAAAAAAAAAAAATTGCTTTCTCATAGTGTCAGTTGCATTCCTGTTTGTTTGGTGGCGTTTGAAAGCTAAATGCCCTACCTTGATGTTTCCTTGCTCCTGTTGAAGACCCTGCAGGGGAATGATCTTAAGTGTGAAAGAAGGTGCTGAACTGAAGGAAAAGCATAGAAATATTTTTCAAACCTGACAGTTTTTGCTTTTCTTTTTGAAACTTTGTATTAAGCACCTGAATCATAGCATAATAATTTTTAAAGTTCCCTTAAAAATTAGGAAAATTAAGTTGCCTTTTACCCAAGACATAAGGTAGATTTTGAAAAGATGAAAATACAAAGGTTTGTGTACTGATTGTAGGTTTCAACAACTTTATTTTCTATTTGTTTTTTTTTTAAATGCCATTCATAACACCAAGTTCTCATGCGTTTTGCCATTTGGTAGCAAAGTACACAAGATCTGCATTTTGCCACAGAAGGAAATAAAGTCATGTTCAGGGTGTTTTACAGCTGGCCAGAGGTGGTTGCTGTGAACCCTCTAGTACAGGATTGCGTGAAGGCCTGCCATAGGACTGTGACTTGATTATGTGGCTGTTCAGAGTAGCTGACTCAAGCTAATCTCTGATTAACAAGTGATCTTTACCCTTACTGGGCCCATGCTAAGAGTTAGTGAAGAAGTAAGAAATCTGATCTGATTTTTTACTACCGGATCATGTAAGATCTTTTTTTCTAGATTAAAAGACTGATATGCAGTAGAGGTGTCTTGCCGTCTTGGCCCTGTTTTTGCTTGCTTCAGGTCTGTCTTTAAAATTTTTGCATGCGCATCTGGAACTGATAGCTAAAAGGGGAACTTGTGTCTTGGAGAGTGGCATTGCAGAAAGGAAATACTCTTTCTGGGACAGCACCATGGGATCAGCTGATGCGAAGGGCAGTGCTGTGTGATGGGATAGACGGTGTTGACACTGGCAACGTCTTCATCAGAGAAGGAGACACAACTGGGGTTCTTTGTGAGGAGATGTCTTGAATTGTTGTTTATAGCATATGTACAAAACTGAGAACCTTTGCTTTGTACTCATTATACTTTCTGAAGGGGATGTTGTGCTTTATTGCTGCAGCATGAGTGGCTCTGCCAATAGGATGTGTTTTTTGTCTTTGCTAATTACTCCACAGCTGCTCACCCCCTTCCTCATCAGCGGCTCAGTTGACGTGGTTGCTTGGATCTTTACGAGAAAGACCCACGGTATCTGTCCGTTACAAACCAAGTGCGCGTTATATCTGTGTTAAAACTACTTAGCTCATCTTGGGAATGGCACTTTGATTTTGCAGTAAGCTTTATACAGGAAAAACAAAACAAAACAAAAAAAACCCAACAAAACAGCATTGTAAGAATTTTCCTAGATTTGAGGGCAGTCTAGAAGCTAGTTTTGCAAAGAAGCCAGTACTGCTTTATGAAGGGGTTGTACTGCAGTACTAAAATTCATCTGTGAGTGACCTCTTAGAACTTTGTAATTCTACACTAACACGTCCTAATTGTCTGCTCAGGCCACAGCCAGCCTTTGTCATCCCACAGACCAGCGTAGGGTACTGGGCCAACTGGTTCAGCTGCTGCCCTGCTGCTGGCTAAAAACAACAGCCCTTTGTTGTGCGCTGGGCTGGTTGGGCAGCCGAAGGACTGGGAACCGCCAGCCAGCCTCCTCTGGACTTACGCTTCAGTAAAGCATGCGGTTTGGGTTACGTTTCCACTCGTAGCACAGAGTCCAGGGGATGCCTGTGGTGTGTTAGCTTTGGTTTGGGCTGTGAAGGTGTCTGCTCTGCGCTTTATGCACAGCTAGTAGTGCCCGAAGTGTGACTGTTTTCTGGGTGGATTAGCAGACGTAGACTTTTCAATGTGTCCTTGCAGGTATTCTGCTTATGTTTTAGCTTATACCAGTAATGTTTCTTGTAAAAGCTTACTAGGAGGTTGGTTGGCTTGTTCATTTTTTAACTGCTTATCTTCAGCAACTATTGGACAAAGACTTACATTTATTTATAGCTAATTTTAGGATGCCTTCACCAGACCTGTATGGATAAATGTCCTGATATTGAGAATAAAATTTTAAACAGGTAAATGTTGATAAGTGCACACTGTCTTATGTTTCCAGGGATTTGGAGAGCCAATAATTTGGGTTGTTATGGAGATATTGCTTTATAAGAGTATTGCCATGCCAGGAAGCATATGAAGTATTTTGAAACTGTATCTAAACTGATTTGCATGCAAGACATTCATTTATGTTGCATTTATTCAGACATTCCTCCTAGGATTGTCAGTGCTGATTTTTATATCTTCTTGCCACTTCAATACAAATGCATTCTGCAGCTTGACTAATGAACCAGTAATACTTGGTTGTTCAGTGTGTACAACTATAATTTCTTTAGCTCCCCCTTACTCCCCGCAGCATTAACTTATATTTTTAAGTCACAGGGCTAAGCTAAATAGTCCGTTTGATACATATGCATAGAATATGTGTTTATCCATGTACAGTGCTTGGAGTAGTAGTATGGCTGCTTCTAGTAACACTTCCCTTGTGCTTTTTTTTTTTTTTTTTTTTTGTTTTTTTTTTTTTTTTTTTTTTTTTTTTTTTTTGGATACTTTATTATTCTTATTTTTTTTCAAGCTTGTATTAACTCAAGCTTAGGGCTTATTTCATTTTATGAGCACTTACTTGCTCGTCTCACTCATCCTAAAAGCAATGCTGAAGAGTGCAACGAATACACTATTACTATAACATAGTGAAAAAAAAATGACAATCAAGTGTTGCACAGGCAGCACCTGGAACCAGGTGATAATGACTATGGTTATTAAGCAGACTCTTCTGGCTTTAATCAGAGACCTGTTTGTGGAACAGAGACTTGATGAGGAAGACAATAGCAACGTGATAATGACAAAGCTTTGCTGGGTTGGGAGGACTCGGGAGCAGCATATATGAGATACTGTCTGTATGATCAGCCTGTGATCTCTGGAGCTGGAAGATGAGTTGGAAGAGAGCAGAAGCAGAAATGCCTTACTATGAAGCTGCACTGAAAGGTATTGGGAGGTTGAGTGATTGCAGTGGTGCTGAGTAGCTTTATGGGCTTTTTACTAGCTATTCTTTTGGCTTTCTGCTTGGTTTTGGAAAGGAAGGGAAAAAGCATGTGAAAAAAATTGGAGTAATGTTTCTTTTTTTCTATTTATAATTCCTTTATGCTACCCTTCTCTCTTTCTGAGGCATTTGATTATAGCATTGATCCACCTCTGGAACAGCAGATTTACATATTTCAGCCATTCTTTGAAGTTGTTTGGCTGTAAAATTCAGAAAGTTACTGTTTACATGCAAAAACTAATGGAAATAAATAGCCAAAATTCCTTTAAAGACAGAAAAGCTTTTTTACTGGCAAATCAAACAGTCTAATGTCCAATCCAGCCATTACCTTACAGGGTTCTTGGTAAGAATTGTACAGAAGGAGAACATTCTGTGACCAAAATCAGGCTTTTCTGGTGGTTTGGTTGTGGCAGTGTCATAACCCACTTCCCTCTTTCAGGGAACACTTTTCCCTCAGTGTTCAGTAGCATGTGAAACTCTTCAGCGGAAGTTCCAACCGCATGGGCTTGCTGTGGTTTTTTTGAGACTGATGAAAAGCCACACATGGAGGAAGAGAGTTATTTTTTCATTCAAATAAAAGTATTTGGTTTTTTGTTTGCCCCTCAACAGGATATAGCCATATAGGTACTGTGGAGTAGTTTATTCTTGAGTCATATTACCTTTGTAGCTTTGTAGAACCTGTAGCAGACAATCATGTTACATATCTTTTGAGATCTTATGTTGATTCATACACAGTCAGTTTTTCTAGAGATCAACTGTTAAGTGATTTCTGGTAATAGATTGGCAATGGCTAAAAAAATGAATTGAAAAATTTTCAAGAATATCATTGGTCTGCGTGTGTCTCATACTGTAAATGTAGTTTGATAGAAAGGAAAGGTCCTTCTAAGTGTGATGTTGTTCTGGATGTGCAAGTGTGATCTATCAATTTACAATTATGTATAAAGGATGTAGTCTTACTAGCAGCTGAACCTGAAAAACCAAGGCATTACAAACCGGGCTTTTGAGAACTAGGGCTTTCTACAAATTACTTCTGTGTAAAGGGAGGTCTTGCTAGTCACCATCCTCAGACATGGTGTTTTCACTTCTGTATCCTTCCCTGATATTTTTCATTATTTGTTTTAAAGGTCTTGAGGAACTGTTCTTGGAAATCCCATGGGACGGTTTGTATTGGTGGTGTTTGTAATGAAGTCTTGGTTTTGCAGCTGTGGAATCAAATGGAAATTGCTGTGTTTTGGACACACCACAACATACATTTTGGATGGAGTGAGGGGCAGTAGTGCATAGCTTTTCCCGTAGAAGTTAATTTATTGACACGGTGTTGGTTCTGCACAGCGTGTATTGAATGGAGCATGGTTGAAAGCGTCAATTCTGAAGCTTGCTGGGCTGTTCTAGAAGACCTAGTTGGCTGAAGGCATAAGTGGGACTGCAATTTGGAACTGTTGGTTTTTATGAAACTCTTGTTCATAAGCGACCTTTTTGAAAAAGATACTTCTAATGAGAAAAGTGAGATGTGTAGCTGATGTTGAAATGTTTTCCAGAGCCTTTTTGTACTACACACACACATTGTTAGGCACATCTGTAATCTGTACCACTGCAAGATGTTCAAAGGAGATTGTTTTTAAGCATTACTTACTGAAGTTATGAAGCCTAAATAATACCTTTCTCAGTCCTTTTACTTGTGCAGTATTTGCTGTAATATGTCAGTGGTGAGAACAGATCTCAGAATGAGCAAATTGCAGTAAAGTAACATGGTTCTAAGTTTTGAAAAGGTGAATAGCATTTCATCCTACATATTAGCTTCTTATTCCACACCAAAAAAAAAAGTCACTAAAGATGAAAATAAGAGTTAGGTGGTGCAAAGCAGTTCTCTTCTGCTGGTGCTGTGCTGAGATGGTGGTATACCTCCTGCAGGTTACAGAGCGATCTTCTGGCATTTTGGAGGAAAAAATAAGCAGAATGGGGACTACAGTCAGCTTTGTGTGAAGGCTAAGATTTGAACAGTCATCAGCTTCTTTTTCAGTCCACCCTAACTCTGTAGGGACAGAGTCCTGGGACAGCATGAACACTTGGCTTTACTGCTTGCTTAACTGACATGGCACTTAATTATGTGAGACAGGCATCTTACGGGGAGATAAACTTTGCTGTGTTTTAGACTACTGTGTTCATGGATTTGGTAAAAGATAAAATGTTGGAATATACATTTGTTTTTTAGTCTAATAAATGGCAATTGGCACCCCTTCCAGTGACACCGTTTGCTGTCCGAGCAGACACAGGAATGTCAAGTCAAATGAACGTTGGCTCTGGCTGTAGCCGTAGCTTCTCCAGGTTCTCAGTTTCATCCCTTTCTCCAGCACTCTAAAAGCACTCTCAAAGCTTGTTCTTATAAAATATTTGCTATATGTGTTCCTTTGTAGTATTTTCATTCAGACAAATAAGCACAATCTTCTAGGCCTTTTTAACAACCACAGTAGTGCCATACTGGGGCTTCTGTCTTCGTGGCAGAGTGGGTTTTATTATTCCAGTGTTCTGTTCTGTGTGTGTATACAAGCCATGCTGACAGCTTTCCTGCCATTCACAGCTAAACACAGAGGCAACAGGACTTTGTAAAAGGAAAATTATCGTTTGTTCTTTAGAACTTCTGGTTCGTGCATCTTATTCCTCTTTAAACATGCTATTACAGCTTTAATGTTGCTTGACTACACCGGTGAAAAGTATATGCACGCTAAATAGTAGTTGCAGGCTGTACTATCCAGGTTTGTTTTTTGCTTTGAGGTTGCTGAAAGTTTTTTAGTGGAAAAAAGCCCATGTGCTAACAGTAATTTTTGGTTTTCAAATTGCTGTTTTATTGTCTAGGTTTTAACTTAGTTTGTGTTAGCCTAATACCAAAATGCATGGATAAGATGTCATACATCTTATTGTGATTTATTGTGCCTTACATGACTGAGATGGATTTTTTTATATTTTTCTTGTACTGTACCTGCTGCTTGTTGTGGATATGTGAAGTGAAAGAGCTGTGTTTCAGGCTGAGCTGTTGCGATGAGATCAGTGGTCACAGTGACAGGACAGCTCTTGTGCCGTAACATGGTTCAGAGTGCATAGTTCAGAAAACTTCCCCATTTATCCTGCCTGCCCTTGTTCTTTGTGCTCATTTTGTGACACTTGAAGATAGTTGTTCTTATGCCTTCTAGTCAGAGAGACACAAAAGATTCCTTCAAGAGCCCTGAAAGTTTGGCTTAGGGAGCACAACACTGAAGAATCTGTTACTGTTGACGTTGCTCCTTGATAGGTGAGGACTTCCTATCACACCATAGGATTTTGTCCAGGTCTGTGCTGCTGTTAAGTAGCATATTACATTGCAAATAGTCTATTATTTTTTTTTTTTTTTCTTTAATCCTCTTCTTCCATGCCTGTGTCGCTCACAACAACTCAATGTTTTGTCGATATATTTCTGGTCTTTGAAAGCTTTACTGTTGGAGAACAGCCTGAGCCACTGTGAGTGCTGTTACTGTGCTGGCAGTTTCTCAGAAAGCTTTGATTCCCATTCATTTTGGGGAAAATGCCCAGTAATTTAACAGTTCTTAAGGTTGATTTCTATTTTTTTTTATGTTAAATATGTCTGGCTAAAACCATCAGTTATCTTTCTTCTTTATTTTCATTGTTTGAGGGAAGAACAATAGATGTATAATGTACAATGAATGGACATACTGTATTCTAACAGAAATTTTGATCTGAAATTTTAAAGTAGTAATGCTTTCAGATATCACTAAAGGCTTATTCACGACGGCTTAAGATACTATTGGTCTTGCATCTGTAGAGGTTTGGAATAGGGAAATCATAGGTTTTTGTCAGTTTATAGTGTTGGGAAGGTAAACTTAAATGTAATTATGCTTCTGTATATCAGCAGTGACACAAATTTTTAACTTTTTTTTTTTATTTTTTAAGAAATTAATCCAGCCACTCTTACTGTCCTGTGCTAAGACTTGCAACAGAAAAATCAAGTCATTTGTTCCAGATGACATCTGTGTAATCCATAATGCAAGAAAGACTGGTAAATTGAATTAAATAAGCAGTCCACCTGCCTTACTAATTATGTGTAGCGACTTGTTATCATCTAAGACTTTAGTTTTCTGCATTATGAACATACATTGTCTGGATATATTTTAAAATAAAATAAAGATAAGTGTGCAAGTGTTTTCTGTCACTTCTTGGAAAGTAGGAGATATAAGCATGGTCTCTAATAGAATACTAGAGTTCCTTTTCGGAAACAGTTAGGAATGTTATGAGATGATGGATTTGTTGTAAGAGTATCATGTGTATGTTTGGAGCCGGGGTCATGACAGGAACTTTCTGGTCCTACTGAAATGTTTGTTTGCTTTCAGAACACAACTTTTTTTTCTCTTCTTCCAAAACACTGATCATAAGAGCTCTCCTGCCCCACAGTGATGAAAATTCTTACCTTTTTCTTGGTGAGACAGGCAAAAATTAGAAACTAGGAAAATGAAAGAGGTTGCCCTCAGTAAGATGATCAATGTCTCAAAGCAGATGTAAGATGATCATTAAGAGGTAGGACTAGATCTGTTTCTACAGTAAGATATAAGGAGGAGACAGGAGCCACCTCCACTTAGGAGGGATGAGAATAGTACAGGGCCAGCAGGTTCCTTGCAGCTCTGATTTCTATTAGCAGGGGAATATGAAGGAGCATGATTGCCTCTTTCCATTGTATTGCAGTGTCCTAATGGACCAAGAATAACTTTGCTGTCGCCAGCTTGGATTTCCTTATCCTGTTTCTACTAGTTCTACTAGTTGTTTTCCTTCCTTGTCTGATGGGAGGGGAGAGATTTGCAAGATCCACTCTACTTCTGAAAACACAAAGCACATTCAAGTACCTCTCTACATGTGCCAGTAAAAGACGATGGCCTGGTTGTTTGAGCTATAGTCTTTCTGTTTGAATGTTTATCTTCAGCATTTCTTTGAAATATTCAGTCTTCTGTTCTCTTGAGCTGCCCATTAGCACTGCTACTTACATGCTGGATTTTGCTTTAGTTTGTATCTGCTGTTAATTTGTGTAGGTGTTAAATGTGCTATTACTTGTGTGTGTGGGAGAAATCATTCCAAGTCCAAATCTGCCCATATGTTGTTTCTGATGAGTTCTGAACCTTGCTGGACAGAGGACACGTATTTGCCAGGCAGGCACGAATCTGTAGGCGATCAGTTAATCTGTGCAAATATTCTCTCTTCTTATGGCAAGCTGAGGAACCACAGAAATGACTTTTTAAAATCTAAAAGCATGACTAGAAAATTTAAAGTTTAGAAGTGTGACTAGAATCCTTCTGTCTTGAAAACAAGATGATCTACTGTGTCCAAATGTGAAGTGATGCGTAATAGTGGTTAGTGTTTGCACCTTGAGGAGTGGTTCCAGAGGTTCAGCTTCAATGCAGCAGGAGGGAGGTAAGTGCTGTAATCAGGCAGGACACTTTGTCATGTTTAATAAAACATACTTGCCTGAAACAGGTTACCACTACGGGGATGTTGCTTGCCTAGCCAGTGGGCCATAGTAGCTCAGATATTCAAGGTTTCATTTTTCAAAACTTTTCCTGATAACTCCCCTTTCTATGTAGTAATTGCTTCTGGATGGTGTGACTGAAAAGCACTTGAGACTGCTTTTTTGACGAGGAAACTTCTGATTTTTGTTTGTTTTTTTTGTTTTTTTTTTTTAATGAAATTTGATCCGGATTTCTCCTGGATCTTTTTGGATGCAGCTTGAGCTCAGTTTCGAATTGTTAAGCCTCTCCTGTATGCCTGGGAGGATGCTTCTGCTCAGTTTATCTTGGATAGTTTCAAAAACTGAACAGTCACCTCTTGTGTTTTATATGTGTGAAGCTGGTGGAAAGTCAGCACCTTCATTTTCTGGTGAAATGGTTGGGTAACACAGGGAGTTTACCTAGGCAGGGCAGAGACATTAGCAACTCTCCCTCAATTTACACTGTTCTTTCTCCTAATAGTCTACTTGAAGGTAGCAACTTTATTGTATTATTTATTATGTTATAGGACTCTAATGCTTGCACTTATTTATATAATGCAGAGGATTGTGATGGGCAGCTCTAGTTGAGTGGAGGGGGTTTGTGTGGGGTTTTGTTTGTTTTTCCAAGTGTTAATTTACACTTGTGTATTGAGTTCTTTCCCTCTGATAATTTGTCTATGGAATGGAGAAAAGCATACTTTATGAAACTGAAAAATAAATGAATATGACCAAACCTCCAAATTCACACGTCAGGATACATTACTGGCTACGTACAGAGAATGTGCTAAAAAATGAGAGTGCTCCCTGGATTAAATCTCACTGTTTTATCCTGTTGTCCTCATACTAAGGATAGTAGCGTGTATGTTAGCTGCCTTTGCCTTTGATCAAAGAAAGTCTGGGCCTATCTGAAAGTTATAAGGACTTAAATATTTCCTCTGGTTGGAAACCAGTTTGCATTTTTTGCTTTCGGGGGTCTCTGCAGTAGCTTGGATTTCTCTTCCCTCATTTAAAAAAAAAAATTATCTCAATTCTGTGTCTTTAATACTTTTTTTTTTTAAAAAAGTACTGATTTATTAAGTATTTCTGGATGGTTATGTGCATTTTAAGTAAAATAGATACAGCATAAGCATCACTAATTATAAAGCAAATTTAGCCCTTCAAGTGGTAAGTGGCAGGATTTGTTTTCCCTGCAGGATAAAGTGTAGCACAGGAAGGGAAAGCAATGGTTTAAAAAGCTACATGCTATCGACCTTCTTTTCAGTCGAAGAATTTACATTTTCTTTGAAGTTTTCCACTGATGTTATTTATGAAAGAGAGATGGTTATGTGCTTTCATAAAAATGAAGACCCTTCTGGGATTTGTTGCATTGTGGAATTTGAAATGTGAACCGCTTTGTAATAGATGAAAACTAATATTCACACTTGTTGCTTACAAATCTTCTAGTGTACTTAAAAGGTCAATTTTTGCAAGATACTACCCAAGCAGAGACAAGATACAGTATTTCCCTTGAGGAACTTGTGATTTACAGTACAATTAGAAAACTTCTAACTGTTGACTTGAGCTCTGATCATCTATTTGCTTTTACATACTTCAGTTTACACAATTAAACTTTCTGGTTTGTTTTTTTTTTTAACCATGTATTCTTAACATTAAAATCCCACAGCAATGTAAGAATAGAGGAATGTAGAAGAGTTGTAATTGAATGTAACCTAGATGTTTATAATTTAAATATCATGAATATTCTTGATTTATGTAATGGAAGTATAGAATAAAAATACTTCTGTAACAAAAGGAGGTGATGCAGTACTCTATGAGAATAAATTAAAAAATGGTGAGAAAGTCTTGTAGAAAAGAATTGTGGTATTCAAGATTGCTGGAAATCATGGCAGCGTTGATTTTTATCCTGCGCTTCTAAGCAGTGATCTACTTCAACTTGTGTTTATATTATAATTTCCTAAGCATTTTTCATATTACAGATTGGTTGAATTTGATCTTCATTCTACTGTGTTTCAAACTTTTGGTGGTTATGGGTACAGTAGCGTGCTAATTCATCTTAATTTGAGTCTTCTGAGTTTTTTTGGGGAAAGCCTTTTCTTACTGTATAGAAATTGCATGATTTTGATCATGATTTAATGAGAGCTTAATTCTCTGTGTTTCATACTGAAAGCAGTGTGTATGTGAGGAAAACAGTGGATTCAATGAACATGTCTCCCTTTTTTTGGTGTTTATCTAATGTGTTTTGGTGGGTGTGGTGTGTGGTTTTTTGTGGGTGTTTTTTTTTTGTTTTTTTTTTTTCCCCCTGCACCTGCTGCTATTGTTGTCATCCTGTTTCTGTCTCCTGCACACCCTTGACGTCACTGCTGCTCTCATGGCTACTGCTGAAACGGGAAACAGAATGAAACACAATCCTGATGGCAGCTGCTCTCAGTGATGCCATTTCCTTTAGGAACATCCCCAGTACTATCAGAACCTGTTCAAGGAGCAGGATGTAAAGAAGGCTGGGTTCACTGGAGGCCTGAAGTGGAGAAGCCTGCCATTAAGCCTGCACAACAAAGCCTATTTCAAGGCTGCCTATGGAGGCTGTTGCTGATATGGGATCAGTAAATTGTGGATGTTTATATGGTTAAATGAAGCAATTGTCAAGTGTTATGTGATCTATCTGCTACTCCAGACCACCCAGAACACTTCTTTGAGGTATGTTGGTGCTGGCACCAGTAGCTGAACCTGAATGTTAAAGTTGTACTCGCTCAACCTTCACACCTGACAAGTGGGAAGTGGTGCTGATGGGCAGATGGCATCCTCATCTGCTCTGGGAGATGTAGCTGAGAGAAGGTTGAGGGGAAGCCACAGCTCTGTGACAGACAGGTGACTTTCACAGAAGGACAGGTCTTGACTTGTTTATTGGCTCAGTCACTTCTCTCTGGTGGAAGGCCACTCTTCTGCCCCTCAGCAGCTCTGACTTGTGCTGTCCAATATGCCATGTTCTATTTCTTCAGTGTTGTAGTCTTGTTTTCTTTTGTCTTCTCTCCTTTCACTGTCTTAGTGAACTAGAGCATTGTATTTGCATTTGGAGTAGCATGCTGGACACAGAGTGCATTTGCTGGATTTTTAGCCTGTATCTCTTCTGCAGACTCCAGGGAGGTCTGCTGCACTACATTAAGCTCGGCGTGCACTTTCATGTAATGCTAATGCTTCTGCTGGTAGGGGTGTGATTTCAGTCTTTTGTAGATACATCATCAGTGCAGTAAGCTTTAAAACTTCTTCCGGAATTGATGGAGCCGATAGCATTTGGCTGCCTGTATTGCAGACATTTTTTT
>WHYT01016674.1:74171-84339 GCA_009806455.1 Tetrax tetrax
TTTTTTTTTTTTTTTTTTGTTAGAAGTGAGGAATTATGAATGGGTCAGATGATTCCTCCCCTTTTCACAACTGTACAATTTCTTGTGATAACATGCCATGCATACCGGATCTTGCATTTACAAATCTGAGCTAATGTTTGAAGAACATCGCTAGGGAGAGTCATATGTCTCCATTGATGAAGTCAGCTTCACAAAACTTTTCTATCTATTCCAAAGAGCAGACTTTAACTCTTTTCAGTCATGGCTCTGGCTTTTAACGCAGAAAAAGAAAACAAGAGAAGATCAGTGCTTCTTGAAGATAAATAAAAGCAAGATAGAGTAAGATGATGAAATTTTGTATCTTTTCTTTCTCCACCGTTAAAAAGAAGTGGAGGCAGCTACCAATCAGTAACAGTCTGTTTAGATATGGGAGTCCTATGTAATCTTTTAGAGGAACTGGGCAATTTTGTCTTAAATTGCTGAGTGTAACGAACTATTTCCACTTGATTTTGTTGTATTTGAGTCCCGTGCAGTTTTGATGCAGTCTCACTGCATGTTATCTGTCATAAAGATGTCCTACTTTAATATGTTGATTTGCTTTTTTCAGCTTCCCTTATGATTCTAATCCTTCTAGTCCAGACTATGAGAAATACTGCAAGTCATACAAGTTTAGAATACCCAAAGAGGTTGATTTTAATTAATGCGGAAATTATGTTGCTTTTAATAAACTTCAATGAAATAGGAACACAGCTTAAATAGTTATGTGAAAATGTTTGAAATGGAAGTAAAAATGTGCAACAGTTTTGTTGTTTGTTTTTTTTTTTTCTTCTGAAGCCAGTGTCTCAGTGACATGCTTGTCATATGTTTTATTTAAAAAGTAGAATGAAACAAAAATCTTACATCCTATACAATCAACTAGAATTATTTGTAACCAATATATTCTGAATCATTTTCTACAGGGATTTGTCAGGTTAAATAGTCTACCTCAAGATTTGCTTGCTTTTCTGGTACTTACTTTCTGCAATGTCTGGCAATAAAACCAGAGGGATTTTTCCATACATTCAAATACTTGTTTAAGTTTGCTTTTGCCTAGACATCACTTCTTGTATCAAATGCAGGAGCCTCACTCTTTCTCAAGGTAAATGAACACACCCTATTAAAATTGGGGTCCATGTCACTTTTACTAGCTGAAGATTAGGCTCTGAGTGTGTTTGCTTTTTTAAATTCACCTAGCTGTTTTTGCTTGTATTGTTAGTGAACTTATTTTATCACAGCTTGTCTTTCCTTTGTTTAACAGCATGGTAGTTACAGATGTCATGTCTTTTCCTAGGAGGAAGCAAAAGAGATGAGCAAAAACTAGTATTTCTTTCTTATTTTCCAGCCTGTCCTTTCTTTAATCTATTTCGAAGATAGATCCATGTTTAATCTCATACTGCTTCTCAGCTTTTATTTCTTAATTTCAAAGAGACTGGAAGAAACCAATATTGAGACATAAGAAGGAGAATTATAGGAACGGCAGCTCCTGAAAGTATTCAAAATGTCTTTAAGCTTGGCTGTTGTGAAGACAGGTCTCACATCCTGGCTAGTGCTGAAAATAAACAGATTTTAAATTACTTTTGCACATAATCACTCCCTGTTTGTACTTTGATGTGTTTACCCTGTTTGTGAGGGGTGGTGGAGCTGTTTAGTTTGTAAAGTTTTGAAGTAGTACCTGTTTTTCTAGTTCTTCTGGGAAGTTAAATCTAGCGTACTTCTAAAATAACTAAGATAAAAGGTGCCTCTGTCTGTTGATTTATTAATACATGAAAAATCTATTGCTATTGCTATAGAATCTATTGCTATTGTCAGTAGCAGCAGATAGCTTTGTAGATTCTTGCTTTTAAGGTCAGATACTGAAAGCTGCAAGTGGATACCAGCAAAATTGATTTACCAATGAAATGAAATTTCTAGGTCTGAAGGAACTGTGAGGATAAGAATAACAATCATTTACACAATGAAATAGGAGCTGGTACACATGAAAAGATAAAGCGAAATAGATTGTGACTGTTGTTACAGATGTCACTCATAATCTTAACAATGTAGAGATTAAACTCTGTTGGAAATAATCATTGTGTAAGTTCAGTATTTTGCCAGACTCATTTTTACATTTTCATCCAAAATTATTTCCTATTCAGCACACAGAGCAATGTTCATTTACAATTAATGTTTCAGTTTCCTGTTAAGATTTTTCTGTTACTGAAGTGTGTTTTCTCTGGTTTAGTGTGTTTGGCATCTACAGTATCAAGAAATGAATGGTTAGCTTGAGGAAAAGAAAAAAAGGTAACGCTGTCTTTATTTTTCTAATTTTAGGGTCTACTTACAGTGTGCTGTCCATAATGCCTTCTGATTCTGAAAGCAGCAGTTCTCTGAGTAGCATTGGTGAGTAAAGTACTAATTTTACAACTTGAATGTGTCTTTTGGGAGCTGGGAGAAAGTTTGGGTTTTTTTATTTTGGTTTCTGTTTTTGTTTTTGTTTTTTTTGAAGTGATGTGAAAATTTTAGTCTGAGTGAAAAATATCATAGAAATTAAAAGTATTGTTAGCCAAGGTCATAGCCTTTTAAACTTTTGGATGTGGCTACAAGCTTTAACCCTTCTTTCCCTGCATGCAATGAACTGCTTGATTTTTCTCTGTTTTTGAGGTCATTGGGAAAGAAAAAATAGTAAAAAAAATTAAAGGTAAAAGAAATGTGGACAGCACAACTTTAACAACAAGGTGATCTTAGAACAGCTGTATTAGCTATAAGTTTTCCTCTCCTTATACAAATAACTTTTATTGTGAAATTCATGCAAAAGTCTTTTTCCTTGGGTAGGGAATGTAGGCTCTTGCATATTTAAAGTGCCAGTGTTGTGTCAGGCATCTGTAGACTTCCCTGACAGCACCAGGCAAGTCAGTTGTCTGTTTAAGGATGTGTGCAGACATCTGTTGCAGTCATTGAGTTGAACTTTTAACTCCAGCAGCATGCAGGAACAAGATTTTAGGGTTGACTGAACTATTTGCTGAAAATACTGGAAGCCGTGACATGTTAGTTTGATTTTTATCAAGATAGCACTTGTATGCTATTACCTGAAGAAAGGGTATGATTTAATTTGCTATGAATAAGTTGAGGCTGGAAATAGGAAGAAAAAGTTTCTAAATTTTTAGGGCGACCAGTCTCAAAAAAGGAGCCTTCCAAAGAATGAAGTTCTTCTAAGCTGATATCCAGTAAGTTTGTGGAATAATTGATTGAAGTGGTGCCTGAGATAGGAGAAGATGCAGATGATCCTTTTTAGTTCCATGTTACTGATTTTTAAAAGAGAAGGTACACATAATTTTGGGGTTTTTTTTCCAATTTTTGTAACTTTGCGAAGGCACTACATCTGACCTTTATAATTTTGGAAGTAAAGGTAGGTAGATGAAGAGCTAGTGTTCGCCGTCATGACCAGAATTTTTGTTTTAACAGTGACCACTTGCAAGCTACAGATACATAACCTCTATTTTCTGTGGCATAGTACCTTATGCAAGTGTGGGATTCCTGTTTCTGAACAGTTACTTTAGAATTTGGGATGTTACTTCTGAGACATCCATTATCCCCTTATGAGTCAGAACTGAATTCTTTTCAAACTATGTTTTTTTTTTTCATGTTTTAAAATATTGAAGTCCTTACTGAGTCGTGATCTGTGTATTTTAGCTGAAGGGCTGTTCTTGTGTTTTATGCCTTTGGTGTGTGCAGTGGTCAGTTATAAATAACTTAAAAATCAAGTGACCTGCTGTTAAACAAAGCTTGTAATCTAGTATTCTCCACAGTTTTGTTTTATTCAAATGATTAAAGTGAGTTAGGTATTTAATATTTAGTACATTAACAGCCAAGGGAATTCTTTGTTGGAAGCAGGCATGTTTGTTTTATTGTCTGGCTATAGACATGTTATTAATGAGTATCATTTTTTTTTTCCCCAGCCATTTTTTCTCTCTCATCTCTTGTTCTACAAGAGATGGTATTTTTAATGTTACCTAATACCAGCAGCAAAATTTCTTTGCTTAATAACTAACATATCCTAATAGATATGTTTGCAAGGCACTTCAAAGCTGCAGTCAGACTATTTTAATACGGACTGATTTGTTGAATGACAAAGCATCCTAACTGAAACTCTTTGCATGCCAGTTTCCTGAAGGCTTCGTATGACTTCTTTGAATGGAATCCCAACAAATACTGAATTGCTATAGCCTTTCAGGAATTTCATGTATTATTTCCTGTTGCTCCATCACCGTCTCACTAGAATACATTTTCACAAGGGTAATTCTGTGCAGTGGAAATAAGTTTAGCCTGTGAAATGAACACATCAGGTAAATAGCTTATGGTTTGGAGACAATGTAAGCTCTGGAAAATATTCAGTTTGACATTTGATAGTTACATGTGCACATGCACCTATATAAAGGAATATTTTCATTTCCCTAGTCACAAGGATTTTTCTCATGGGTTAGAAAAGGGACCTACTTTATTAATCCTGAGTTCAAAACACTGGTTTTAATTAATATTTAACAAATTTTTATTTCTGGTCTACCTTGCTTCTGTTTGTCAAGCAGCTCAGAAACACTTTCGACCTTTCAGAATAAATGAGAAAGATATTGGGACCACTAACTAAGCCTAGATAAAGAAGTAGAGGGTGAATCTTACCATCTGCTGACTAGGAGAGATAATACAATCTTTCATTTCTAGTCTTGAGACTCCATAGTTCATACAAGTAACTAGAGAAGGATAGTCTGTGTGGTTTATCTTTTCTTGCCAACCTTAATCACCCTAGCTATTGTTGGAGATGGTTTCTGCTGCCAGCATTCCCAGTTAAATGATCTTTTTCTGAAATACTTCCAAGTAAGCCAGGATGTTGTGAAATTGAGATGACTCTGTATGTTTTAAAGCTATCCTGGATTTCCGAGTTAATTTATGAAGGTGAAATATATAACAATGGGCTTATTTTCCAGAAGACGACTCTGATGTAAGAACTAAGCTTAAATAGTACCGAGACAACTGTTCTTAAAAGGTAGTTCTAAGAAAACATGGGCTTCATCTCTATCAAATAACACAAGGTGTTAGGATTTAGAAAGGAAGAGGGAGAGATGAGAGAACATAATTTTATCACGGTATAAACCCGTGGTGTGCCTGAGTCTTGAGTATATTTGTAGTCCTGATTCTCCCACTGAAAGAGAAGACTGCACCAAGTATGGCGAGCAGCAGCATGGATGAACAGTTACAAAGCAGTTTCTTTACAGGCGACAACTCAATACTCTGGAGTTCTCTCAGTCTTCAGTAGTGTCATAGTCCTAATATAAGAGGAGAGCAAGGAGTGATGTAACTTGCTTAATGCGACTAAGAGAAGAGTTTAGGGATAGTCCATCCTGAGTACTGCGTTGTCATCCAAGCTTTTTTTCTTTTCCCCTGCCCAGGTGGGCTTGTAAGGCATAAGGGATGCAACAAGAATGAACTTCCAGCCTCAAGTGCATGTGGTAGATACAGTAAGCAGTTGGGAGGAAGCCAGTTTTCCCACCTGTGTAGCAGCAAGTAGCAGCACTGAAGAACAAATTCCTCTTCTAGGTTTATCTGCCTTGACCATAGGTGTATCTGCCTTTTTTTCTTTTGTATCTGTATGTAAATAAAAATAGTGACACGTCATTGCTCTTTACAGGTTTTTCTGGCATATTTTTCTCACCATTCAAAATTGGTTTAGATGACAATATTGTCTTTTTTCCCTTATGCTTCCTTCCTTTTCTTTCCCATGTATTCATAAAGTTTATGCTGTGCATGTAAAATAGTTTTGATGTTACTCATGGCAAATTTTCACTGTTAACTTCCAAAAGAGGTTCAATATCAACTGCTGTAATCCTTTTGTTCTACTGTTGTGCTTCAGCTCCACCTTCTTCCACCCAAAGGAACAAATCCTCTTTAAGTTGTCATGCTCTCTCTGTATTTCCTTTCTCTTTGCTCTTGGCTAATGACAAAGATTTTTGTGTGTAAATAGAAGCATCCTTCATCTGCCCACTCCCCGTGCCCAGCAGACTGTCTGAATGGAGCTACAATTCTAGGTCTCTGACATCAGAATAATTATTTGTGGAGATTGTGTGCCTGGTGTGCCAAGCACAGACCAACAGTGTTGCTTTGGAATTGGATAGAAACCAGTAATGCAGCTATACGTGACAGTTGCTGGCTAGTCTCCCACTTGACTGGTCATGATAACAGAACATGATGAAACAACACAGAATAAAGACCCCATTAAAAAACAAAAAACAAAAAACCACCACAAAAAAAAAAAAGTGCTAGTTTATATAGTGCACTCAGTTATTTGACATTTATAATTTTGAAGATAAATGCTCACCAAGTGTTCAGTGGAACTTAAATGATGCAATCCTGGACAGCTGGCTCTAGGTGGTCCTGCTTGAACAGGAGGATTGGATCAGGTGTTCGTTCAGTATCCTCGCAGATAATTTTGTGGACTTGTAAGAAAAGAAGGAAGACCTGTGTTCTGAAAGATTATCTGTATATCAGCCAAATATCACCCTACTTACATGATACTTCATCCTGAAATAATCAAATTTGTTTGCTATGGGAAGTATTAACACAGTGTCCATACTAGTTTCTGTGTATCTCTTGGTTATCTATTCTACTTCCAGTTTCCATCTTTTTTTTAATTTTTTACTTGCCTTGCTTTTTCCTTCCAAAATCAGTCTCCTTTCTTCCTTTTTACAATAGCCAGGTAAGTTCTTGTTCTGGCTCTCGTCACCTAAAAAAGCCTCTGTGAATTGACTTTAAGGGCATGTTTCAGGACTTTTGGTATCCGATACTACTTTTACAGCATCCGGTAACACACTACTGACCTAAGCAGTATGATGGCGTGACAGGAGGGTTATAGTCTCTGGAATGAAGCCATTTTTAACCTACCCTAGTACTGTGACAAAACTTCAGTCCTTTAGTGCTTTAAAAATTTGATTCTTCCTCCCCTCCTCAATACACAGTGTGTGTATATATATATATACATATGTTGTTTTTTTTTTTTTTTAATAAATATTATTTAATAGAAACCAGTCGCTCACATGCAGGAGTAAGGCTGTGGCTCTCAGGATAGCCTGCTTGTGCTTTTTCATGATGAGTTTTTAACAGAAAGGCATTGCATACTTTTCCATTCTTTGAAAATATATTGAGAGCCTGATGGGAGGATTTTTGGAATGGAAAAGGCCTTCCATCTTTCCATATGTATAACTTCTTTCTTTCCACAGCCAGATCTCTTTGCATTGTTTTGATTACAGCTGTCAATCTTGTATCCTCTTCATTCCACATCACATATTATCACCTTTATGTTTTAACTTTCAACAGACTATTATTGTTCCAGCTGTTCAGGTTTTTTGCAAATGGTATGACTTTTTTAGTCATAAGTGTTTTTTCTTCCTCTTCACTGTTCATATCACTGTATTACCTTTGTCTAGGGCAATTTATGTACCAGTCTATAACTAAAAACACCACTGGCACTACAATTTTATGACATTTTCTCGGAGCCATCAGGTGGTCATACATGTCGTGGTTCAGCCCCGATTGGGACCAGACTACGCAGTCTCTCTCCCACTCCCCCCACCCTCCAAGAGAACAAGGGGAGAATTGGTAAACAAACAAGCAAACAAAAACCACGTGGGTTGAGATTGAACAAAAAGTAAATTTAACAGCAATGACAAAAGAAAAACAAAACAGTGATGGAATACAAATACAGTACAATGCCTTACAATAAATGTCCACACCTAGTTTCTTCCAAGTAACAGGAGACTCCCATCGGCACCCTCCTCACTTATATACTGAGCATGATGTCAGATGGGATGGAATAGCCCTTTGGCTAATTTGGGTAAATTAACTCCAGCTGTTAGCTAATTAATTAATTATCCCAGCCATAGGGGCTACCAGCTTCAGTTCTCCACCCAGCTCAGGTGAATATTAACTCTATCCTAACCAGAACCAGGACAATATATCTATCCCCACCAAGCTTTCCCAACTTTGAGTTCAACTGACAGTATTTCCTTGCTTCACGTTTTGTTAGCTTATCAGCCTGACAGGCTGTTTACAGATAGCTTTTCACTAATTGCAATTCAAGTTACTTAATCTGAGAGCCTTAATTCTTACTCCAAAGCAAACATGACCCCTCTCCCATCAGATGATAATTCCTTCCCAACAATGTGTAGTCTTTTATTCTTCATTTTAGTCTTGTCCATTTTGACAGCTGTCCTTTTATGTTGTTGTGATTTCAGTTTATTGCTTCACACTTTCTACAGCTGTGTATAACAAAGTACTTGTTTTCAGAATTCATAGGAAGTGTTCAGCTGTGGATATGGTTTATGAGAGTCTTTCAGTCAAAGATAAACACTCCTTGTCTGCAGGAGTGATTTGTTTATTCCCCCATCACCTCTGACAGCCTGTAGTAATCTCTTGTCATATTTGTTGGTTTTGTTTTTTTACTAACACAAACACAGAATTTATATTTGGTAAAGGTACTCTGACAGTTAACACATACTGACAAAGGAACAAGTGACAATATTGCACCGGCTGAAAAGGCTGGAAATGAATGAGAAAAGGTGCTGGGAGTGCTACCTTTAACCACATCAGAATCCTTTTCTGTACTGCAGTGATTGCCTTCCATGTTCCACCTCCTTGCCAATCTGTCTCTGTGTTCAGACGTAATTTTCTTGTAAAATTTGGCCTCAATAATTGAATTAAAGCTCTCTTATAAGTTTCTTTCCTATGTAATTTTCTCATCCTTTGATCTGAGTAGTACACATTTAGTGTAGTGGAAACAAGACTTAACTTAGGAAATAAACATCATCTTCCACAAACTTAACATAGCTTCACTATCTTTCTATTTTACGCTGTTCATGAACCATGTAGATGTCTCTAGGATTGATCCTTAATCTCTGTACCTAATTCTTGATGTGTTTGTTAATACCCATTTTCTCTTAAGTAATACGCACTCTGAATAGCTGTAATGTGTTGTCACTGGCATCCATTTCCGTGCAGCTCTGGGTTGACATGTAGTCATACTCAGTGTTCTCTAAACTTCTGTTACTTCAAAGGTACCCAGGAATTACTCAGTGGTTCTGAAACTCTGTTCTAAAAAAAACCACCAAACGCAACAGTAACAACAAAAAACTTAACTTTGCTGATGAATACAGATGCAGTCTAGGAGGAGAGGTGTTGGATTTCTTTTTTTTCTTTTGTTTGGGTCATTTTTTTTTTTTTGTTTGCTTAGTTGGGGATTTTTGTCTGTTTGTTTTTAAATCATTATTATTATTATTAACTTTTCTGTAAGGAATCAATTCAAGTTATTTCTTAGTCTCTTAAGGGTTCTGCATAGATAGGACTTGAGAACCACTAAGAAATAGCTGACTATTTCATGGTATTTTGTTTGCTATAATATCTTCTTAACATTTGTCAGCTCCCTGGAGGAATTGCAGAAGATTTGGCTGGTCTATAATGATTTCTGTGGAAATAGAGTGTGTGTGAATACCCATCTCCTGCACTCCAGACAGCGTGTCTGGAACGCAGTGTCTTTCACTGTTCCCTGAGGCCCTTTATCAGTCTGTGCATTCTGGAAATCCTTTTGGTGTCAGCAGTTTTCTTTTGGGGCTGTGAAACAGTATGGTGAGAGACACTCAGAAATCCTCTGCAGAATTTGTGAAGGAACGAGCGCTGCTGGGGTCTCATCCCCGTGGCCGCTGTGCAGCGATTGACCCTACTTGTTGTCCCCGTGGGTTTGGAGTGAGCACTTTTGTCTAGGTTGCACTTTCAGTGTGTGATTGTAAGCATGACAAGTGTAGGGTTTGTGCTTTCCCACCAGGGAGCTCCCGAATATTCAAACCCAGAAGCAAAGACATCTTGAATTAACATAGCTGCCCTTTTTTCCCCCCTTTGCTATTTTTGAGTATTAAGTTGTAGATTTTCTTTCATGTTGATCTTTCTAGAACCACTGGTCAGTTCTTTCTAAAGTCTTAAACTAACTGAAGTTGAAAGTTTGTTTTACATGCTCATGGGTTTGATTAGCTTGTTATATTCTGCATTAAAACAAATACTGAAGTGCTCTCCATTCTTTTGTCCTTGCATGTTGCATGATCATGCTTTCATAACCTGTCAGATTTTCTGTCTGTCA
>WHYT01016674.1:92545-124989 GCA_009806455.1 Tetrax tetrax
CACCCTCCTCACTTATATACTGAGCATGATGTCAGATGGGATGGAATAGCCCTTTGGCTAATTTGGGTAAATTAACTCCAGCTGTTAGCTAATTAATTAATTATCCCAGCCATAGGGGCTACCAGCTTCAGTTCTCCACCCAGCTCAGGTGAATATTAACTCTATCCTAACCAGAACCAGGACAATATATCTATCCCCACCAAGCTTTCCCAACTTTGAGTTCAACTGACAGTATTTCCTTGCTTCACGTTTTGTTAGCTTATCAGCCTGACAGGCTGTTTACAGATAGCTTTTCACTAATTGCAATTCAAGTTACTTAATCTGAGAGCCTTAATTCTTACTCCAAAGCAAACATGACCCCTCTCCCATCAGATGATAATTTCTTCCCAACAATGTGTAGTCTTTTATTCTTCATTTTAGTCTTGTCCATTTTGACAGCTGTCCTTTTATGTTGTTGTGATTTCAGTTTATTGCTTCACACTTTCTACAGCTGTGTATAACAAAGTACTTGTTTTCAGAATTCATAGGAAGTGTTCAGCTGTGGATGTGGTTTATGAGAGTCTTTCAGTCAAAGATAAACACTCCTTGTCTGCAGGAGTGATTTGTTTATTCCCCCATCACCTCCGACAGCCTGTAGTAATCTCTTGTCGTATTTGTTGGTTTTGGGGTTTTTTTGCTAACACAAACACAGAATTTATACTTGGTAAAGGTACCCTGACAGTTAACACATACTGACAAAGGAACAAGTGACAATATTGCACCAGCTGAAAAGGCTGGAAATGAATGAGAAAAGGTGCTGGGACTGCTACCTTTAACCACATCAGAATCCTTTTCTGTACTGCAGTGATTGCCTTCCATGTTCCACCTCCTTGTCAATCTGTCTCTGTGTTCAGACGTAATTTTCTTGTAAAATTTGGCCTCAATAATTGAATTAAAGCTCTCTCTTAAGTTTCTTTCCTATGTAATTTTCTCATCCTTTGATCTGAGTAGTACACATTTAGTGTAGTGGAAACTACACTACACACTACTTTCCTAAGACTTAACTTAGGAAATAAACATCATCTTCCACAAACTTAACGTAGCTTCACTATCTTTCTATTTTACGCTGTTCATGAACCATGTAGATGTCTCTAGGATTGATCCTTAATCTCTGTACCTAATTCTTGATGTGTTTGATAATACCCATTTTCTCTTAAGTAATACGCACTCTGAATAGCTGTAATGTGTTGTCACTGGCATCCATTTCCGTGCAGCTCTGGGTTGACATGTAGTCATACTCAGTGTTCTCTAAACTTCTGTTACTTCAAAGGTACCCAGGAATTACTCAGTGGTTCTGAAACTCTGTTCTAAAAAAAAAAACCAAACACAACAGTAACAACAAAAAACTTAACTTTGCTGATGAATACAGATGCAGTCTAGGAGGAGAGGTGTTGGATTTCTTTTTTTTCTTTTGTTTGGGTCATTTATTTTTTTTTGTTTGCTTAGTTGGGGATTTTTGTCTGTTTGTTTTTAAATCATTATTATTATTATTAACTTTTCTGTAAGGAATCAATTCAAGTTATTTCTTAGTCTCTTAAGGGTTCTGCATAGATAGGACTTGAGTCCCCAACATAAGAAGGACATGGACCAGTTGGAGAGGGTCCAGAGGAGGGCCACGAAGATGATCAGAGGGCTGGAGCACCTCTCCTACGAGGACAGGCTGAGAGAGTTGGGGCTGTTCAGCCTGGAGAAGAGGAGGCTCCGGGGAGACCTGATAGCGGTCTTCCAGTACCTCAAGGGGGCCTACAGGAAGGATGGGGACAGGCTGTTCAGTAGGGCCTGTTGTGATAGGACAAGGGGTAATGGGTTTAAATTAGAAGGAGGGAGGTTTAGATTAGATATTAGAAAAAAATTTTTTACAATGAGAGTTGTAGAGCACTGGAACAGGTTGCCCAGAGAGGTGGTGGATGCCCCATCCCTGGAAACGTTCAAGGCCAGGCTGGATGGGGCTCTGAGCAACCTGATCTAGTCAGGGAGGTCCCTGCTTCTTGCAGGGGGGTTGGACTAGATGACCTTTGAAGGTCCCTTCCAACTCGAACCATTCTATGATTCTATGATTCTATGATTCTACTTCATGGTATTTTGTTTGCTATAATATCTTCTTAACATTTGTCAGCTCCCTGGAGGAATTGCAGAAGATTTGGCTGGTCTATAATGATTTCTGTGGAAATACAGTGTGTGTGAATACCCATCTCCTGCACTCCAGACAGCGTGTCTGGAACGCAGTGTCTTTCACTGTTCCCTGAGGCCCTTTATCAGTCTGTGCATTCTGGAAATCCTTTTGGTGTCAGCAGTTTTCTTTTGGGGCTGTGAAACAGTATGGTGAGAGACACTCAGAAATCCTCTGCAGAATTTGTGAAGGAACGAGCGCTGCTGGGGTCTCATCCCCGTGGCCGCTGTGCAGCGATTGACCCTACTTGTTGTCCCCGTGGGTTTGGAGTGAGCACTTTTGTCTAGGTCGCACTTTCAGTGTGTGATTGTAAGCATGACAAGTGTAGGGTTTGTGCTTTCCCACCAGGGAGCTCCCGAATATTCAAACCCAGAAGCAAAGACATCTTGAATTAACATAGCTGCCCTTTTTTCCCCCCTTTGCTATTTTTGAGTATTAAGTTGTAGATTTTCTTTCATGTTGATCTTTCTAGAACCACTGGTCAGTTCTTTCTAAAGTCTTAAACTAACTGAAGTTGAAAGTTTGTTTTACATGCTCATGGGTTTGATTAGCTTGTTATATTCTGCATTAAAACAAATACTGAAGTGCTCTCCATTCTTTTGTCCTTGCATGTTGCATGATCATGCTTTCATAACCTGTCAGATTTTCTGTCTGTCAGATGACAGTGTTTCCACAGTTCATTATTTTACCTTTCAATTTCATTTCCTCAATGTGCTGCTACTTGTTTTTACTGATTTCCTGTTTCATCTGCATGCGGCTCTGTTCTGTGTTGTCCACTATTCTAAGACTGCTTCAAAAGATGTATCTTAAGAAATGTATCTAAATGTTAACTTCTGGTATGTAATCCTCTTCTAGTCCTCAAAAAAATATTGAAAGGAAGTAAATATTTTAGCACGCATTTTCCTGCAAGAGGCATAAATCTTTACTCCCCACCCTGTCCTGAGTCTGGGGAGAAGCCCTGTCGATCATGCTTTGCAATACATCTTGCAAGTCTTTTTAAACATTTTCTGCCATGATTTACAAGACTCTAAAGAAAAAATATTCTGAACGTCCCTGCTGATTTTAGTTTTTATGAAAGAAAGCAATGAAAAAGGCTTGACTGAACAATGAATAGTCTCCTGTTTGTTTGCAAGCAAGAATTGGCCCAAATTTATAAGATGAGTTTACAAAGACATTGCAAAATAGAGGCATTCTATTAGCTTGTATTGATTTGGCATTGTGGTACATTTTGGTTGGTTTAACAAGTTTCCCAGCCCTGTTTCCCCTAAAGTGTTCTTTTTTTTTTTTTTCTTCAAAAAGTGTGCTACTCCATCCCCAAATAGGAAGCTAACTGAGCAGTGGTTTCCATGTGGATATATTAGCTCTTCAGTCAGTGATGATTAAAGTAATCATCAAGAATTATATTTAGTATATATTGCAATAATAGATCTCTGGTTTCTGCGAAGTCTAGCATTTGGATTATAATTATGGAAGATATGATTGCTCCAGCTTCAGTTTTTAAGGCTTCTCTTTATATAACCTATCATGGAAATCCTGCAAAATCTTCCTTTAGATTAAGCCAGTGCTTACTCAGGACTTATGCGTTATGGGAAAAATGCTTTTTGCCCACACAACACATGGCTGCTGTTGGCTGTTTCAGGAGTTGGTGGAGCACCGCTTACCTGGAGGCTGGCCAGGGAGGTGACTTCCATATGGTTGGGTTCTCAGAGCCCAAGTACAGCTCATGAGAAAAATGAGTTGAGAGGCTTACTGAAGCAGATGAGAGTTGCACTTGGCAGGACATGCAGCAAATACATTTTCCCAAATCTACGTTGTTTGAGAAAGCAGGTGAGTTACTGAAAGGTGGCATAATTTGGATAATGGAGATTTAGCCTTTAGGCTTGTACATTTTAAGACCAGTTTGACTAGTTGAAGTGCAGAAAGGAAGTACTGTTGTGTAAAATATGCAGTCAGATGGAAAAAGAATACAAAGCTGGAATCACAGGTCACTTTCCTTCTACTGCATCAGGATGTCAGATGCATTAAAAGGCTTTTAGCATGCAGCTATAAAAGCCCCTTTAAAGGAAATGAGGAGTATTGAATTTTTCTGATGAAAGAGGAGTTTACTGAAGTTCTGTAGGTTTTTGATGTGGTGTTTTGTGGGTTTTTTTTTGTTTGGTTGTTTTTTTCTTGCTCTGACCGTCTACAGATCTGACTTAACATTTGAGACCTTTTGTACAACTATGGAAAATATAAAGTTCTTAGTAAATCAAGCAAAGTTAAACTTTTTGAACTCCTTTTAAGGATAAGAGGGGGGTATCTGGGTTGTATTGATCTGTGTTTTTACAGCGCTGGAAAGGTGTGCATCTTTTGGCTGGTATTATGCGTTGACAACAATATCATTGCATTTGAAATGAAAGTATTTGTTGATGTACTTGTAAAAAGTGACACATTAATGAAAAATAACCTGTTCTGGTACTAAGACAAATGGCTTCACATTAGTCAAGAAAGCTTCTTTACTAAGGCTAATTAGCCTGTCTTTATTTAAAGCAATCTCATCTTGCTTGGCACAGTTTTTGGGACTATGTGCACAAAAGTTATTCGCTTCTGAAAAAGATTGTCACTGGAATGCTCTCAAAGCTGGTGGCTGGTGGGAGATAGAGGTGGAGAAGCAGAGATATAATTCTTACCTTCTTTTGCGATGTTTTAGGCTCCCAGAGCAGCCGTTGCATCCTTGCATAGGGACTTGCGTAGTGGGCACTGTCCATGGGACTGCTGCTGGGGCTGACACTGATGTTAGTGACAGACTATAGTTAATGCAATGCCCTTTCCTCCGTGTAAAGCACGCCAGCCTTCCTGATTTATTATCTTCTTCCTCTTGTGCTCCTGGCATCCTGTTCATCTCTTTTGCTTGCAAGCAGCCCTAGCATGACAGATAAGCTTTTGAGCTTCTCTGTAAGGATGGCATGGGGATATTTTCATACGTTCTCATATGTCAGCTCAAGTGAGAAGATGTGCAGATTCCCGCTGGATTTACCCAAGACCATGCAGTCTGTCAGTATCTGAATTAAGTTTGCCTGCCTTTACCTTTTCACTTGTTTATGAAACTACCTGCTCATTCATATGTCCAAACTATTCCAAATTAATACATATTCTGACCTTTTTTTTTTAATCTGTACATTTGTTTTCTTCCCTATTTATTCCCTGTATCATGAGCCTAGGATAGTGCATTTGTATTATTACTGGTTTCTGTATAGTTTTGCCTTAAAATTATGTAGAATGGTTCTTATTTTAGAAAAAGAAAGGGTAACTGCATTTTAAGTGTGAGATCCTTAGTCCTTATTGATGAAGGGGTTCTGTCTACATAGAGAAGTGAAACAAAGTAGGAGGCGAAAGCCCTAATGCAGCCTCCATTGAGAATTCTTTTGAGTGATGTGAGTTTGTGTCTTTCTACAGAATGCAAGTTGTTCCTGCAATTTTTCATCTCTTCAATTTGTTATTAGAGTATTTACATACAATATTATGCAATAGTTAGATTAAAAGAACAGTCTGTGCTCATAAATTCTCATTACAGAATTACAGTAACAACTGAAAGGAATATTATTCTAGATGCTGTATGTGTGATAGCCCTGACCCTGCAGTCATTTCTGTGAGGGAACATTAAAGCACAGGTAGTTCTTAAAAGCTGGAGGGAGTTTCTGCATTCTACAATACCTTCCCGAACTGGATTTTAGAGATAAAAAGCCAGTCCTTGTGACTCATTAGCATTTGATCATATGAAATAACTTTGTCTGAAATTCTTTCTTTGAAAAAACAGAGATCAGAGAGCATTATTTTACTATTATATCTTTTGTTTTCTCATTTAAAAAAAAGCCGTAACAAAGGTACATCCTAACAAGTTAATGCGTATGTCAGCAACTTGTTTCAGTTGTATAATTATCCAAACTATTTCTAGAATTTCTTCTTTGGGTAGAAAATAATAATCTCCTATAGTACACATTTAGACCTTTAACTTTCCCATCTGTGACCTGTATCTTTGAGTGTGCTCTCAGGTTTCTGGGATTACAATGAGCAGAACTAAAATTACAATTGAACTAATTGTCAGCATGTTCTGAAACAATATACCAGACTCTCGTCTCTCAGGTAGAAGACCACCTCTTTGTATTGGTATAGTTGTCTGAGAAGGCAGTAGGTATCATCATTCATCTCCAATATTAGGAAAGCTGAGAATTAAAAGATCCCGTTAAACTCTTCAATGTATGACTGCCCCTTAGAGGACATTTCATGTGTAGTCCAGTTGCAGTGATTGTAATGTGCCTGTTTTATTCAATGTTGTTAAAAATGAAGTCTGTTTCTCATGATTTGGTGGCAAGTCAAGTCTTTAATTTCACGTACTGGACTAATACATTGCAAAATGTGAAAGCATAGGGTTGCATTAAAAATAAATGTTGGCGGTACCATATAGCAGAATATTATGTCTGTGCTGCTAGATAAAGGAAGAAGAGAAGACTCTCTGTGCTGTAGCAGCGGTTTCAGTTCTCTGCTGTCCCTGGAGTAAGTTAATGTGGGTAGAATTTTTGGTGGTTCTTCATTGGAAAAAAACTTTGTACCTATGACTTCTATCACTAGTTTCTGAGATGTTTGCAATTGTGACTGCAAGCTTGCCTTGCCTTTTAGGCAATTTGTAAGTTCATTAGTACACAAGGAAGCTACACTTATGCAAACTTAACTTGCCACACAGATAGAGCCTTTCTGCTAGCAGGGAATCTGGCTGCAGTTATTCTTGTGTCATGTCAACTCACTGATGAAAACTTCCATGACTTGTGTCATTTTTGAACAGGATTCTGCAATCAAAACACAGGATTTCTTAAATTAGTGTTAACTTCTTTAGTGAAGCTGTGTTGTTCTTTTGAGGAGTTCTCTGACTGGTGGTTATTTATCTCATGGTCAGGTACGACTGGTAAAGCATCATCTCCACCTCCTGTAATAGACACGAGACAGATGAGTGAGAAGCTGGAGACAATATTATATCAGCTCCGTCAGGTGACTCGAGAGAGGGATGAGCTGCGCAAGCGACTTGCACTTTCATCTCCTGGATCAACTTTTGACGACTGCAGGTAAAAATAAAATAAATACAACATTTTAATTTAGTCCTCAGTAATGTTTTCAAGTGTCTTGACTCCTGCCTGCTTGTAAAGTAGCAAGGATGTTGCAGTGTATGTAAGCTGCTTGTGACTTACCTGCATCCTAGTGGTGTGTGTGTAGGTGTGTGACCAGATCCAGGTTTCAGAGCTGCCTGTTGAATGCCTCTTCCCACTTTCTCCACCAATTTTACTGTGGGAATGAAGGGAGTAGGGCTTATCTTTATAGTGAGAGAAGAAAACAAACAAGTTGTTTATGCGTCCTGGGTTATGTTGTGGAAAGAGAAAGAAGACAGTGGTTGAAGCATTTGCTGTTTTCCAAGCAAGAGAGAAAAAAAGGCATATAGCTCTGAATACTTGGCTGGAGGACAGAAATTAGGAGGAAAAAAAAAACCTGAACTATTCCTGAGTTTCTGCAAGGAGCAGGAGTTTGGACTTCTGTTGAGGGGAATAAGTGTTTTTTAGGAGATACACTTTCTGATATACATATATTGGAGGACTGTGCAGCATTAACACATTGAGCGTAAGGAACTGTCCTCTGCTGAGAAGTTATGGGTGCTGCCAAATTAAAATAATGTGTGTTCAAAGTCAGTTAATGTCCAGCAGCCTTATGCAGCTCATTCTTATTTGAGGATTGATAAGCTATGAGGAAGACAGTACTCAGGGAGAGTTAATTTTACATAAGGGTTTTATTGGATAGGAGAAAGTAATTGGTTTATTTTTCAAGGGTTAAAGATCTGCTAATGTTTATAAATGAAACTTTGGGCACACTGAATAGATACTTTTAGCCTACAATAAACACGTATAAGAAAAACTTTTTGAATCTTGGAAAAAATTGTCACCTGATCTAAACTAAGAGCAAATAACACATTTTCTGGGAAATGTTGCCATGATGCATAGCCTCTCTGAACTTCAGTGTTTTGTTGTTTCTATCTGTTACTTTATCAGCTCTACCTGTGGTGGTTAGTTAAACTTTTTGTTCTTAAGAAATAAAGTCAAGATTCCGATCAGGGATCTGGAATTGAGAGAATCTGGCCATTTTGTTCACTCCTTAGCTACTCATCTTAAAGCTCCTTTACTCCTGCAATGAGTTCTGAGGGCTACTTTAAGAGCATTGGAGAGCTGTCTAAAGGTCTCCAAGCATTGTGGGGCTCAGAGAGGAAAAGGTTGTCAAATGTCAACATCTTTTGCATAGCTTCCAGTTACTTAGTTATACAGAGAGATTTCTTATTTGAAGTCACTAGAGCTTAGGCACTGAGGATTTTATAGCTTACAATAATGTTCTCCATAATCCAAGATGCTATTAATAAAGTTCCGATGAGCTGTCCTCTAGACTGCCCTAGTTTTTTTCCTCTTTAATTGTCAAATCAATCTTCTGCTCCTAGTGTAGGATTTGTATGTTGTGGAAAATGTAAATGTTTACAGCTAAAGAACAAGCAATAAAAATAAACATGGTATTTGGGCAATGCTTGGATGTTAGATGGAGGATGCTGCCTTCCAAACAATTAAATATTTAAAGAGTGGGAAATGAATCAAGTTTACTAGTGGACATTTTTTTTCCTTCAGTATAAAAGCAACTACTCCTCCCATCCACTTATGCATCTATAGTTTTTGAAAGCTTGCAGGTATTTTTTCTTTACTTTATTTTGCATTCTTTCCTCACATAAAATTATGTAAAACTTGCAGAAGTCAAGGCTCAGATGTTGCAAACTGTTATGCAGAAATGTGAAAGCTGAAAGATCATTATTTAGATGGTGACTTTTAAAACCCAAAAAGGGCTTTTGCTTTCCAGGCTGTGTATGCTGCTTTAACCATGGCCATACCAAACACAGGTGGTGTAGAGGCAAATCTTGACAAGTCACGATGGTGTGCTTCAAAGCAGTTGCAGCTCACAGAACATTCGTAGGCTGGGCGGCGCTGGCTGTGAAGGCTGGCAGTTGCAAAACCGAGAGCTGTTTTTTAAACCAAGTGTTGACTAAGTCTAGAGCGGTGGAAGACGTGCAACAGAAGTGGATTGTGATGTGCTGAATCAGATGAACATGTGTCATCCTGCTGGACGGGACTAGGATTGCTCATGCTGTGCTTGTCACTTGACAGTGACTGTACGGGTGCACGTGTTGTAGTGGTTAAGAAAAGATTTGACCAAATAATTTAGTCTGCTCAAGGTGCACTATATAGACTTAAACGTGCTATTCTTTCTACTTACGTAGTAATAGAAGAGAACTGCAATACAAATAAAACCCCTGAAAACTGCTTTTGAGGGATATTTTTATGTTTCATCTGTAATTGTTGTTGTTGGAATTGCAATAGTAATGAAATAATTTTCAAGTTCTTGGGTAGACATTGCCCACAAAATTGGATCTGCTGTTGGCATGGGCTTTTATAGCTGTACTGGATAGGTGTAAATGTCAGTCTCACTGTGGCCTTGATTTATGCTCAGGGTAATTCTACTGCAATCTGAAGGGTTTCTAGACTTATATGAATATCAGAAAAAAAGCTGGCCCTTTGACACTGACATGTTAAATTTAATTATTGTTTGAACCAGTGCTTCCAAAATAGTTACTGTCACCTCTCCTTTATTGAAATAATAATTTTGCGTATTTTTCGAGGTGTTTTAGCATAAAATTGTGGTGGTCTTGCTTAAACAAGTCAGCCACTACATAGATTTGAACGGACTGCTTTGTTACGACCGTTTTGATTTTTGATTTCTGACTTCCTGGGCATATCCCTGTTTTTCTTGCTGAGCTATAAACCCCTGGAACAGCACCGTGGAACATACGGCCTTGGCTATATTTTTTTTATTTCACGTAGATGAGGATGCTACTCGTAGCATTGTTGTTTGTTCCTCATTGTGTAGGTAGGCTAACATCTGTAGTTACCTACATGGTATGGATATCTTTATAGGATCTTTTTTAAAATTAAAATTTTTTAAAAATATTTTTTACATCAGGTTAGTGTTACTTCAGCAGTATATGAAATACACATCTTAGATGTTAGACTTCTAGAAAAAGTTCTCACCTTTGAGACTGACCTTATAGTTATCCTTTAGTAAATATAGTTATCCTTTAGTAAAAATTCCTATACTGAAATATTTTGCACAAGTATGAGTTTGATTGCAGCTTAATATGAACCTGTGTTAGTGGGTCTCAGTAAGCTTAACACTTTAACTGAGAGTTAAATTGTTCTTCAGTTAATGTTGTCATTTCAATGACTGTGTTGGACAGATGGTGTCTAATTTGAATAAATCACCATGAAGTCTAATTTAAATCAATACTTGTGTTTTTAGTGGTACTCTCAAGGGTGTGAACATTTCAAATTGAGTTTTACTTATGCTAACACTAAAGTTGCATTTTAAAAGAATACCACTGCAGTAGTTGTGGTAACATGTCTGTTAACGCTGTGTGGATAACTATACTACTTATTTTGGCACCTCTAAACAGTGAATTTAAAAAAAACACAACAAACCAAACAAAACCTAAAAGACATTGCTTGTAGATGCCACTTGAATGTTTGGTTACTTTGTATGAATGTGGCTTTTAATTGTTGCTGAACTCTGTCAGTCAAGGAGGGATTTTTTTTTTTTTTTATTTTGTTTTGCCCAGGAGCAATTACCTGGAGAAAGTAGAAAAAGAGGAATTAGAATGGAAGGCCTTACTAATCATCAACCCAACTGCATCTGGGTTGCTAAAAAGCACCTTCACATTGTATCCACACTCCCTAAAAATCTGTGGCTGGCATGGTTTGTTTTTTTTTTTTGCTGTGTAGGTCTGGGGTTTTGTTGTTTTTCAGTTTAAAAAAGAAAACAACCCCCAAAACTCCCAAAACCACCTCTCACCACTGCAGTACTGTGAAACCATTTTCATTTTGATGCAGTTGCCAGCTGTGTTTCAGTTCCAGGATCCGTATGAAGCAAAGAGAATTCCATTTGCTTTTCAGTCTGCGCTTACAGCAAAGCCGTTCGGGAGAGAGTAAGGTGGGAGGGAGGAAGGGGGATCTGTGCAGCAACGGAGCAAATCTGGTGGGAGAACAAACAGAGATAAATTAGAAAGCAGTTGTGGTTTGGTTTGGTTGGTGGGTTTTTTTTTTTTTTGGCTTTATTTTTTTCATTGCCTGTGGAGTTATGAGACCCGGGAGATTATATGGGGACAGCTGTCAGAAGCTTCATTTTGAAACTAGATAATTCAGTGCTGCGGAGATTTTGTGACTGTGCAGAAGAGGAACAGTTTGATTTACAGAGAAGCTTAGTGCTTCAAAACAAGAAGATATGATCCTACTAATTTAGTTTTTAGCATGATTTATTATTTTCCTAATAAATAATAAAGATATCATATGCAATGACCAGCCATTCTAGACAATCTATGTTGGTCAATTGCTTGACAGGGTGGAGATTATTTTAGAAAATTTCTCCTCTCCCAATGCCTACTTTGGCTTTCACTTTATTCAACTTGCTGAAAATTGCTTATTAGAGGTTATATTGGAGATTCCTAAGAATTGTTTGAACAAAATTTGTGTTATCTTATGGAAGTGTGAGGTAGATTCTGGCATGTTTACGCATTCATTTATAGTAGTTTAAAAGAACACAGTTACACTCAATCAGATATGTAATTCAGCAGAATGACTTGGTCAAATTAGTTAAATTCAATGCTTGATTAGTCAAACTGGTCAAACTTTGCCAGCACAGATGCATGCGTTTGGTGTCCTGTTGAAAGTCTGTCTCTCAGCCCTATCCCTCAGTTTCCTAGGGAGCTGTAGAGAAGGTCCTCCAGCTGCTGCCTAGACAAGAAGTTTTTCCTAGCTCAGGTCTCCATACAGCCCCCACTTGACTTTGGCAGCCTCTTTTCAGCCCTGCTCACACTACAGCTCTGTGCTTTTTCTTTGAGAGTTTTGACACCGTATCACAGGAAAGCCGAGTGTACTGTGATTGACTTATTCTTGTATCAAATGACAGTTCTGCTCTGTGATAATACTGCTGCTCAGAAGAGAGGTACGTGCACACTTAGGACTATTTTTGGCTGTGGTAATATTAGACAGAATTATCTCACTATTAGATATTACATCTCAGTATACAACTAATACAGGTTACAGTCAGTGAATTTCTATTTGTGGTCGCATCTTAATGTGAAGTGGTCAGTATTTAAATTAAAGCATAACATAACCTAAGTATCAACAGTTGTGTGACACCATTTATGTATTGAATAGTCATTTCTCAGACTTTTCATTCTCTTTAGTAGCTGATGTTTGACTTCGTATTCTTTTTTCCATGCTAGGCCTAGTCCAAAACCAAATCATGATTATGAAAGACTGAAGATTCAGTGCATGAAGGCCATGTCAGATCTGCAGTCTCTGCAGAATCAACACACAAAGACCTTAAAAAGGTGTGAAGAAGCAGCAAAAGAGGCAGATTTTTATCAGTAAGTATTAGTAAAGCTATACAAGGTAAGAGTTTACCAGTCTGCACTAGATCATAAAGTATTAGAACATTGTGATTTTTCCACTTTAATTACAAAATTAATGTTTGCCTGCATCAGATAAAACATTTCTGGCCTGTTTGAAATGGTAAAGTACAGATTGCTTGTTTCACTCTAAGGAATTTGAGATAGGAATCCTTAATGCCTTGATGGGACACTAACAAGGAAGGCCTAGTTACTGACTTGCAGTTACAATCCAGTAGTCTTACTGTTAGGCTGGAGAGCAGAATATAATTCAAGAGAATGTAATTTCTTAATCATTTTTTTATATAGGTTGTCATAGCTCTCATAATGATTTTTAAGTTTTAACACAGGCTTAGACCAATTGTAAGGATTTATGAAAATACAGTAGAATAGGGAGATAGTGATGAATATAGCATGTATTTCTGTTTAAAAATCAGTTGTTGATGCAAGTAGGAACATGTTTTTTTCGACTGAAAGGACTCAGCTCAGAAATAGAAACCAAGATAAATTCTTGGTTTGAAGTTTATTTCACTTCGATCTACACTCTGAACTATGACAGCATTTGTTTTCATTGAGGGCTGCTAGTTCTTACGTAGCACTTTCACCAACAGCTCTTCAAGCCTTTAAAGACAGGCATTGCTTCCTTGCATTCTTCTTCCAAAACCTTAAAGTAGTATTAAAGGTTTTCGACAGGTGCAGATGTAGCAAGTTGTGCCGCTTCTTTACAAAGAGTTTTATTCCTGTTTTTATTTCAAGATTTTCAAGTCTTTAATTTGCTAGTGAATTCTGTGCAAAGCATTACTGCTCTGTACATTGTAGATGTATTGTTTTCAGAGCTGAATTACTGATGTCCATCCGATGCTCACATGAAACACTTGTATTTGTCGGAAAAAATGAGTATTTTGCTCACCTTATTTAAAAGTTCTGTAGTCTCTGAAACCATACTGTGTTACACTGTTTATTTCAATATTTTTGTGATAGTATAAAAGGATTTACCCTCTCATATCAGTAGAGAAATTGAGTTTTGAAAGATCATGTGATTGATTTAAATACTCAAGTATACCAATAATATAGGTGTATTCCTCAGAGACCAACAATTAGGCTTCTGCAAAATTGTGCATTTATACAAGTACAAGATTTTGAATTTGCACTTAGTACAGACTAAGATTATCTGGTTGGGAGAAAGTGTAACGATTTTTTTTTTTTATTCAGAGGTAATTCTTTTAATTATAAGAACTTACTTGGATTTGAATAATTTAGTTTCTTATTTAAAACTTCAGGGAGGCTGAAAGTCACTGTTGGAGATTAGGCACCCAAATATGACAACACGTGGAAATCCATGCATACAATTCCTGGTCATCCTATGAGTAATTATCACAGTAAAGAAAGGAATTGAATAGAATACACTATTGAAATGTTGTGTTCTCCTGCAGTAATTCTTAAAACCCCATGCTTTAAAAGAAAAAAATGTTACCATTCTGAAGAATTTAAAATTTCCAACAAAATCTGAATGACAGGTAATAGATTAACCTACATGTAAAAATTATGTGCATTTAATAGTGTGAATATAATTTGTCCGAGGCTTTTTTTGGTGAATTTGCGGGGGGGAGTTATTCCCCAGGTTATTCTAACTTTTTTTTTTTGGCAGGAAATATTGGTATTGCGCTTCATAAGGAAGGGACTATAAAGTATCTTAAAATATAAGTTTATTCTATTCACTGCTATGTGTTATGTGGAGTTTTCTAATAAATACAGACTTTAAACATTTTACCAGCAGATACGAGAGTTCAATTTGAATCATTCTGTCTCAACAATAAAAATACCTGTCAGTACCTAAATGCCCCTCTTTATTTGATCTGCAGTAGTAAAATACATTTAATTGGTATTCCTCCCTCCATCCCCCCCGCCTTTTTTTCAGCAGTTATCTGGTCTAATTTTGGACTGCAACCTGGAATTATAATGTGAATGATAGCCTTATCATGTGGCTCTCAGTTGTTTAATTTTTAAGTGAGAGTGAATTTCTTTCAATAATTATGGCTTGCATGATGCAGTTTGGAGTACATTTGATAGCTTTTTACCTGCTTGAATGTAGTAAAAACATACATATTGTGTTTTTGTGGGCTGTGAGTTTTTGTGTTTAGTTTGGGTTTTGTTTGGTTTTAAAACAATAACAAACAAGGAGGTTTTTCTAGTTTTCGTCTGTATTTTGCTTAGCTCCTGATTAGTTGAGAAGTCCAAGAGTAAATGGAGGTAATTAGTGGGACAATTCCTGTTATCTCCAGGGTCATCTTATGCTGACATTACACCATTTCTATTTGTTTCTTTGCTTGCTTTTAAAATTGCTATGAAATTACATCGATGGTGGCATAAATCCATCATCTCTTCTGATGCTGTTTAGGATTATGTCCATCTTTGATTTTTATTTTTCTGGTACTGAAATTTTAAGTATTGAGTTAGTTTGACCTGCTCTCTTGGTAGGAAATTTATGCTTGAAATTAGTTAGTGCAGGAGTCTGTCCTGTCAGGTTTGCCTCTAAGAGCATTTTTTTATGTGCCCTGACAGCACGTTGCACAGTCGGCTGCTAAGTGACCAGTCACAGCTGAAGGAGGACATGGATACCTTGAAGAGGAAAAACACACAGTTGGTGCGAGAACATAATCACCTCCAGCAGTCATGTGAGGAAATGAAGAGACTTCACGATGAGGATCAGAAGGAGATAACGGATCTGCGCAGCCAGCAGCAGCAGGTAAGCTACAGCTTGTAGTGTACGTGCTAGAAGATATCATAAATTGTTCCTTTGATAAATAAGTAAATAAAACTGAACGTGTAGCACTACTGCCTTTTATGTCTTACTGATTCTAAAGCATACGCCTTAAATTTTACAGCACTAGGGGAGAAAATAGGATCTTGGATACTAATTGATTTTCTGTGTTTAGATGGTGAAAGAACAAAGGATATAAAATATTAGGTGGTATTAAGAAATTTTGATGCAGAGATGAAAAAATTGTGTATTATTATGATTGTATAGGCATGATTTTTATTTCATTTTAATTTTTTTTAGTGGGTAAAGAGACGTGACAAACCTAGTTTGACGTTGCAAAGTGGTTAAAAAGAAGACTTTACCTAGAGTATTTTATGGGACTATGCTAGCTTTCATCTTCCATGCTGTCTTTATTTTTTTGTAAGCATCACGGAAAAAAATTAGTTAGAGGCTTTTTCTTTTTTTCAGAACAATATTCTAGTGTAGGTTTGCAGATGCTATTCAGTTAGAACAAAGCTACAGGTTGATTTGATGTTTTTTTTTGAACTTCAAACAAAGTAAGACAAGCTTTTGAGGACTGGAAGAGGTGGACATTTCAGGTTGTCTCTAAGCCAATATTGTTGACATATTCTGAAGAAAGAACAGAAGGAGTAATAGTAAAGAGCAATTCATCATATTAGATCCGTGGTTCACCGATGGAAAAGTCTGATCATTTGGTTAGAATAATTATCGTAACGTGGAATGGTTCAACAGAATATCTTGGTTAACTCTGCATAGGGTGATTCACAGGGCAAACTTGGAAGTCAAACATTAGGCTTCAGAAACGAAACCTATGCAAACAGAAATAATTATTTGCTAGGGTAGGAGGGGCAAAGGTCAAAGCAAGCTGGATGTGCTGAATGGTGCTTAGGGAGGTGCTTGAGGGCTGGTGCAAAGAGGAGTGAAGATTTGTATTTCATTTTGATCCCTTTCTCTGATGTTATCTTCAGAATTCTGCTGTGAAATGGTTTAGGGCCTTGGTTCAGAAGATGGCTGATGTTCTGTGTAGTTGAAATGGTGTACTGTGTAAACCTAGGCAAATCACTTAATTGTTCTGTGCCTCATTTTCTCAGTCTGCAAAGCAGGGACGTAAAACCTCCTGATCTAGTCAGGGATGTCCCTGTTTCTTGCAGGGGTGTTGGACTAGATGACCTTTGAAGGTCCCTTCCAACCCTAACCATTCTATGATTCTATGATTCTAAGAGAAGGCTATTGTATTTTGAGGTTCTGTCCTGAAGTTTGAAGTTATCTGGCAGCACATAAGGAGGCTGAAGTATCATTAAAGAAATTCAGTCTTGTGTCAACAACATGATTAAACCTTTATAGAAAACTATGTATGTGTAGCTCCGTTTCTCAGCATGTCAGAGTGAATCGTGGTGTCTTGATGAGGCACCAAGAGTTTTGTCTTTTCTGTGTCATTTCTCATCTGAATTAGTCTAACTTTATGTTCATCCCTCTGACATGTTTCATTATCAGGTCACAGCAAAACACATCTTGGTGGCCTCAAGAGAGCAAAAATTTTTGATCGAGTTGCTCTTCATGTGGCATTGTCATGGATTTGCTGTGTAGCAGCTGACCAGCTTAAGTTTCTACTGCTGGGATATAAAGTTTCTTGTTGCCATGGCTCTCTTCCTTGGTTCAGCTGGGACTATTTACTTTTTCTCAGACTGGAATTTTGAATGGGAGACCTTCATTATTACACTGCTTCCTGTTTATGGTGTTTCTGTCTTCCTCTGTCAAATCTCTGTTAGCAAGTTTATGCTGAATTCCATTCAATTTTTAGTACAGTTATCCTTCTTTTATTTGATTATTTAGTGTGTTTTCAGTAAAAAGATATTCTATATATGCTGTAGAGAATGAGAAGTGGTTTGTTTCTGTTTGGATTCTCAAATACTTGGTTCTCCAACTTATTCTCAGAACGCTTTGCGAAGTAGTCTTCAGGAAAACAGCTCTCGAGTGGTTTTAAATCAACATATATTTACACTTTACGTATGCCTGCAGTTTATCACGTGTTTAGCTTATCTGAAATTGTTCACTGAAGCATGCTAGCTAATCATAAGTCCAACTCTGCGAGTTGTGCTACTGAATCAACTAAGGATAGGGATGTATGTGAGAATAGCCACACTAATGAGACTCTTGGCAAAGTGCAGCCTTGTTCCAGGAACTTTATGAACAGTCACTCGCTACTTTAACATAGCTTGGTTAGCTAAAGGAGACCAGTGTCTGGCTGAAGAACTTCATCTTTCTTATCTTGCCTGTGTAGAGAAGTAGTTTCCTGACCATGAAAGTTGTTATCCACTACTTGTGGGCAGTGAGCAGTGGGCAAAGAGCGGGAAGTTTATTTTAGTCTCCTTTCCTTTTAGTCTGCAGGCATCCAGCTTCTTCCATGTTCAGGTTCTGGTCCTTACTCTAAATTTAAGACACAGATGATGATGAGCCAATTTGTACATGTCGGGTAGTTGCTATGTGTTTGGTTTCATGTTTTTATAGAGCTCGTATTTTCTGTCTTTTTTTCTTTCTAATTTTTAATACTTTTTATTTTCAGATAGTTATGGATGTACCTTTGTAGGCTAACGTTAAGATTATATACATTCCTGGCACCTCTCTATATGGAACATTGCTGTTTCTTCCCTCTGCTCCATCAAGGCCAAATTTCAATTTAAAAGACAAAATCAGAAAAAAATGAGCATAGCATTAAAAAAAAACCCCAAAAAAAAAAAAAAACCCAAAAAAACAAAAGGAATGGTGGGGAAAGAAAGTTAAGGCCTGATTTTGGGCACATTTTTTTTGCCTTTTGAGAAGGAAGGAGGCCTAGATTTGCTGAAGCTCATTAGGAGCTTTCTGATGTTGTTGCTGGTCATTTATCATCAGCATTGCTGTTTACTATGAGATTCTTATGTCAATTGAAATTAATTTGAAACTAAGATTCATGTCAGACTTTATTAATGTTTAAATCGATTTTTCTCTTCCTGTTCACATTTTGTGGATAGCTTTTGAAACACAAGCCTCTGTGGGTAGTTCTCAGATGAAATATTGTGAGAATATTAATATCTGTCCCTGCATGTATAACACATTTAGGGAAGATGTTATTATTTTGAAGTTTTAATTTATTTAATTTGTTCATGGAGGATGCAGGCCACCTGTTATGGATGCCACCTCGTGGTCGTTTCTTAAATTACAATGATCATCTTAGTCATCAAATAACTATTGCCTCTTGCTAAAACTATGAAGTGCTTTGAAAGCAACGTGGGTTTAATAGCTGTTTGTAGCAATTACAATTAAAGAGATATTTTCATAACTTGTGCACTCTTAATTGAGATAAAGCAAGGGTTTTTTTAAACTGGTTAACATTAAGCAGATGTAGTAATTGTTAGAGTAACAGTAATGATTAGAAAAGGCTCAATGCTTCCTTAGTCATTAAAAAGAATTATTATTAAACTTGGTTAATATATTTTTCTTCTCATGTTGTTTCTTACGTATATTTTATATAAATTACATTGGACTGATTAAGCACTGAGTTTATTAATTTTTCTTTCTCTTAGGTTATGAAGCAAAATGGGTCATCAGAGATATTAAATAAACTTTATGATACAGCAATGGACAAGCTAGAGGGTGTGAAGAAGGATTACGATGCCCTAAGGAAACGGTACAATGAGAAGATTGCAAGTCACAATACAGATTTGAGCCGCCTAGAACAGACTGAGGAGGAGAACAGACGTCTTCAGAAGCAGATTGACATGTTAATGAAGCAAAGGGACACAGCAATACATTTTCAGCAGCAATATTCATCCTCTCTTAGGAGGTATAATTAGGTTTTGATACCTTTCACATATTCTGTGAAGGCAGCAGTAAATGTTATGTTGCATCCTATTTTCTCTGTGGTAGAATCACGAATACTTTTCTAACTTTTTTCGTAAATTTTTTCTCTAGTGTGTGTTGTCTTGGTGTGATGAATAAGCAAGCATTTTTATATAAGATTTTCTGGAAGGTCCTAGAAACTGTGATGGGGATGTTTATTTGGAGAGATGGTACTTTTTCTTGAGAAAAAGATTTCCTAGTTAAGGTTTTGGAATTTTTATAAGGAATTTTAAGCATTGTTTAGCTCATGTGAGAAAAGGGTATTCTTCCTTTCAAGGTAAGTTTATTCTTTGTGGTAGACACAGGAGTTAAATACAACAAAAGTTTTGTTGAACATCAGACTTAGCATTCCAAACAAACCCCTCAACAGCTGATGAGTCTATCAACATATACATCTTTATTGAAATATAAAAAAGAAGTCCAAAAGAGGATATAATTTCTAAAAGGTATTTAGCAGATGAAGATGTTTTCAAGCATAAGTCAACTTTTCATAGTAATTAGAACTGCATACTGTGTGGGACTCCAAGACAGAGCTTCAGACTGGCAGCAGTTTACTGAATCTGCATCCAGTCTGGGAGTCTTGGTTCACTGAGAAGGCACTGCTGCTATGAGCAGTACAGTGCCAAAACAGAAGGACACAGACACTATGTCACAATACACTTAACCTCTCTGCTCCTTTGATACTAGGCGTACATATTTAGGGGGTAGGAAGAATGCTAATGTACATAAGGACTCCAAAGAACATCCATGGGTGTGTTGAGAATGTTTTCACTAATGTAAGTTAGGGATAATCATAGAACAGTTAGGGTTGGAAGGGACCTTTAAAGGTCATCCAGTCCAACGCCCCTGCAAGGAGCAGGGACATCTCCAACCAGATCAGGTTGCTCAGAGCCCCGTACAACCTGGCATCTGTATTTTAAAACCATTACCCCTTGTCCTATCACAACAGGCCCTGCTGAAGATTTCTCCCTGTCTTTCCTGTAGGCCCTGTTTAGGTACTGGAAGGCTACTGTAAGGTCTCCCCGGAGCTTTCTCTTCTCCAGGCTGAACAGCCCCAACTCTTTCAGCCTGTCCTCATAGGAGAGGTGCTCCAGGCCTCTGATCATCTCCGTGGCCCTCCTCTGGACCCTCTCCAACTGGTCCATGTCCTTCCTATGTTGGGGGCTCCAGAGCTGGACACAGTACTCCAGGTGGGGTCTTATGAGAGCATAGTAGAGGAGGAAAATCCCCTCCCTCGACCTGCTGGCCACACTCCTCTTGATGCAGCCCAGAATGCGGTTGACCTTCTGAGCCGCAAGGGCGCATTGCCGGCTCATGTTGAGCCTCTCGTCCACCGTCACTCCCAAGTCTTTCTCCTCAGGGCTGCTGTCAATCCATTCTGTGCCCAGCCTGTATTTGTGCCTGGGATTGCCCCGACCCAGGTGCAGGACCTTGCACTTGGCCTGGTTGAACTTCACAAGGTTTGCGCTGGCCCACCTCTCCAGCCTGTCCAGGTCCCTCTGGATGGCATCCCTTCCCTCCAGCCTGTCAACTGCACCACACAGCTTGGTGTTGTCAGCAAACTTGGTGAGGGTGCACTCTATCCTTTTCAAACCTAATTGTGAACTTGTGTGTGCAATTATATTGCCACTTTTAGGAATGTTTTCTCAAAATAAACACAAAAGCTACTACTTGCAAATTAAATTAAACTTTTCCTGTCCTTTTTTTTGCTTCTGCCATACTTCATTAGGTTGTAGTGATAAACTACATGTGGTGTTGTCTGGGTTAACTCTCAAAAGGAATTTAAAAAAAATTAAAGATATTTGAGTTTTACTGGGTGATGAAAATAAACAGTGATGTTTGTTTGAATTACCTGATTTTAATTCCATTGTCTGCATTTTTACCATACACCCACTTTTTTCCTCCTCTAACCTATCAGTTATCAACCTTGTGGCATACTTGTGGAAGCTGTTCTGTTTATTCCAATTTCTGCATTTTTTTTCCCTCCTTCCCATCTGCTTGAAAGTGTGTGCTGGGAGAAGGAAGTAACTTGTAAGATGGGCAGAGGTCAAAGCCATGAATAAGGTTAAACCGGTGCTATTAAATAATGGCAATGTTATGCTTTCCTTTTAGAATAATTTGATTTACTTTTAGTAGTTAAACTAAGTCTAAGTTATTTCTAACAAGTCTAATATTTGAATTCCTTAAAGAGGTTCTCTAACATTCCTAAAGGTTTGCTAATATTACTACAAGCAGTAATTAGTCTAACTTTTGTTTTGCAGAACTGAGATTACATTGTCTGAGAAGTCCTCTACAGTTGTGTTTTACCAATGGATACATTTGGTTATCCAGCCAAATCCTTAATGTATGAAAAAGGAGAATGAGGAACAAATACCTTACTGCTGTTTCTGCTTGTTTTTAGATTTGAATCGGTACAGCAGGAACTAAGCAATGCCACAGCACAAAACAAAGAGTTGCAGAGAGAGATGGAGCGATTACAGTCGGAGGTGACAAGGTTCAAAACAATGCAGCTGAAAGCAGCAAAGGATGCAGAAAAATACAAGGAAGAAAGGGATTCAGTTTTCAATGAATATCGCCTCATAATGAGTGAGAGAGATCAAGTAATTAAAGAAGTAGATAAGCTTCAAACAGAGTTGGAACTTGCAGAGTCCAAACTGAAGAACACTTCTTCTGAGAAGCGAGTGGCTAGTGAAGAGATGGAAGCTTTAAGACAGGTATTAACTTATTGGTTCACTGGGGAAGGGAAATTAGTATATACTGTTGATGCTGAAATCAGAAATGTATGATCAATTGATGGAAAATAGGAATGCGCTGCAAAGAGGGAATTCTATGCTGATGTTTTCCTACAGCAGTCCTTTCTCCTACTGCTAAGGTCTATATAAACTATAGCAACATCTGTTTTTTCCGATTACCTTCAAGTACTGTAAATTCCTGTTTGATGAAGGACTTTCTGAGAACTTTCCCTCCATCTTAATACTGTGTTGACTTTCATCTCTGCTGCATGGTGGAAAAGACTTAATATTTTGTGTAAGTTGTATATGCACATTTGAATGCACATTTGATACAGACTAGAGGTAAGCTGTGCAAAATATTGCTTTCAGTACTAAAACTTGTCTGCACCACCAGATGGGTTAGAGATTTCTCTTTACAGAGGTACTGAGCAATGGAAGCTCTTACTGATGTTGAAAAATCTTGAATGCTCTGGTAACTGCAAAGCACTGACATATTTAAAGTTCATAGAGTCATTAATTTTATACTTGTTGCTCTACAGTAAAAATACTGTTTTAAACCATTGCAGAACTGTTTTAACAGCCTGCCTAGCCTTAATTAGGTGCCGTATCTCAAAAACAATTATGTTAGTACAGCAAAATGTCTTTCATGCTTTAAATACTCAATTTTATTCCTTGCAAATTGTAGAGGAAAATAGAATGCGAGTCAGTTTATGACATGATGTCTTTCTGTTTTCAAGTATGTGGACCCTTTCCTTCTTTTGCTTTTCATATGTCAGCTGCCTTGGGTAATCTTTTTGAGATCAACAAGTGATGGGTTCCAGCTATGAGTACCTGTATGTAAAAGGACTTCTTTGTAGCCATTGTCTAAATGCTTTTGTAGAGTTGGGCCATCTAAAAATTTAGTGGTATGAAATTCAACTTTTTTAATACTTCCTTCTTCCTATAGGAAGTCTAGCTTGAAATGTTTTAAAAGGACAGATTGTATTTTAGAGCTACATTTATCTCATCATTTTTATTATGATGCAACTGAATTGTACATTTAATACAATGTCACTCTGCTTTACAGCATAATGTAGTTTTATCTTTGAACATTCTGTAGTTTGCACATGCACAGTTGTACTGCCATGTGACTTTAATGTCCCTTTAAAACTTAGGAGGAAGATACAAGATACTCGTGTAACTAGGTTGTCTAAGTTCAGTTCTGTAAAATCAAGGTAGTTGCTTGAAAATATTCACAGTATATTCTTAGCCTTTGCCCTGTATAAAGCCTTTTTTAAAACACCAAGTCTGACTGGTTAATAATCTTCCCTCATTTAGGTTCCTCAAAACTGTGAGTGCTCCCATATTCTTGCTTACTTTTGACATGGCACTGTGCTAATGTGATGTTCTGATAACTTTAATACCACATTTAGTATTCTTTGCTAGTACTTAGTTGTATGTAATGTGAGCACAGTCCCGTTCTGCTCCCGTTTTTCAGAACATTAGTGGTAAACTCTCTAGGCTTTTAAGGTGTCAGTGCATATCCAGTTGGAAAGATGAACTATTTCCTTCTGTACTTAACCTACCACAAACAATGGATCTTGTTTTAGGAGCTAAACTCTGCTCTAGTGGAAAGAGATCGAGCAGTTTGTGAGAGGAATGAGTTGCTGGAAAAATACTGTCATGAAGTAAAGGACAAAGCTGAGGCCCAGAAGGAACTTGATCAAGCTTGCAAGGATATAGAGACAGTGAAGGAAGAAAGAGATGTTGCCAGGAAAGAGAGAACAGAAGCAATCATCCAGAGAGACCATCTACTAAGAGAATATTACCAAGCCCGTCAGGTATTGCAAGTCTTCACAGATGCCTTTTTCTTTCATAGCTTCAAAGGGTCATAAATTTCGAAGAGATTAGTTGTAAGTCTGGGCACATTGGATGTCTTCACCCTTTAACTCTAAAATACCTACATATAAATGCATGTACGTTCTTCAGGACCATAGTGACAGAATTTCTGGTTTGAAAGAAACGCAGTCATGCTTCATATTAAGTTTCGATTTGTGAAAGTAAATGGCAAATAAAATACTGTAGTTCAGTAGATGGCTAGACAGTTTATTACCTGTTGGTAGACTTGTTGCCATTTGTAGCGCGTGTTCGTGCCTGTGACCTGCCTAGGATGTTAGCTATTTCTAATACTTGATAAAGGAAGTTAATTGAAGTGTGATTGTCAATTTTCTGATCTGTACATGTTCTTAATATAAATATGCTATTCTGATGATTTATGCCCCTGTGTGGGTAGTAATGTTCTTAAAATTCTACAGGCTTACTGATCCTGATGTCTTGTATATGATACTAAATATCAATCCACACTCAATTGTAAATGCTTAAATATAATGTAGTATGAAAATGCTAGTATCACAACTTTTATGGTAATTAAAAAATGAAATAATATTAAATTATTTAATATTTAACTAGATATTTTGGGTTTTTCTCACTTAACTTGTATTCTCTTTTCACTGAATAGCAACCCTTTTACCATCACAAAAAATTTTTAGTCTTGCCTGTAACGTGAATTTGTCAATCCCAAATGAGTAAGTGGGGAAGCAATTGAACTATGTTTTCAGCTGTACTGGAAATAAATCTTTCATTGCGTTTGGATCTTCATGTCAAATCAGTAGGATTTTGGAAACTTGTGCTTTATTCAATGAAGCTAAAGAGATATGGGTGAACTTTGCTGTGACTTAGTTAGGGACCCGCTCAGATGCGCACCTTTGGCAGATTCCAAATCAGAACAGAAGTTTCAAATATAAAGTTCTGTTTGTTGATCTGAGTGAGTTTTTTGGCTTTCGTTTTCCTGCCAGTGGACTTGAAGAGAAGAAAGTGATCTTTAAAAATGAGACAATTAAAAGTCCAGATATGACTCTTTGTAGCCTCTCTCTCATCTTATTCGTTGGTTTTTGGTTTTGCTTGTTTTCTGTATTTTTTTTTAAATATTGACCTGAGAATGTAAACCTGGAGTTAAAGGCTCAGTGCTCTCTTATTTTTTTTTAATATAAATGTAATTAATTCAGAGGAAAAAAAAGAGCCTTTAAAGTGTGTTAGTAGTGACTTAGTAGTCCCTCTTTGATCTATGTGCATTCAAGTCTTAACATTCCTCCAAAGTTTAATCTTGAATGAAATGACAGATTTAGTCAGATTCATGAGACCAATTTACTTTCTTGAAACTAACCACACACAACAGTTTGCAAGCCCATGGCCTTCAGTGTTTGTGGTGGGCTGTACCATTTCAGTTGGCTTGTGTTTATTGTGCTGCAAGCTTGGAGTATTCTCTCTGTATCTGTCTTACTATTGTTACCATCTAGCTTGTTCAAAATAGAGATTGTTAAAGCAACAAGTTAATTTAAGGAGAAAGTAATTGTTATCGAAAACAAGAAACATTCAAACAAAACTTTTTTGGAATTCTGTTGTTCTGCTTTGGAGTTAAGGGACCTGTGTGAATCACGAGTCTGTGTTGTGAACATGGACGTGTAGCTGTCCCAGGGTAAATAACAGACATTATCAGGAAATCAGGGTCGAATCTGCTTGTGATAGTGTATCTGATTTCTAAATATCCTTGAAATTTTTTTCTGTCTGCTTAGTAGAACGAGAGTACCGGCATGGAATGTCATCTCTGAAATACAAAATGTTCGCTGATGTTATTTTGAAGTGAGGATTCTTGTTCATATAGAGTATACTAGCATGTGAATCTGTATGCCACTGAATGAAATATATTACAGCAGTTTTTATCCTTTTTCCCCCCTAAAGTTGCCATTGAGATAAATGAACATTTTTTTTCATGAAAACATGATAATTGAATACATCAGGTAACACGCATATAGTAAAAGCTGTTTGTGCATATTTATCTTAACATTGTGCCTAAAATACTTATTTACGTTTCTTAATTCCTAGATACAAGATTCTGCCACCCTAGACATAGAAAGAGCAAACAAAGAAATTGAAATGCTTTCGAAACAATATGAGGCAATGTCACAAGAACTAAAGGAAGCAGTCCAGGAAGCAGAAGTAGCCAAGTGTAGGAGAGACTGGGCCTTTCAAGAGCGGGATAAGATTGTTGCAGAAAGGGAAAGTATACGGTAAACGAATGCTAAATGGTACATGAGTGATCTTTGTAACACCTTGTGTGCAGTTAATGCAGTTTTAGGACATGCTGGATTTTGCTAGAGCTTGCTTCCACTTCTGCATTAGCTGTCATGGGGTGATTTGGTTTGTTTGTGTTTGGGTTTTTTTGTTTGGGTTTTTTGTTTGTTTGTTTGTTTGTTTTTAAGTTGAGGGCACCCTACAAGATACTTTGCTTAGTCTGTGCTTTCATACCCTTAATATGTCTGTAGTAAACACCATAAAGCCTAACAGCATTGCTATGTTGGAAAAACAAAACATGCATTATTTTAGGCATGATATACTTAATCCTGCTATAGTTCTGCAAATAATGCTTTACATGTGGAGACATTTCACAAAAAGTACCCAACATATTTACTACTAAACATATATGAGGAACAAAAGGGAAATACTTTAATCAGATTTTTTTTTCTGCTAGTTTAAAGAGTATAAGTAGAAATAAGTTTTTGAAAGGGATGCAGAAAGTTTTTTTTATCCCGACAAGCTTGTCCCACTGTGTGTAACTCCTTTCTTTCTCATGCCTTTTTTTGAGATGGATCTCTTGAAACTGCCTTTTAAAATCTTTTGTTAATGATAAAATGTGTAAAAAACTAGTTTGTTACTTAGATAGAGTTTTAAGTAAGTAAATTGGAACTTTGCTTTTGAAGGACTTTGTGTGACAACTTAAGGAGGGAGAGAGACCGGGCTGTGAGTGACTTGGCTGAAGCTCTTCGCAATCTGGATGACATGAGAAAGCAGAAAAATGATTCTGTGCGTGAACTGAAGGAACTGAAGTATGTTAGAGAAATGATCAAACTGCACAGAAACTTGTGGTAGCTTTGGTTTGTTAGCTGTGTTTGTGAGTGAACCATATGTTGTTATAGCTGTGGGCAGCAGGTACTTGTGATATGGTATGTGGAAATTACTGTGACAGGCAGGATCCAAAGTCTTATCATCTTAACCTTTTTATCTTATTAGTGAGACACATATTCTAAGCTTTGTACTGTGGAGATACACTTAAAGCAATATGGGTTTCTCTCACTGAAGTCAGACTAACTGCAATTTAGTTCCTCCCAACTATATTCTCTCTGGTTTATGAATGCGAGGAAGATGTGCGTCATACGTCATCTCAGTGGGTTGTGGAAGAGGTTTTGCTGTCAGTATTTGTCATGCCCCACTTGTTATGAGCATACTGATGCAGCTCATTGGAGGGTAAATTTAACGCATTTTGGGAGATGTTAGAAATCTAGTTTTGCGCTTATCATGTAAAAATAATGCAAAAAATGTAAGACTACGTTAGGATAATCTATAGAAAAGGAAAGTAAATTGAGTAGCAGTGCAAAAATATTGGAAAGATGGAAGCGTGGGGCAACTTTCTGGCACAATAGCATTATGTATTGGTTTATTTAAAAGGGTTGTCTGTGTCTATAAATAATTATTTTGTTTGCATAGGGAGAAAATGGAGAATCAGTTGGAAAAGGAGGCCAGATTCCGCCAATTGATGGCACATAGTTCCCATGACTCAGCCATAGACACAGATTCTCTGGAATGGGAAACAGAAGTGGTAGAATTTGAAAAAGACAGAGTAAGTCAAAAGCACAAACTGCATTGTCGTCTGTATTGGATAGCTTTGAAGTCAATTATAACATCTTGGTATTAGGTATGATTAAAATAACTTTAATCTGTATTTTTTTTTTAGTTATTTATTGCTAAATATATGCAGCAAGTGTAGTACTGTCTAGATTAAAGTAGTTTACAAAACAAAACTATTATACACAAGCTTTGTTTGTTTTTTTTTTCTTAATATGAATTATAAATAAAAATAATTCCTCCATCTGATCTTACAGGGTACCCAGGTCCATGTAGTATAAAAAAAAAAAAGAATAAGTTAAACATTTAGTGTTCTTGAAGTTAGTGATTCATTGCAGAGATAGCAATGCTAAAGCAGACAAAATGTAAGATATGATGGAAACACTGACATCACAGAGTTTAGTCCTCTGCTCTTACAGGCAATATCACTCACCGTTTATGCATAAAATAGTTAAGCTTTTACATGAAATTACTTCTACTTTTGCTCAGATTGATTAGTTAGAAATTTTTAAGTATTTTAAGTATTTATTAATTATGAACACAAGTAATGTTCCACTTAAAATCTGGGGTGAAAGGAGATGCTAATCTCCCTTTCTTGTCTGTAGAGGGAGGTAAATCCCTTTTCCATTTTGGCACGTTAGATAAAGTTCTTGGGTTTAGCTTTCCAGATAACTGCTACATACTTTTACTATCCTAGTAGTACTTCTCTCCATTTAATTTTCATTTTCTTCATTACTCTAGTTTGGAATTTTTATTTCATTCCTTTGTATGTAAGTCTTGTATGCTGTTTTATTTGAAATTTTTGGCTGGCACAACACGTTTGTTTTGCTAATGCTAATTTTGACCACTTAGAACACACAGGTGGTCTTCAAGATTGTGTTTGATTTATAACATCTTCTGCGTATACCAGAATTTCTTTCTCATTCCTGAATGACCAAGTTTGTGATTTAATGCTGTCAAATTAAATCCCTTTTATTTTGCTGCAATATTCAGAGTCATCTTCTTGATGCTCTTCCAGTCTGTCTTTGTTCTGACAGTGCATTCCAACAGAAAGACTAATATGTTTCTTTTTTGATTCTGAAAATACTATTTAGTAGTAGTATATGTTGAAAGATATAAATTGAAAAACCTGTATGAACTGACTAACCAATGGTGAGCTGCCAGGACCACTGTCTCTAAGTTCTTTCTGGGATAAGTTCCCCTTTCACCATGCTTTTCCATCTCTTTTGACCAGATCCTTCATCATCGTATTTTTTGTATTACATCTTCTCAGTTCTAACTGATAACTAATAATTTTGCTTTTCTGTTGTCTGGAAAATCAGTTAGCAAGTGTAGCATATGCTGTACCTGTGGTATACAACATTGCAGCCTAAGAAATTTTTCATTCATGTGCAGTTACTTAGTTATTCTTTACTTCAAAGATAGTTCTAAATGTTTGCATTACTGAGATAAAATGCATAGACATTGTCGTTTGAATATACGTTTCCCTTTTCTAAACATTGGGATTACACTTGCTTCTATCAAAGTGTTCTATCTATTATAGTAATAATATTATGCCAACCTTGACTAGATACATGGGAAAAAATCTTTGTTGACCTACCAGCATTTGAAATCTGGGATGAAGATTATGGAGCTGAATAAATTTAAATCCTTTTATTTTGTGCTTCAACTTCACCTGTTTGCTTAAGCTCGTGTCCTACATAATAACTCAAATAAATAAGAGTCACTTTTCAACTTTGAGGTTGTGCAATGATACTGTGATCTCTACTCAATCTTTATTTTATGGCAGCTCCATGCTTTTCCGTATGGACTTTTTTTTTTACATCGAACATTTGGAAAAATCGTAGGATTTTAGTATATTTTTGGCAGGTTTAGCTCAATTTACTTTTTGGTAAATAGTTTTGCTTGTTTTATCTTCAGCTTTTGTCAGGCATCTTTTGCACTCCCTGAAGACTATCTGCTCTTCTGATTTTAAGGGGATTAGGCATCAAACCATGTCTAGAACCATGCCTTATACATTTGATTTAAGCTCAGTTTAATTTTTGCATGTTAGATTTTAAATTTCGGATATTGTCTCCCTTAAGTATGCTGAGATGGTTGGCTGAGTAAGTTTCAAGTAGAGTTTTCTAGTTTTTATAAACGTACTGTTTAAGACTGAAAATATTAATAATAAATCAGTTCATGATCACTTGGTCCCAGTTTATTGTCTTTAACCAGTTTTTTTTTTTACAGTAACTTTGTCATTTACAAAGGCAAACGCTAAATGAAAATTTCCCAGTTTGATTCAAAGACTGATTTGCTGCAGATATTTATAACTTTTTACATTGATGATAATCTGTTTTGGGCCAGGGTTGGTAGAATATTGCCTCAAATGTTTATTTAGAATTGATATCCCATAATGTTAGAGTTTTCTTTCCTGTTTACTTCTGGTCTCCAGCCATATGAAAGCAGACATATTTCTGAGTTCATCACTAAGGCACAATGCTGTTTCATTACCTTTACAGTTGTTTTTTTTTTTTTTTTTTTCCCCAAGTAATGCCCATTCTTGGGGAACATGTCCTTTTTCTCTCTTTACACAACCAGCATCATACCTTAAAACACGTTATACACGTCTGAACATGCTTTCTTAAATGCTCGTCTGCTTTCCTATTCTCTGTGGTGAAGTTCTCCTTTTGCATTATTTAAGCCTTAATCTGAGAGGGGGAGGATTGGTCTAATGCCAGAGGATGCCTAATAACTAATGGAATTGGGAGCTTACATATTGAAGTAAAAAAATATAAAAACTTAGCTGGAATACATACCCTGTGAATATAAGTGCATAATACAAACATGCAATAATGCCTCTTGCTGACAGACTGTGGCACAATGGTTGCCAGTGCAGCTGAGTCACTTGTTAATAATTTTTATTAGGATGATATGGACTTGAAAGCACTTGGGTTTGATGTGGCAGAAGGTGTCAATGAACCATACCTCCCTGGAGACTGCGGGATCTTTGTTACCAAAGTAGACAAAGGAAGTATTGCTGATGGTCGATTAAGGTAGGGTTTGACTTTGGAAGATGCTTGTCTTTTGTTAATCATAATAAAGGGAATATGAGCATATTGTGAACTATCTTCAGTTTTTCGCCTTTTTTAGAGTTCTTTTTTTATAATTGATCATGTGTATATTGTTAACATTGGTTGAGAAATCGCACTCAGAAGACCAATGCCTAAAAGCATTACAGAAGTTAAACACTGTTTGACTCATCCCTTAAAACTCACCAGGATTTAAAATGTTCTTTTGTTTCTCCCTCTCACCTACTCAGTTTATTTGCTCCTCAAACTTTGATCTCTTTATTTGTATTCTGGGAAAGACGTGATGCGTGAGCTATTGGGGGAGGGCTGGGGGAAAGGAGACTGTAGAGCAAGGTATAAATAGAAACATGCCCCTGTTCTTAGTGTCGATAGGAGGTTTTGAATAACTCTCCTCTGTCCAAACAATTCCTTTTAAATAAGGAGTAGTCATTTGTGATTGGAAGATATACTTTTGCTAGTGAAGTGTAGACTAGAAATCCTGGTTTTCATTTAGCTGCTGTTTAATGCTTTTTCAGGAATGGAGAACTCCGGATAGTTAAGGATCAGCATATTGAGATCAGCTCTGTTGCATCTCATTTCGTGAATGTTATTCGTGTGCTGTGTCCAGCCAAGTGTGCTTAAAACACTGACCTGCTTATTTCTGTTTATCTGCCAGAGTAAATGATTGGTTGCTGAAGATAAATGATGTGGATCTTACTAATAAAGATAAAAAGCAAGTTATAAAAGCTGTTCTAAATGGAGGAGGTGTTATTAACATGGTAGTTCGAAGAAGGAAGTCCTTAGGTGGGCGAGTGATAACACCTCTTCACATCAATGTTTCTGGACATAAAGGTAATAATGGCTGTAAAGGCTTGTATGTAAATGGTACGTGTTTGTTCAGCCAAAAATGATTTGACATAAAGGTACACATTCTGAGGCTCTGCTTAAATCCCACTTAAACTGTTACTACCTCCTGGATAATTGTCTTTAGCAAACTAAGAATGCTTATACTGGTAAGTAAGTACAGGTTTTCTTTTTTTGTTCTTGGGTGGGTTTTATTTTTCTTATTTAATATTCAGTTCTACTTAGCTGCCTATCTGAAGTGTTGCTAGGAGTCTAAACAAGACTCTTAAACACCTTGGTCATCTCAGGTTAGTATGATTATATTAAATTTTAGGATATCCAAAATACCCGTTTTCCCGTACTGTATTCTTATTTCCTTGAAAGAAGTGGATTTTTGTTTGTTTGGTTTTTTTCCAGAAGTTGCAGTTTGACTGGTTTGCTAGCGTTTCTTTCTTGTGCAGACAGGACAGACATACTGTTTGAGCAAGATATCTGAATTGCAGGAGTAAATTTATGTTTATTTTGTGTATTTCAGATAGTGGAGTCAGTTTAGAAAATGGAGTATTTGTTGCTGCTGTTGTGCCCGGAAGCCCAGCTGCCAAAGAGGGTTCCCTTACTGTGGGAGACAGAATCATTGCTGTAAGTCTTAAGAATGCATTCTCCTTTTTTTTTTTTTTTT
>WHYT01016674.1:125009-142941 GCA_009806455.1 Tetrax tetrax
TGATAGCGGTCTTCCAGTACCTCAAGGGGGCCTACAGGAAAGATGGGGAGAGGCTGTTCAGTAGGGCCTGTTGTGATAGGACAAGGGGTAATGGGTTTAAATTCGAAGGAGGTAGGTTTAGATTAGGATATTAGGAAAAAATTTTTTACAATGAGAGTTGTAGAGCACTGGAACAGGTTGCCCAGAGAGGTGGTGGATGCCCCGTCCCTGGAAACGTTCAAGGCCAGGCTGGATGGGGCTCTGAGCAACCTGATCTGGTCAGGGATGTCCCTGCTTCTTGCAGGGGGGTTGGACTTAGATGACCTTTGAAGATCCCTTCCAACTCTAACCATTCTATGATTCTATGATTCTATGATTTATAGTGTTGTTTTTTCTAAGTCATTTTATGTGTCTAAATATTTATTTAAATCTAATCTGAAATTCGTAGGACGTTAGGTACTTTACACTGTAAAGATGGATCGTTATGAGAATAAGGTTTAATAATACAGATCACAATAAGAATATCATTTGTTAGAATAAACCACCCCACTGTGTGGTTTATGTGGACCCATTGTGGGTCATGTCTTAACAGAATAGGTGGAAGAAAAACTTTGTGGTCTGGGCAGATGAACCTATTTAGATGGCTAGATTATATAAAGCGGCATTATCAATAATGTAGTTTCAGGTGCACTGCCTCAGATTTGCTCAGGTAGCAAATACAGATTCCTCCCCACCACCCGCCCCCAACTGAAATCAGAAGTTTATAAGACTGTTATTTTTGCTTCTTTGTAATCACACCAGTGGCTTAGAATGTCATATTCTTTGCCCATAACTGTTTATACTTGGATAATCCCACCCTTTTCTTGGAATTCTGGAAGCGATAACAGGGAGCGGAGCTGAGTTGTAAATAGTGCAAGGTTTGGAGCCATCTTCTGCAAAGATACTGGTATAAGAGAACAACTGGCAATTTTGTTTGTCTTTTTTTTGACTTGCTTCCATTGTATTCTTTCCACATTCCCTAATATTTTGGGGGAAAACATAGTTACAGAGAGCTTTAAGACTCTTTTATAGAAGTGTCCGGCAAATTCTGCGTTGTCAATGACAGAAGTGTAAGGGTTTAATTTTGTAGTTGAAATCAGCAGATTTATGCTGTACAGGTCTCAAGAGCTGTATTGCTAATAGAAAGGTCATGTTTTTTTCATCAAGAGTTGCACCACAAGAAGCGAAGGAAGGCATGTTCTAATGTTATCTTTTGGCCCATATATAAGAACCAAACAAGATCAAGCTATTGAACACATTTGAATGTGGGGTGTTTGCGTCGTGTAGAATGTCAAGTGGATCCATTAGCACTGATACTCCCGTGCTGTGTTACAGTGCATTGTCCTGAGCATATATGTTGTGCTGGTTATAACTGTAGTAATACGACTATAGCAAGTGAAGTGTTTCCAACTTTGACAAGGACCCATGTAGGTGGGGACTTATGTGTAAGAAATTTGTTAGCTGGAAGAGAGGCATTCACTATTTAAAAGACCAGAAAGGATGGACAAGGACATATTGGACATGGACAAATTGGTTCTACATACTACCCAAGTGATATTGCAGATATCATATAGGTGTTGGTTTGAGGTGAAGAAGAAAATTGTATAACAGAATTATAAAGTAATATTTTTTTTGGTTTAAGGTTATTAGATCTATTAGTTACTTTAGGTGTCTAGGGTTAAATTAGGACTAGGTTCTGTGATACTTTTTTTTTTTTTTTTTTTACTCCCTTAATTTCTCCTCCATCCTCCCAGAAAATAGGCAGAACTTTGTAACTCTGAACTTGTTGACTAGAGAGCAGAAGTGATATTGTGCCTCAAAAAGTGGGTATCGTTCGCTCTGAGTTCAGTTTCTCTCTCGTGGAATCGTCTTTGTGCACTGCGACTAGAACAGATTGTGCAACAGTAGTGTCCAATCTGCATGTATTCATTGCTGAAGTAATGTTTATAATATAAAAAATATGTGTATAGAATATGCAGTGTAGTTGAATTTGAGCCATATTGGATGGTATCAGTTTCCATAGTTGTGTATATACATAGTTAAGTTTGTATACTTTGATAAGTTGATAAATTTAAGAGAACTTTCATCCCTGAGTAGTAAGTGATATAATTACTAATACACCTGTGGTAGTCCTCAAGTATTGGTTCTAAGAAGGCATCTTTGTGCTCTCAGTAAAAAACCTGTAAATATTTTTTCGGTAGTTATTTTTCACTGATTACATGTGTCAGTTTCATGTTTTGTGTTGTACATTTCAAGTGCGTAAACTCTACATGCTCAGCCCTGAACTTGTAGCTCTCTAGCATCACCATCAGTATCTGAGTTGTTCCCATGTTTCTTAACTCACCAGTGTCTACTCACTATGTACAGAACAGAAGTTGCGATGGTTTCAGAACCTGAATAACTTCAAAACTTGAAGAGAGGTTGCTCCACATGTCTGCAAATACAGACTTAGAGGAAAACACTTTCTGGTTTGTTAGCCAGATCTTCTTTAGGAAATGCTTGCGTTAGTGGCTGAAGTAACAGTTGAAATATCCTCTGAAACCAGTATTTTAAAGGAGATGCATAACTAAATGCTAGGTGTTGTATTGTGAAGGAGAGTATACCAGTTAAGTTGCAAATGTTGACCTAAAAAGATTACAAAATAATAAAAAGAAATAATGGAGCAGGATGGAGGAAGGAAGGGGCAGAAGTGAATAGCACCATTGAAAGGTAAAGGTGTAACAAGCACTGCGATGGCAAGCATGTTCTGGAATAGATCCTAGAATGTTCCAAGTTGTTTACTGCCTACCAAGTTTGGCTTTTTTTTTTCCTTCTGATTCTCCAACTTCCTGTAACCAAATTTGTATGTTTTTGTAGGTGCAGAAGTATGGTCCGGCTAGTGAGGAGCATCTGTCTCCAGAGCTACAGGAATGGGCACCATATTCACCAAAACGGTCTGCTAGGCACAGTGATGGCTTTGTGCCTGCTGCCTTATATGCTGGTGGCATGTCAGCAGGTGAGTGACAGAACTCCTGTTTACTTTCTAGGAATGCCCCAAGGCGTTTGTCCATATTGGACAATATTGGGGATTAGTAGTGGTAAGTGCAGAACAAACGTGACTCATGAAACATGTTTCCATAATCTGTTGTAATCTGAACATGGTCTTTTAAACAGTGAAACCTGTTTAAAAACCGTTGAGGAAACTGAGCAAATCCTGTCTGAAGGGTTTGTGTTTAAATCAGTTTCTGTGCAGAGAAGTTCTGAATACATTAGTGGTGAACAAGTGGCTATCTTATTTGTCTGCCTAAACATTAGGGAGACAAGTAAGATAGCCAATATTTTTGAAAGTAAATAGTAAATGGAGGCATCCCAAGCTGTAGATGCTTAACTTCTGAAATACCCCCTCTATCTTATCATTATACTTTTGCATAATAACCCAATCAAGTCAAGCTTGCATTAGACAATACAATTGTATGTCTTGAAATGTGAACAAATTTTGCTGTTTATTCTATGCTACCAACTCATTTAAGAGGAAATGGGTCAGATAAACTTTGAGTCCTGATGAATAATTGTACAAGAACAGCTTGAGTAATAAGTTTCATAAATAAATATTCAAATACTGTAATTTAAAGTCATAGGACACACTAGAAGTGTGAGTTTTTGAGGCAACATAACAGGAACAAGACTCATTTTAGCTGCAGTGAGTTCAAGTACCGAATAAAAATTTGTGTTCAGATGACTATTCAGAGAGAAATGCGGAATTTTTGTTGCTGTTTAAAAAAAAAGTTCGACACTTGAAAACAGAGAAAATCTTTTAGTTACCAGTTCGTAATAAAATCATGTGCTGTGAATGACTTAGTTTTTTGGTAATCTAATACACTTTATTACTGTCTCATTACAAAGTTATAACCAGATTTTAAATATGCATTTATTTTTTAAAAGGTGTCGCATGATGCTTAATAATGTATTTGTATGCTAATAATTTTTATTGATAGATACATGTTCATATATGCAAATGTTAATGATATGTAATTGTATTAGTATTTTAATATATTTAAAATCTGTAGTTTATATGCTAATAATGTGTTTTTATCATCTGAAGCAGGTACTGTACCAAGAAGCTTAGCACCGTGCCCTGCAGTAACTGCTGTCATGAGAAATCCAATCTATACTGCCTGGAGCCACAGAGTTCACACCAGTAATTGCCCATCAGTTGCCAGCCAAATATGCCATCAGCATCTGCATCCCAGGTGTTTGGAAATTTATATGTCCTAAAATTTTTACTTTCATTAGGATGAAATTGCTTCGGGTAGTTGTTTTATGTAGTGCAGGGTGAAACACACTGCTGTTGTGTGTTATTTTGACCCAGGGTTCTCAAAACCATTATTGTGTAGAGGTGGTCTGACAGTTGCTTTCATGTCTTTCAGTAACTGACAGATTAGGTTTTCCTCTGTTCCACTGACTGATATTGACAAAGAAATTTATTTTTTAATAAATTAATCTCTAATGTTTTTTGTTGTCCTTGTCAACACAAATAAAGCCTTCGCCTTTTTTAATAGCACTTCATGCTATTTTTCCTCTGACTTCTCCTAATTCATAAAATTATGGGACAATTGAGAATCAGAAAGGAGAGTAACATTCATTTTATTTGATAACTTGGGGATAACAAAACTTTTTGTTGGCTGATTTGCTATTTGCTGGGATGCTTTGTCCAGTTCTAACTGTTGCCCTATTATCCTTTTCTTTTTATATAGTTCCCAGCATCAGGGTCGCCTGAGTTTGGACCTAAGTCATAAACACTCCAGTGACTACTCTGAAAATTCACGTACAAGAGCATCTCATGGCTCAAATTCATTACCATCCAGTGCAAGACTTGGTAACTGACTTTCCTGATTTATTTCATGTGGGACTCATATATTGGAGAAATATAATAAATGGAAAATTCCTGAAGTATGTGCTTTAGGGGATTGTCATAGCTAGCAAAGCCTAAAAGACTTCCTGTGTTCCTTTGCTTCATTTTTTGTGGTGTTATGACTAAAGGTGTTCCTGGAAGTAGGTGTGTTTAATTCACTCTTTACAGTCTCTTTAAAATACTACGTGTGTGTGTGAGTGATTGTCTTTTCCATGCCTGTTGCTGTTTGAAAGTACCCTTATAAAGATGGGAGACCCAGCCAAAGTAATTTTGAGGTTCAGTGAGGTGGAGTGAAGAAGATAAAAGAACAGAGGCCCTAGAACAAAAAATCAAAGCTGACTAATGGCCTGATGTAAATTGTATTGTTGGAAGATAAGTTACATCTGTGTTTACTTGATTGATGTGTAAGATTGTTTATGCCTATCCTAGTAATACTAAAGCAAATGCATACTTTGTAGCAATGGCATTTTAACATTTTTGAATTGTTTACATTTTAAATTATGTAATAACTTTTTTGTGCATGCATGTGTTCCTGTGTTCCATCAATGATTGACAGTTGCATCTGAATAGAGCATAGCAGCTTTGTAACCACAGCAAAAAAACAGATGTAACAGTTTGCAACCAGTGTCAAAAACTACGTATTCATTCAAACAGAATATAATCAGAATATTTAAAATTTCTTCTGTAAAGTCTCGTGGATTCTTAGTAAACAGAGATGTGAGAATCTCACTCAAACTTGAGGTTAAGTTTCATTTGATTCAAAAATATTGAAAATATTTTTCATACCAGAATGACAGTGCATATATACCATATAGCAGCATTGTTCTCTGTTTATACTGACTTCATAACCAAGCCAATTTACTCGAAACATACTATATGCAGTCTATACAAGGCTAATCATCAAGGCTTCTGTGCATAAATTCACAGATAATGTTAATGCTCACTGAAGAAGTAGAATTTAAATAATTTTTTTTTCAATGTCTTTGGTTTATTTCGGTCATTGTAATGTTGTCTTGTTGTAAAAATAGGTTCTTCGAGTAACTTGCAATACAGAACAGAACGAATTAAGATCCCTTTAACACCAAGATATCCAAGGTCCATCATGGGCTCTGACAGAGGTGAACTTTTTATAAGTAATTTTAGTTGTACTATTTTCAGTATTACCAATCCAAAGCCTTTGCAGTTGTTAAATCAAGTTGCACCAAAATGAAAATGTGACAGTTCTATTAAGGTTACAAATTTGCATTTTGCTGTAAAAAGGTAAGACAATAAACTTTCTAATGAAAGTTGATTTTTCTGTTAGTTGACTCTAAGACGCAGTACTAAGAATAAGTGCACAAAAATTAAGAATAAGTATCGCTGTGTGTTTTATAGTTGTAGTTTTCTTCTAGAATGATGTCTTAAAAGTTTTAACCTGCATTATTTTTTTTATTCTTTAAATATATTATTTTGCATATTACTGTATTACTGATTTTAAATTATATTTTGAAATGCAGTGAAAATATTTCAGTTACTTCACTCAAAATTCCTTGGTGGACGATATTTGATGACATAATACGAATACCAGTTGGAGTGCTGGAGAGCTGTACAATTCAGAGTTTGATGACAGTAAACAATAACTCTTCACTGCCATCGTTGCTCAAATATTCTATAGCCTTAATGAATTTTATGCAGCAGTTTTCATAACTGGGCAGATACAGTTCTTACAGACAGCTTTCATTTGTGATTAATAATTTGAGATTTATTTTCTGTAGCTTTTTCAGGGAAGCAAACTGAATGTTTATGTTAGGGCACTTGTTCAATAAATTACTCAGGGAGAGTACAATCAGGGAAGATACGCCAAGTCATGTCAAGCTTGTTTGAAATTGCAGAGCTTCCCTGTTTCTGTGTATGATTCATGTTGTGGTTTTGTTGGTGTTTTGAGGTGTTTCATAATGTATCTCATACACAAAGGAAAGGGCTGTAAATAAATATTTTATTTCAAAATAAATCTATATAATAAATTTTTAATTTACTTCTCCTTTCCTTTTTTTATTATTTTTCTTTAACGTTACATTGCAAAGTGTTTTCAGACCTGTGTATGGTGCAACTTCTCTGTAACCTGCTTTCCTTGGTGAGAATGGTAATAGTTGTATGGCCACTTACAGTGGACAGATGTGACAAATAGTCACTAAGGACAGTAAATTCACACTGTCTAAAATTAATTACCTGGTATCCCTAAGCTCCTTACATGGTTAATAGAGTGCTGGTTAACAGTCGGTCTCTTATTTGTCTCATATGTGTATGGCATCTTTCACTATGCCTGTGTAGATCTCCAAACTATGACAGAGGCCGGATACTAAAATTCAGCTGTTGATTTTCCATAGGCTCCTTGTCACACTCTGAATGTAGCAGTCCCAGCTTGATAACTCCTCCACAGTCGCCTCTTAACTTGGAAACATCTTCATTTGCCAGCAGCCAGTCTCAGAACTCCCTTTCTACATTACCTAGGATTTCCATTAGCCCAGTATCTGTTGGAGAACGTAGAAAAGATAGGTAAGGTCTCCACGTTATTTGGTTTTCATACAACTGTGTCTGAGGAAATTTTGTACATTTGTTTATTGGGCTGAAGGAATGGGAATATTTAATTTAAATTACAAATATGTAGGCTCAGGTCCTGTTATTTGATGTTTTAATTGTCTTTACAAAGTATGTAAGAGATCTTTGTGTGCTTTTTTTCTTCAAAACTGAAAGTAGATTCTTGACTTTAGAAAATAGAGGAATTTAATAGAGTTTTTTTCTTCTGTGTTGCTGTCACAGCAAATAAGAAGGGTTTAAATTGAAACACACCCTTTCAGCTGAACTACCTCAGATGCTTGTTTATGATAGGCTTGATCTGTACTGTGGAAAACTAAATAAAATGAAGACCTAGTAACATCTGATAGCTAAATATCAGGTGCCTTAGCATTGTAGAATATGTGCTCTAACCACTGTGCCTTGATTCAGTTTGGCCAGATAACATGAAAAATTGAGGGCGTAACTGTGCAAGAACGTATCCGAATGTACAGATGTGATTTCACTATTGTAACTGATCCCTTTGGTTGTACCTGTACCCCTACTAGCAATACCATTAAATGTGTGTAGCTGCTTGCAGAATTTGAACCTGAACTGATAGCTTTCTTAAAAACATGAGCGTTGTATTTTAACAATTTTATGTATCTTGTGATGAGTATTTTCAAGATACATTGCTTATGATATCAATCTTGGATGTCTGATTTCATTTTATCGTGGTCTGCCTAGATTAAATATATGAAAAAGTTTGCATGAATGCAAAGCATTGAACAGTTAAGACACAAATCTCAATCCGGCTTTTGTTTACAGTCAGGCAGCTGAATGCCGTTCTGGCAGTGTAAAGGAGCTATGACGTGTTAAAATAGGTGACTTTTATGTGGACTTCAAGACCCCTTTGTATTACTTGATTTATTTACAAGGACTGACGATAACAAATGTGAATTGCAAAGTAATAAGGATATTCTGTATTCTAAGTTTTCTGGTAGCAATATGAAGTTATTCATAAAATGTTATATGAAACTTTTGTCTCATGTAAAGAATCTGTAACTCAGTTACTGTAGTAACTCTGGAATATATATTGTGTACAAAGGACAGTGTTACTTTGAAATGGAGTGTAAAGAGGTCTGTGTGAGTTTTCATTCTTTCTTACTTCAGTGTGACTTCTGTACTAGGTGTACTCAATTTGTGTTCTCATATAAATGTTCCTCTGATTGTCACTTGCAAATTCAAAGTCAGAATTTCTTTTCCCTTTCACATGACTAATGATGCATAATACTCAGCTGAACGAGCTAGGTTTTTGACACCCCTATAGATTTGTGTCTCTGAACACAAGATACATGTTCTCATCTCTGGGAAATAACAGTTTCTGTTAATGTTGATCAGACAATTGAAGTACAGTCATGTTCCTGCCCTTTCACTTGCTGTGCATATGTATAAACTGTAGTCAGAGTTCACATTCTGAAACTAATATAATTATAGGTTTTGTGGTTTGGGGTTTTTTTGGGTTTTTTTTGGTTTTTTTGTTTGGTTGGGGTTTTTTTGTTTGTTTTAGAAAAAAACCAAACAAAAAAACTGACCAAAAAACCTAACAAACAAAAACCTGACAAGACCAGTTCTTAGATTAGCTACTTTCCTGAATGAAGTCTATCCTAAGGAGATCTTTGAAGATGCCTAGATACTGTTTTAATGGTTAGTTGGCTTTATAATTTTATTCTGATCCCCACAAAATACAAGTAACTCGCTTTCCCCAGATAGAAATAATAATAATACAGATGAAAAACAAAGTCAATGTTTCTGTTTGTTCTGTTGACTTTAATTTAAATGAAAATTAAAAGATCTGATCAATTAAGACTTCTTTCTAATCAGTGTTTAGTGATTCTGGCAGGCAGTCTAAATGTTATAGAAGAGTGCGCTTCACTTGATTTTAATAACACTGCTTATCAAGTAAGACACCTTCCTAATGTTATCATTCTGATTTACTTAGTTATTGATTTTCTACTACATGCTAGTTATCTTTCACTTTGCATTTACTAGAATTCTGAGATATGATCCTGTGCAATTTATTCCAATCCAAAACAAACAAATGAAACAAATTTTAAAATGCATGTGGTAGATGGAAAAGCAGAAGGCTACAGTAAAAAAAGATCAGAAAGATGTAATTTTAGTTTTTAATGAGGTAGTATACCTTGATAAATTTTGTGATATTAAGTAGATAGCTTCATATACCATCATGGTTTATATGCTCATAATGAGTTAAAAAAAAAAAAAGTTAATAAATTGCAATTTTCTGGGAGTTAGAATTATTCAATTTAATTAAGGTATGCTACATACAAAAATGTGGGCTTCAGTTTAAGTTTACTGGTGGTAAACTTAGCTTATCTTCATTATGTCAGTAGACAAGGTCTGAGGGCATTGCCTCTAACAGTGATGTTGATGTTACAAGATTATTGGGTTCCACAGTTGCATTCATGTCGCCAGCCAGTTATCTTTCAGATGTTAATAAGTTAGCAAACTATTATGCCTCTACTGCAAAAGGCTACCAAATAGTTACCTTCAAAGACTGTGACACCTGAGTAGCAGTGAGTGAAGTCCAGTTAACTCATCTGGTCTCTGAACAGCACGATTCAAGTAGTTTAAGCAGTTGGCACAATTTAGAGAATGTCTGTGTAACATACTTAAGTGTTAGGAAGGAAAACATTCAAATTACTGCACGTCAAAAGTAGTATAATACTAATAAAATAAAAAATACACCACACCTGGTACCCAAGCTGTTTCATTCAGAACAAGCTCCAGTGTTAATATCTCGTGATGCCTTTTCCTGTGTAGACATAGTTCATAGTAACATGAAACAGCATTTTTTAGGGGACTACTGTTTCTTTATACACACTGTGAAGGGACCAGGCCTGTTTTGTACAGGTGGATATGTCCGAACTGTGGGGGGAGGAAAGGGGAATGTATCAGGGTTTTCTCTTGCATAAGACATTCTCTTGTTATACTTACTAGTGTCTTACTGCTGTGTATCTTTTTCTAAGTGTTCTTTTCTTCTCAAATCTTCTACATCTTTCAGATATCTGTTCCGTAATAGGTCTTTTCTGAGAATCCCTGTGGCTCCTAGGCCTAGGTTCTCATCACTAAGGAGTTTGAGGTTGGCCTGATATAAGGTTGTCCTTCTTGAGCAGTATTGCACACTTTGTGCTATTTTACATGTTTGGTTAATTGCCCTGAGGATAATTTGCATGGTAATTGTAATGCTACCATGCAAACTGCTGTCTTAATGGCTTGAGTTTGCAACTGCTTAATTTTCATTACTAATTTATGTTTCTCTGCATATAAATATGAAATCTGATGTTTGTGCATTGTTGTTCTTTGGTTTACCACCTTGTCATCTATGATGTTTATTTTCACTGACGATAAAGAGTGCTAGCATTTATATTTGTAACATACCTTTCTAGAACATGGTTTGTAAATTACATATTATACACAGTGGTTCAATTATTTTTATATAATATACATCTGGAAGCTTCTTTTCTACCAACTTCACCACCATACTATTTATAATTCATATTTACCATAATGTTTTAAAGCAGTCATGTACCTGGTATACATTTACTTCTGCCACTGTGCGTTGCATGGTGTTGAAGGAATGCACTTAAGACAGTTGACAGTAATTTTTTTAAAGTAATTGTTTAAACCTATTTTATTATTACCATTCAGACAACCATTAAGTATTGCATGTATCTTTGACATTGTGATGGTTCAAGTGCAATTTTGTCCAAATCAGTTTTAACTATCTCCTCTAAAAGGCCGTACATGGAAGAGCCACGTCATGTTAAAGTGCAGAAGGGTTCTGAGCCACTAGGGATTTCCATTGTGAGCGGAGAAAATGGTGGAATATTTGTCTCTAAAGTAACAGGTGGCAGCATTGCCCATCAAGCTGGCCTTGAGTATGGTGATCAGTTACTAGAGGTAATTGTTTGCTTACTATTCCTATGGCTTAATGAATTAGTTCCTATGACTCCAGCCGTGACTACCTTCCCCAAAAGAATATCTTGGCAAAGCTTGTGTGCTGTGAGAAATAGCAAAGGGTACTTACTCTGTATTGTAATATTCCAGTAATTGTGATCGTTGTGGCTTTTTCATAAGATAAGGTCAGGCTTTATCATAAAATGGTATCTTTTGATGGTAGATCTGCATTGCATTTTACATAGATATAATTCCATTTTAAACTAGCTAGTTCTGGTACTTAAATATAATCCCAACACCATACTCTGCCTGATAAAGTGAGTAAATATCCAGCAGCTGGCTTGTACCAAGTTTCATGCTGCTATTGCTGTGTCATATTCTTACCTGAGATACCTGGTTTAAAAAATACTCAGGTAGGCTTTAGATCAGCTGCAGTTATGTTTTGCCTACAGTGGGGGAGCGTTTTATAAAGTACAGAGCTGCCCCGTTAATGTTAAATCTGTCTGTGCTTGTATATGTTAAAAGATACTCTGTTGCACAGTATATGGATGATACTACAGTGGACCTGAATGGATTGTGGATCTGAATTTATCTTTAAGTGCTGAATTTGTTCAGATCAGTGATCTGAGCTAACTTGCATTTAATCAGTTATGCCAAATCATAACACAATTCAGAATACGTATGTCTTTTACAATTAAAACTGTTAAACTCATGGGTTAGTAAAACTGAAACTAGTAAAACTGTTAAATTCATGATCAGGTTACCAAATATTTTTAAATTGCAGTGATTCCTTCTGAGGAGTAAACACTAGGAATCATTCCATAGCAGCACTTCTATCCTCTTATTTATCCCAGTGGAAATAAGTCATCATTTAGACATTAATTAGGAGACTGAAAGAATGATTTTGCTAATTTCCAGCTGAAAACTTGACATCCTGGTTTGTTCATTTTTTTCCCCTAGTTTAATGGAATAAATTTGAGGAATGCTACAGAGCAACAGGCTCGACTGATCATTGGACAGCAATGTGACACCATTACTATTCTGGCTCAGTATAACCCACATATGTATCAGCTTGGCAATCATTCACGATCAAGGTAAGGCTGGCTAGACTTTGAAAAAACTACTCTGGTCCATGTAGTTATCTAGTTAGTAGATAACCTCTACACGGGTAACGTGTTTGCTAACATCAGCACATTTATGCTGATAAGAAATGTGATTGCTTAGAAAAGAAATGTGTGAATACATGCTTGTCAAAAAGGAAAGAAAAATAGTTGATGCACATAATATATTTTCTTTCTTTTTTGGACATAATCCTCAGGTACTTTGAACTAAAACCAAAGGTGACTTCTTCCTAGGATTATGAGATTCTAGTACTTCAAATCGGTTTTAAATCTTTTTATAGCTGGAGTTTACAAAAGCTAATGAGAAAAGGCATATGACTTAGTGAAATTGTCCATCCATTTTGATGCATGACCGCACTTCAAAACTGAGCTGTATCTTGTCGTAGTTCAGCCCCGATCGGGACCAGACTATGCGGTCTCTCTCCCACTCCCCCACCCTCCGAAAGAATAGGGGGAGATGATATAAGAAAAACAGCTCGAGGTTTGAGATAAAGACGGGGAGGAATCCTTAAAGTTACCGTCACGGGCAAAACAGACTCGACTTGGGGAAAAACTATTCATTTATTACTAAAACTAGCAGGAGAATGAGACAGGGAACAAGATAACCTCCCCCCATCCCTCCCTCTTCCCGGGCTTAACATTATCTCTACTACCTTCCCCTCCTGAGCGGCACGGCGGGGGGAAAGGGAATGGGGGTCACGGTCAGTTTATCACGCGTTGTTTCATGCCGCTGCTTCGTCGTCAGGGGAAGAACTCCTCGCATTCCTCCCCTGCTCCTTCGTGGGGTCCCTCCCACAGGCCACAGTCCTTTGTGAAACTGCTCTGGCGTGGGTCATCTCTTCCACGGAGTGCAGTCCCTCTAGAACAGCTGCCCCAGCGGGCCCTCCACGGGCCACAGCCTCCTCCAGGCCTCCCCCTGCTTTGGTGTGGGCTCCTCCCCGGGCTGCAGGTGAATCTCTGCCCCTCCATGGACCTCCATGGGCTGCAGGGGGACAACCTGCTCCACCATGGTCATCACCACAGGCTGCAGGGGAATCTTGGCCAGGAGCCGCATTACTCCTCCCCCTCCTTCTTCACTGACCTTGGCGCCTGCAGCCGTTCCTCACAACAGGCTGGCAGACACCTCTCAGGATCCTTTTTACATCTTATTCACTGCTCATCTCCTCTCCACTTCTTGCAGCCAGGTTATTTGGCATGCTGGTTTGGGATTTATTTATTTATTTATTTATTTATTTTCCTTACTTTATCCTTGATTAATGGCCAAATTAAAAACTTAGTCTATGTTAAAAATATTTGGCATTGGTGAAAAACTAACCACCAGTCTCCTGGGTTTTTTTGGGGTGGTTTTTGGTTTCTTGTTGGTTTTTTGTTGGTTTTTTTTTTTTTTTCTTTTCTTTTTTTTTTGTTATAATTGGTGCTACTCCTGAAATTCCAAACTTTCCAAGTAATGTTTTACTTTAACTGTATTATACCCTTTTTGTATATTCACTAAGTATTTATTATAAACTGATGTGTTTGTAGGCTGACCGATTTATCTAATGTGCGAGTTATTTGCTGCAGTTAGTTCATATGAGAATTTCTGAGACACACTGACTTAGTCTTCACACTTGGCTTATATGTAGTGATGCTTGTGATTTTTATACTGAATAGGAAAGGTCTGTTCCAAAAAGACATCCCCTGCTTGGATGAAAGGTTTCTTGTCTTTTAAATTATGATATCACAGACGTGATTCTTCTAGGGGGGAGCCTTTTTCCCTTGTGTGCATTTGCAGCCTTAAACGACCTGTCTGATGTATGAACTGCTGTGAAATTGAAGGTGGTTACTGTTGATCTAGAAAGGCATAGAGGCTAATGTACTGAAACAAGGGTTGTTAAACTGTATCTCCAGTAGGAATAGCAAAATTGTAGTTAAGAGGCTGTTCTTAAGTGGAGAATAGAAAAAGACAAGACAAGGTCAACCAGACTTAGAGAAGCTACCTTAAGATGCTCCCTACCTGCTACCTTTAATTTATCTCTCTCTGATGTGGGGTTTTGGTTTGTTTTTTTGTTTTTTTGGTTTTTTTTGTATGTAGATCAATGGCATTGCACTAGATAATAAGTCACTTACTGAATGTGAAGCTTTACTGCGAAACTGTAGAGATTCCCTTACTCTGTCACTGATGAAGGTGAGTAGGAGAAGCTGAATTTGCAGAATTTTCTTGAAATTAAACAGAATTATTTTAGTTGTTCAGGGAAGAGTGTATGAAAAAAATGATTATATCACTGTGGGAAAGTCTCTGCTAAGAATAAGACTGTCTGGATGCATGGTGATAAACTTAATAGCTCTTTCCAAAGTAAGGCTTATTGTGGCATCTGGTCAGAAATGAAACTTACTTATTCCTCTTACTTATTTTCCATTTATTTGCTGGTCACATAAAATGACTCCTAGCACAATTGCCTCTTTCTTCTTAGTTTCTGCTGCAGAGCTGCAACAGTTTTGTACAGGAAAAATAAACTGCATCCTGACTATGGAAAAATTTACTTTTATTCGGAAAACTGAACTCTGGCTATCATGAGAATTAAGTAGAAGGCTTCCTTTTTCAGGCTTATTGCTATAAGCAAATATTATTCTGTTTTGCTTATTGAGGTTAGAATCCCATCATGCTAGGTCTGTCACACAGGCTTTGTGAGTGATAATTCCAGCTCCAGAGAGCTTGAGGTTTTAAGAAAGTAAAAAGATGAAATATTTGATGGAAAATGGACTATGTAAGATTACTACTTGGTGTCACTTAACGAAGGTAGAAGTAGAATGCAGGTCCTCTCACTGTCAGTATAGTGCTTCTGCCACAGTGTGGAGTTGCCCTTCTGGAATTGTTCTGAAAATATTTCAAAAATTTTCTAGCTTCATTTTATCTGATGTACTGTGCTTTGAATCTGCAAGATATTATTTAAACCTTTCCCAACCATATCTATACATGTGTTGGTTTACATTCAGGTACAGGTAAAGCAAGGAGGCTAGAATATGCCTCATGCTAAACAGAAATCAGCCATAATAATTAAGTCATCACCTCTTTTTTTTTGTTTTGTTTTGTTTTAGGTTTTTCCTCAGAGTTCATCTTGGAGTGGTCAAAATATATTTGAAAATCTGAAGGATTCAGAAAAAATATCAAACTGTAGGGTTCATGCATCAGAGATACAAGCCCAGAATAAAAGAAATCTCAAACTCAACAGCTCAACACAGACTGACATTTTCAATCCAGACGTCATGGATGCCAAGAAGGATCAGAGTGATCAGCGCAATGGTTCATTTTGCGATCACAAACCTTTTCCTAATAATACATTACGAGTAGACTCTCATAGGAATACAGTGCACAGTTGCCACAGTAATTCCGAACACAGTCTCAGCTCCTTCAGCCCAGAGACATACAGGGACCGAGGCTATGGAGCTGTTGACTTGGACAGCAGTGGGCTGCCTTATGAACCTACAGAAGCTGACTGTATGATGGTTGAGACTGGATTTGATAAAGGGCATGGAATTAAGCATAGTGGTGGTACCTGGCCAAAAGTCATGGTTAATATCTCAGCAACAGAAACAGAAAAGTTCTCTGTGTACAAAAAGCCAAAACAAAGGAAATCAATCTTTGATCCTGATACTTTCAAAAGACCACCAACTCCTCCCAAGCTGGAGTACCTTTCCCCTAATCAGGTGACAGCCCACTCACCTCAGCCATCAAAATCTGAAGTGGCGTCAACTCCTCCAACTCCTCCTAAGAGAAGCGACTCTATCAAATTTAAACATAAACAGCAGGCAAGCTCTGCATCAGAGTCTACAGTAACAACTGGATCACCACCCACTAGCCCAGCCACTGCCCAAGCTCCCGTTTCCTTGCCACTTAAACAGGACTCTGCTGCTCTCAAGGGGCGCAGCAGGAACGCTGGGCATTATTATCGGGAGGAGGGAATTGACTGCCCTCATCTCTCTTCAAGGAAATCCTGTGAAGATGACATTGGCTTTCAAAGAGTTGAAGAGCCAGAGGTTAAAAGACCAAGGCCAAAATCAGCTCCTGCTTTGAGGCATAAAATGACCCCTATGCCCATTCCTAATCCTGCACTTCAGGTAGAAGCTTGTTACATTGAAGCACAAAAATAGAAACCTTCAAGTGTATTTTCATTGTGGGTCTGGGTGCCCAGTTACATACCGTAACAGGAGAAGCATAGCCGGTTCTCAAAGTCCAGGTTGTCTGAGGAGCCACCCCAGACTCAGTTGTCACTTTGCAGAATACGTAAAATTCAAAACCAACTCATGGAGTTAGTGTTTAACAGGCAGCGGTGGTGAACAGACAGAATGATAGGGTTCGGCTTAGCAGCCCCATCTTGGGTTTTAATGCTGCTTGTTGGAAGGTGAGGGCTCTTTCCTGCATGCTTTTGACATCCTGAAAAAAAAATAAAAATGCAAAGAGGCAGCTTTAGAAAAGCTGAAAATAGGGCCTCTGAAATTTTACAAAAGTCACACTGAATGTCCAGCTCACTGTACAGACTAATGGAAAAAGTTATACCAAAAGTTGTACCAAAAGTTATACTATGTGGTGCCGTTGACACGCTGGAAGGGAGGGATGCCATCCAGAGGGACCTGGACAGGCTGGAGAGGTGGGCCCGTGCCAACCTCATGAAGTTCAACCAGGCCAAGTGCAAGGTCCTGCACCTGGGTCATGGCAATGCCAGGCACAAATATAGGCTGGGCGGAGAATGGATGGAGAGCAGCCCTGAGGAGAAGGACTTGGGAGTGCTGGTGGACGAGAGGCTCAACATGAGCCGGCAATGCGCCCTTGCGGCTCAGAAGGCCAACCGCATTCTGGGCTGCATCAAGAGGAGTGTGGCCAGCAGGTCGAGGGAGGTGATTCTGCCCCTCTGCTCTGCCCTGGTGAGACCCCACCTGGAGTACTGCGTCCAGTTCCGGAGTCCCCAACATAGGAAGGACATGGACCAGTTGGAGAAGGTCCAGAGGAGGGCCACGAAGATGATCAGAGGGCTGGAGCACCTCTCCTATGAGGACAGGCTGAAAGAGTTGGGGCTGTTCAGCCTGGAGAAGAGGAGGCTTCAGGGAGACCTGATAGCGGTCTTCCAGTACCTCAAGGGGGCCTACAGGAAAGATGGGGAGAGGCTGTTGAGTAGGGCCTGTTGTGATAGGACAAGGGGTAATGGGTTTAAATTAGAAGGAGGTAGGTTTAGATTAGATATTAGAAAAAAACTTTTTACAATGAGAGTTGTAGAGCACTGGCACAGGGTGCCCAGAGAGGTGGTGGATGCCCCATTCCTGGAAACGTTCAAGGCCAGGCTGGATGAGGCTCTGAGCAACCTGATCTAGTCAGGGATGTCCCTGCTCCTTGCAGGGGGGTTGGACTAGATGACCT